>CAUYUJ010012969.1:322529-382529 GCA_963575745.1 Prorocentrum cordatum | reverse complement strand
GGCACGATTGGCATTGCGCACTGGGGCCTGCCCAAAGGCCCCAGCCGTGAGTGGACACAAAGCCCGGTCGGATTTACGTGGCACATGCCACCACATCTCACGGAAAACGCAAATCCCTGAGGGCCAGACCACATGGGAATAGCCTCCCAGGCGCCTGGCTAACGCCGCCGCCAGCAGGGCAATGCTGAGGCCGAAGGCCGTGCTACACCCAACGGCGAGGCCGCGCGCAGCGCAAGTCCATCCGATACAGGTTTCGCAACGTCCACCCCCAGGCCCAGTGCCCGCTGCATCCGCACAGAGAGCTGAGGGCCGTGCTACACCCAACGACGGCAGCCTTGCGGCATCCCGCCGATACAGGTTTCACAGCGTCCACCCTCCTCTGTGGAAAAAACGACCGGTAGCCGCTCACCCTGACCGCAGATGAAATGCATCGCCCTGAACGGTCTGCCCCGAGGAAGGTGTGGCGCTGGACACCATGAGAACAGGTGCCAGGCCCCACCCTCGGGGAGGAGGAGGAGGAGGAGGAGGAGGAGGAGGAGGAGGAGGAGGAGGAGGAGGAGGGGGGGGAAGAGGAGGAGGAGGAGGAGGAGGAGGAGGAGGAGGAGGAGGAGGAGGAGGAGGAGGAGGAGGAGGGTTTTTGTTTGAGCACTTTGGCTCCCGCTGCATGCTTAAAGCACACTGTAAGTGTCTGGGAGTCAGGTTACCCCTTTCGCTTTAGGATGGAGTCCCTTACAGATCTTGTTCCAATCGTCAGAGTTGTATGCAGAAACTTTCTGACCTGGGCAAGTTTTATTGAGAGCTTCTAGGCGGGCTCCACTAGTGTATCTCTGGCACACAGTACAAACGGCAACAAACGACCCGTTCGAACAATCCAGGAGGATACACTTGTGGTTTAACTATCTAAGCCGCCGAACATCAACTCTCAAAGATTCAGAACAGTGGCCAGGGGCAGGCGCTTTATCAGCGGCATTGCGTGACGTCCTGAGGCACCCTTGGCAACTCCAAAAACGCTGATCCCCTCCAGGCGGACCCCGCCACTCCCATAGATGGGGCGAAACAGGGGTGCGAGGGGCAGGAGCAGGCGCAGACCACAAGGCACGGGAGAGGTCCGTGCGTGGCCAGAGTGGCAGAAGCGCTGCGCACAATTTGACCGCCATTAGAGCCGAATTCACTAGACCTGAGCATGCGTTGGCTAACTCCTCCGACGGCGCCTGATGGGAGTCTGCCCCCAACCTGGCGGCCCTGTCGGCGAAGTCGTTCCCGATCCTTCGAAACCGCTCATCGTCGTCGATCTCGGGATCATCGATGGGAAGGTGTGCGGGCACTTTCACACATCCAAGCGTCCATTTTCCCCCCAGAGAACGACCCTGCGTCACAAGCCCCGAGTATGGACGCTTGGGAGAAAGTTGCTCATGTCGGGCCATGCCGTGCATGGAAACAACGTTTTGGCAATCTGAATACAGTATTGCTGGTGCAGACAGGAACGCGCAAGCCATCGCATATGCCGAGAATTCTCCAGCCTGTGGTGTCTGCGGGCAGCTGTCCCATACGGGGCCCCAGCACCAGGCTAAGAGGTTCGACTGAGGGCCCATCATAGCTAAGCCCCATCCAGCACGATTCGAGCTGCGGACAACCTGTCGCGAGCACGAGCCGTCTAAGAAAACGTGGCCCCACATCTGTCGTCGGCCATCGCGGGGCATATCCATGCCTTCCGCAGCGAAGCCGTCAGGAAAAAACTGAAACTGGCTACCATCATCCTCCTCTGATTTACTGTCGGACTTAGGGGGCGGGAGCACACGCTGGGGGTGGCCAAACAAGCCAGAAGTAAGGTGGAACCGGTCTTTCTCAGGTACCGCCTCGAACTGCCTCAAAACCTGCTCCAGAGTACTGTTAGGAATCACCGCCCTCCTCTCCTCCTCCACCGCCGTACACGCATACAGCCGATGAAAGATCGTGTCTCCAGGCTGAAGGCATAGCGGGCAACGATCCTCTACTTCGTAACCTGCTGCTCGAGCGCGGGCGTAGGGCCAAATTCCTTGACAGGCACAGCAACGGATGGTTCCTTTCTGGCGAGCCGTAAACTCCTTCGAACGCAGAGCTTTGATGACGACGTCAAAACATAAAGACTCGACCCCATCGGGGCCGTACTTGCGGGCCGCTTCCCTCTCCAAAGAACGCCAAACCCCTTCTTTGAGGAAGACCTGAAGGAGGGAAGGAGGAGTGAGCGTGAGCGAATGCTCTACCCCCAAGTCGCTGATCATAACAAAGGGCGAGGGCATACTCCATCCCAGGCGGGCCAAGGAAAGTTTCATGGCCCCGATGGGCCCGCACACGGTCCGCCAGGTCCACGAGCGCCCGAAAACATCGTGCCACATGTTTCGGAGCTCGGCCAAGGTAAAACAAACTTCCGTGACCCTCGTGGCACGAGCCCAGACTTCCTTGGCCCACCTGATGGCTGGCGCCACTGCACCCCACCAAGCGGGATCGCCTTCGATCCTGCTGAGAATGGTTAAACTTCGGCCGCCGCAAGCAGGCTTCATCGTGGAGGCACACGGAGGAGGAGGAGGGGGGGGAAGAGGAGGAGGAGGAGGAGGAGGAGGAGGAGGAGGAGGAGGAGGAGGAGGAGGGAGGGGGATCAGGAAAAGGAGGAGGAGGAAGAGGCGGAGGAGGAAGAGGAGAAGTGGGCGGGCCGACGCGCGCCCGGCTCAGGTGTCTTCAACGGGGAGGTCGGCGCACGGCGAGGCCCAAATTGGGCGCACTCGACTCGCTATCGCTCGGACGTCCATTCCCCGTGCATCTCTTGATTCCGTGCTTGCATGTTTGTCGCAAGATGGCCCCAAGTGCCCAAATCTTCTTCGACGGTTCCCGCCGAGAGAATGTGCACGCGTCCAGGCGATGCCAAGTCGAACGAGAGGCCAGAGGGCGAGAGTGGGGCAGGGATGGGAAGGGCCAGGAGTCTTGGGTAGAGCGACGACTTGGCAATCTCTGCGGGCACGGTGTGTCGAGCAAGGCGCACGGCCCCAGCAGCCGCCCCGTCGGTCGCTCAGCAGTCCTCGTCGCCTCGCCCCGCGTGCGCAGACAAGGCGTCGCAGACGCCGTCTACGACTGCGTCCCAAGGGAGAAAGGGGAGGGAGGTGGGAGAACGAGGGGCTAGTCTTCTAGCGGAGCAGTCCGCCCAAGCAGGGTTGACTACCCGAAGTGTTCCACAAGTGTGGCCTCTGATGATAGAGGGCGATTGGTCGGGTCTACTGTGGGCGGTGATGTTCCACTCGTGACGTCGTCTGGCCAGGTCTCTGGCACAACAAACACACACAGACCCATGCCGAAAGCATCTATGAGGGCGCAGGGGGGGACGATGAATGGCAGCGGCATGGAGGACGAGTAGGACTGGGACCAAGACCAGCAGGGTGAGGACGGGGACGCAAAGGACTCCGACGAGGAGGGGGAGGAGGAGGAGGAGGAGGAGGAGGAGGAGGAGGAGGAGGAGGAGGAGGAGGAGGAGGACGCTGAGCGGAGCCCAGCAACTTCGGTCTGAGTCGCCAGAATCGGTAGAGAGGGGCCCCGCGCGCCTGAGATTGTAGGTCCGCGCGGAGCTGTGGTTACCGACGTGAGCAGTGCCCGCAGCCGGCCTCAGCGAGAACACGTTGCACGCGTCGCCGCAGCTCAGGACCAGCTGCTGCGACACCTCGGGGTGGATTATGCAGGATCCGCCGATCCCGCTGCCGGGACCCCTGCTGCCCAGTCAGGAGGAGGAGGAGGAGGCGGAGGAGGAGGAGGGAGGGAGGCAGGGAGGGAGGGAGGGAGGGAGGGAGGAGGGAGGAGGGAGGCGGAGGGAGAGGATGTGCATGCTGGCGAGGACGTCGGGTGAGGAGGAGGAGAGGAGAGGAGGAGGAGGAGGAGGAGGAGGAGAAGGAGGAAGAGGAGGAGGAGGGGGAGGGGGAGGAGGAGGAGGAGGAGAGGAGGAGGAGGAGGAGAGGAGGAGGAGGAGGAGGAGGAGGAGGAGGAGGAGGAGGAGAAGGAGGAGGAGGAGAGGGAGGAGGAGGTCGGCGGCCGAGTCGGGAGGACATCGAGCCGGTGGAAGCCGGCAGGCTATAGCGGGCCTCCGTTGAGGAATCGGAAGGCCAGATCGGTCTTCCCAGGTCGAATCGGACTGGGAGCGGCACCCGTCGAGGGTCGAGACGCACTCGCGAACTGGAGGAGTCGCAACGAGCCCTGCCGCGGTGCCCGAGCCTCGCGCCCTCGTGGCGCCTACCCGAAGCATTGGGTGCCGAATTCTTGCGGCCGCGACGGGTAGCGACCGATCGGCACTCCAAAACGGTCAGCAATCGCGACCGGTCGCGACCGATCGGTCGCGAGCGATGTTGAAGCACATCGGTCGCGACCGGAACCGACCATCGGGGCAGAATCGGTAGCGTCCGTCCTCGTCGGCCGCGACTGGAAATTTCGAGCATCCAGTGGTCAGAGCAGGTCCGCTCTCTCGACGCAGAGCCGGCCGGGGAGACGAGAAGCCTCCGGGAGCCCCGTGGGAGCACAAACGCAAGAGACGCCCGCGGGCGGGGCCGCCGCCGCTGTCTCGACGGCGGCGCTCCTACATACGAGAGGCCCCTTCGGCGGCGCGGCCTGGGGGGCAAGTGAGAAGGAGCAGGCCTCCTCAGAAGGCGGCGGGGCCTTCTCTCAGGTCGGGTGTTGCCAGAAGTAATGCGGGATGACGATTTATAAAAAAGAAGGGAGAGAACGATCAAAAAATAGTTTTCTGCTATTTCTGCATAATTTTCTGACTGGAAGAGAGCGATTAAAAAAAATAGTTTTCCAGCCCGCGGCCGGTTTTTTCTAATCGTCATCCCGGGCGCCGCCGCGTGAACACGACCCCCGGTCATTTATTAATCGTCATCCTCCATTACCCCTGGCCCAAGGTGCCCCCAGGATTCTCGGGGTGGCCTGGACGGCCACCAGGGTACCCCGCACGAGGCCCAGAGGGCCCCCAGGGGCTCCAACATGGAGGGAAAAGCTGAGGGCACCATTGGGCCTCAGTGGGCCCCGGAAACGGCAGGGCCGTCTTTTTACCGTTTCCAAAAAAATGCCCTTTGAAAATGGAAACGGCAAAAAAAATGCGACCGGAAACGGCAAACAAACGGCTCCAGGATTGGAACTGGAGCCGGAACCGGTCAAACAACGGCGACGGAACCGGCAAGAAAACGGCGTCGGAACCGGCAACAAAAACGGCAAAACGGAACCGGCACAAAAACGGCCCTGTCGTTTCCAGGGCCCACTATAGGCCAGGGGCACTTCTAGCAACACCCGATCAGGGTCGGGCGTTGGTAGAACCGGGTTTAGTGGAATCTGGTTTAATGATCTGTACCGGGGGCGCCCCCTCGCCCCATTTCCACTAACCGGAACTGTCGTCACCCGAAAAAACACAAGCTATAATATGGCAAACCTGGTTGAGTGATTCTGGCCAGTTCAAAGGCTCCGGGGCCCTACCACGAACCGGGCCCCCTTACCCGGGGTCCTGCTCCTGACGAGTCTTTGCTGCCCAGGGAGATCTGAAGGCGCCATGTACGTGCGAGGGCAGCGCACGGGTCAGGGCCCGCTTCCGTCCGACCGGCCCGCTTCGATGTATCCACTCTGGCCGGCCTCGTATCAGATTCGACCCCCATATTCCGACGAACCGATGCGACCCGAGTAACCTGAACAGAACGCCGGATTGCAAAAAAACCGAAGGATTGCAAAAAAACCCGTTTTTTTTGCAATCCTGGGTTTTTTTGCAATCCTTCGTTTTTTTGCAATCCTGGGTTTTTTTGCACCTCCGCGCGTATCTCTCGGCCCCAGGGCCGGCCAGCGCGCGCCCCTGCGGGCGGCTGGCGCCGGCGTGGCAGACGGGGAGGCCCCTTGGGGAGTCTGCAGGTCAAGGGGCCCTGGGGCACACAAGTACATGCATACAAACCCTAGGATTCACGATATGTTTCAATACTTTCAGGATTGTCGTCTTCCCCCCAAGTGTCCCTACTTTGTCAGATTTTCGTGGGGATCGACGATTAATTGTGTCTGTGTGTTTTTTCGCTTCCTGAGAAGTTCTCGGCCCAGGGAGGCCGCCCAAACGGGGTCGAAGCGCATGGGGTCGCAGGAACCCGCGGCGTCGCCGATGCATCGCCAACGCCTCGGCGATGCAGGGGCGACGTCGGCGATGCATCGGCGACGGCGACGTGGAGAAAACTGGGCCGCACATCGAGCCGCATCGCCGAGGCATCGGCGGTGCGGCACGATGCACCGACCCTTATCTACTTCGGCTCCATTGGGGCAGCCTGGAGCTCTGGGGCTTCCCCGCGGACATGGTTTCACGCCGCATCACTCTTGGCAGTCCTGGGGCGGCCTGGGAGCGGCCGCCGGAGGTCCCAAAAGCGGCGCCAAACCTCAGGACCCCATCCCTCTGTATGGCGAGCTCCAGCTGAGACCCCTGCGCTCCCGGCCACGCTGGAGGCGCCACAGCTCCCTCCTGTCTACGTCGCAAGCGCGTTACTGCGGCAAGTGCTTCCGTCCTGTAGGGGAGACGCCGCTACTCGAGCGGGAGCCCTGGCGATCAGACCGGCCGGCAACTCGACTCTCTCTCTCTCTCTCACTAATATAGGCTTGCATCCTCCGGGCCCCAGAGGCCTGGCCGCAACCGTGACGGCCAAGAACCCAGCGGTTCAGAGCTAGGAGCAGAAGAATAAACAACGCCATCAGTACGCACAAACGCTCCGCGCTCCGCGCGGATGTCTGGCATCTGCGCTGGGCCCCCCTCCCTGGCCCGGTGGCGGCGCCGGAGGCAGGCGCCGCGAGGGGGGCCCTTGGGCGCGGATCCACGAAATCGCGCAGAACGCCAAAAGTTCCTGCTTGTGCCGCTTTCTATGCTCCGAAGGAGCCTGTGATGGGCTTGTGGTCCGCCACCACCATAAGTTGGAGAGGGAGGGGGTCTTCCTCCTCCTCCTCGTCCTCCTCCTCCTCCTCCCTCCTCCTCTTCTCCTCCTCCTCCTCCTCCTCTACGTCCTCTTCCTCGTCCTCCACCTCCTTCCCCCATCCAACTTATGGTGGTGGTGGTGGTGGTGCTTGGCCTGGTGCATCGGGCGCTCGGGCGCCCAGGAGCCGGGCCTCCCCTCGAGACCGGCGGGGCAAGCCGGCACGGACCAAAAAAACCGTGCGAGACAGCGTTCCGCCGGCGCCGTGCAGCCCAGGCCACGAGCAAAGCAGAGAGTGGCTGCGGAACCAGGGGCCTCCATGTGCGGGTCCCAAGAAGAAGAACACCACCACCACGTCGATTCCTCCTCCCTCCTCTGCCCTCCTCTCTCTGGGAGAGGGAGGGGGTGAGGGAGGTGGAGGTGGTGCATAGGCTTGGGCCCCGTGCTCCAGGAGCACGGCAGGTCTGTGTCGTGCCGATGTCGACGTCAGGCTTCTGACACCGCGGGTGCCGTCCAACCTTGAACGGTCGGCCGTTTTCGAAGCGCGAGATCGTCCACCACTGACTGGTTCTGTGTCGCTGGCGGCGTTCCGCGCGGAACGCCAGCGGCGGGGTCGCCACGGGTCGACACGACTCGAACCAGGGGGGGCGGCGGAGGGGGGGCGGCGGCGGCGGCGGAGGGAGGAGGAGGAGGAGCGGGAGGAGGAGGAGGAGGGAGGAGGAGGAGGAGAGGAGGAGGAGGAGTGAGGAGGAGGAGGAGGAGGAGGAAGGGAGCACGACGCGAACCTGCACCGCAGCCAGGAGGGGGGGGGCGGAGGGGGGGCGGCGGAGGGGGGGGGAGGAGGAGGAGGAGAGGAGGGAGGAGGAGGGGAGGAGGAGGAGGAGGAGGAGGAGAGAGGAGGAGGAGGAGGAGGAGGAGGAGGAGGAAGAGGAGGAGGAGGAGGAGGAGGAGGAGGAGGAGGAGGAGAAGCAGGAGGAGGAGGAGGAGGAGGAGGAGGAGGAGGAGGAAGGGAGCCACGACGCGAGCCTGCACCGCAGCCAGGGGGGGGTGAAGGGGGAAGGCCCCAGGCAGAGCGCCGCGCTCGCTGGGGCCCCCCTCCGAGGGCACAGGCAGTCAACCCGCACAAGGAGGGTGCGCGGCAGGGATGCACGACCCTTGGAGGGCCACGCTGGCGCTTGCCGAACGAGGCTGGCCAGCGAGTCGCTGAGGATGGGCCGAAGGGGTAAAGACGCAAGGGTGCCCCTGCGGAGGCTGCCCGCCCTTGCTGTGCGGGTCTGCTGTGAAGGCGGGGCCACGCCAGGTCTGTGCCTTCGGATCCTCGGCGAAAGGCATGGCCATCTCCACTTCCAGTTCGCCCGGACGAGGTTGCACACTTCTCCGCGAGCTGTTCCTCACCTCCTCCCCTCCGAGCCGTTCCTTGTTCTCAACATTGGTGAACACACACACACACACACACATGTCGCTTCGGTCTGCACAACTCTCTGCACATGTGTTCCCGCCCACATTCCGCACGGCGTTTGTGGCCTCTCGACTCGCCTCAAGTCCTCGGCGCGGCACAGCCCACACAGGGATTTTTTGTGTGCAAAGACTGCGAGATGAAAGAGAAGAACGCGCGGGCTCACAAAACTTTCGCCCCATGCCCTTGCGTTGAGTCGGCGTTCGGCTCTGGGATGTCTTGGCCACCACGTCATGCCCCGGCCAGGCATGGCACCTTCCTGGCACCATGGGGCCACGCCAACGCTGCCCACACAGACGGATAAGGGAGCGAGAAAAAGTAACGAAGATCCACTCTCTGCCTCTCTGGGCGAGGCCGGCGGAAAAGGCGCCGGCCTATCGAAGACGCACTCAGATGGCGGAGCGACGTACAGACGCACGCCCGTGTCACCGAGCACCATCTCGCCGCCGACGCCATCCAGGTCCGCGCACAGCTTGTAGCTCGCCCCAAGGGTCAGGCCTGTGCAAACCGCGGCCGCGCAGGGTGGAGGCACAGATTCTCGGATTCACGGACATCCACGGATCGCTCCTCCTCCTCCTCCTCCTCCTCCTCCTCCTCCTCCTCCTCCTCCTCCTCCTCCTCCTCCTCCTCCTCCTCCTCCTCCTCCTCTCCCCCTCCTCCTCCTCCTCCTCCTCCTCCTCCTCCTCCTCCTCCTCCTCCTTCTCCTCCTCCTCCTCCGTCCACGCGTGCGTAGATTTGGCCATCGCGATCGCAAGCAGGAGCGCATGGCAGCACATGGGCTTCTGGGCTCGATGATCCGTGGCCGAGTTGCGCTGGACGCATGGGGCGTGACTGCGCAAGCACAGAGGGCACCCAATGGGCACGGTTTCCACACAGAGTGGCAAACGATGGGCCAAGCTGACAACCTACCAGACCACCCCAACCCAACCTGCAGACCCGAATTTCGGGTTTGGGGGAGGGGGTAGGGCTACACATGTGTTATTTCGATGTTTCCCGACCCCCCCCCACTGGAAATCAAGGGCTAATCTGAGCATTCGGGTTGGGTTGGGGTTTTTGGTGGGTGGTGACAAACACAGATTCTGAATGTTCAGTTTGGCAGCACGCACTGCGACACATGACGGGCAACTTTGAAGGGCGACAGTCCGCGACGTGGCTGCGCACCCGGCAAGCGAGCTCGCGCGGTGATTTTGTGATTCCATACCAGTCGCAAAGCTGAAAGACAGTCCTGACGGGGGCGAACGCATTAGCTTCGTTTCAGGGTGATGAGGTGGAGAAGGACGAGAGGTAACAGAGTGCCATGAGGGGTGTTGAGGAGTCACAGGAAGACTGGGCAACACTTTTAAGCAGGGCAAAGCTGAGGACGAGGAGGTGGAGGGGAACGGCGACAAGGAGGAGGAGGAGGATCATGATGGGAGCGAAAACGGGGAGGATAATTAATGAGAGGGACGATAAGTAGGGCCAGCATCACCAGCAGGAGCAACCGAAAAGGGACGAGGCGAATCGTGGATGGAAGAAGACGAGGGGAAGGAGGGACAGTGGGAGAAGGGTCAAGGGCGGAAGGAGAGGAAGGGACAGACACATCGAGAATCCGAGGATCGAGAAAAAATGCAGGGTGACAACAAGGAGAAGCGAACGCAGCTGGCTTCACAAACAAGGAGAAAGACGAGCAGGAAGAGGAGGAGAACCATGAGTTGCGGAGCTACGGATGTTGCGACGATGCCCTATGCGGATCAAGTTATACACGGATCGATGGGACCCTTCTGGGTTGCTTGGCTTTTGGACTCAACGCCCTCACTGCCTGAAGTGCAACGAGCTGTGTGGCAGGCGGCACAGCACGCTCCAGCAGGGCGACCTGCTGGACCTCTCTCTGCCCAATTAGGCAGAGATTCGCCAGGCACCTGCAGGCAACCCTGCAGATGTAAAAGCAGCCTTGGGGCCAGAATCTCCCCTCGGCATTAGATCTGTACTCTCTCCGAGCAAGCGAGGAGCAGGAGCAGGAGCCGGAGAAGGCGTGGAGGAAGAGGGCCAGGCGGCCGGCAGGGGAGGCACGGCGGAGTGCGGCAGACGGGGTTGCGCGGCGGGGGGCGCGACGGCGCAGGGCAACGCGAGAGCGCTCCTGGGCGTCGCTCAACGGGGGGGGGCTCGAGAGGGCAACAAAAAACATCTCCCCCCACAAGGATCATTCCCGACACGCGAAGCTCCTCGAACGCACCCACAGAGGGAACCGAGCAGAGCAAGGCCGTGTCGTAAACGCCCAGGGCCGCTCAGCAAACGCCCACGATCGGGTCGGGGCGGTGTTTCCTCCCTTGATAGAAGTGTGGTGGGGGGGGGGAGACTGGGGTGCATTCCTCGGGCCCCGAAGGCTCCAGCTGGGGGCCCTCGAAATAGTCCAACAACGCTCACAAAAAAGCCCAATCATCACAAGTTGCTGAATAATTCCTCCTGGAGAGGGACTTGCCCGACTCAGCTTTGGGCCCCCCCCCGAGGGCCCCTGCTCTGCACAGCCCCTTGAGATCAGCAGGAGGAGGAGGGGAAGGGGGAGGAGGAGGAGGAGGAGGAGGAGGAGGAGGAGAGGAGGAGGAGGAGGGAGGAGAGGAGGAGGGAGGAGGAGGAGAGGAGGAGGAGGAGGAGGAGGAGAGGAGGAGGGAAGGAGGAGGAGAGGGAAGAGGAAATAGGAAGAACAGGAGGAGGAGGAGGAGGAGAAAAGGCTCCCTTTTGGGGGCCCTCAGGCGCCCTCTTCAGGGCCCCTGCTCTGAAGCCCTCGCTGCCCCCCCCCCCCCCCCCCTGATCGCCCCCCCCCATTGCTGTTACCCGACGCCCCCAACGCTCGTAGCGAGGAGCCCGTGCGGGGAGGAGGGGGCTCTTCCACTCTCTCCTCCTCCTCCTCCTCCTCCTCCTCCTCCTCCTCCGCCTCCGCCCTCCTCCGCCTCCGCCTCCTCCTCCTCCTCCTCCTCCTCCTCCTCCTCACTCCTCCTCCGCTCCTCCTCCTCCTCCTCCTCCTCCTCCTCCGCCTCCGCCTCCTCCGCCTCCGCCTCCTCCGTCTCCTCCGCCTCCTCAATCTCCTCCTCCTCCTCCTCCTCCTCCTCCTCCTCCTCCTCGGATTGGATGCTGGCCATTGCTCCCCTTGGTGGCAACTTCTCGTTGCTCCCTGGGCTCACAGGGCAATACATGGCGCAGAGAAGCCGCCGACAATGTTGCCGTATGTGAAGGCAGCTTCTGTACCGGTCGTCCAGGGGTGATCCTTTGATCCGAAGCTCGCCAACCCGAGATGCATCGAACCAAGGCGTAATCGAATCGATCAAAAAAACGCGTTGCCTTTGATCCGTTACCTCCCGTTGAAGATTTCAGCGCATAGTCGTCAGAGTACTAGCGTACGCTCCGTTTGCACTGCTGACAGGCTCGTAGTGCTCTTTCGCATATTGGCCCGTAGTGCTTCACAATGTCCTGGTGCTTCTGCAGTCTGGAAATTTACGCATGTCCCCAAATCTGCGTGGCATGAAGAGTGCATGGACGCCGCCAATCCTTCCACAGCCCCACAACTGATGTTGCCCGGGGGCCCTGCCTTTTGTAAGAATTTGTCGGGGGGGCGTCACTAGAGCAGTTTACGTGTTACCCATTTAAGTGTAACACCGCCCCTGAGAGTCAGCTGACGCAAAAGAGACGACCCACTCGGCCGTGGTCACGTATGTGGCCGCCCCGAAAGCATGATTTATGAGATGCGTCTGTTGTGGCCGCTACTCTGATATTGAGCATGGGGGTTTTTGAAGTGGCTGCTTATGGCCTCCAGCAGGACCAGGTACCAGACAGTGTTTCGACTGCACGCATGAAACATACACAATCGGTCGAATGGGTGTCACAGATCTGCTGTTGCTGTGGGTTCGGCAAACATGGTCCACGCCTGCCATAACAACAAAGACTGTGGTCATTGCCAAGGGCTGTTTGACCCTTGGTGGCTGTTTGATGCTTGCTCACCTTGGGGGTAGGTAATCCGTGCACCTTGCCGCACCCTCTATAAAATGCAGAGGCTGCTCGCCGACACCGTGAGTTTTGCGAATCCTCGCCGTGCCCCCGAGCACTAGCTACGCTACCGCTGTCAGTGTCACTGCTGGTTGCACGCTGTGACGGGAGCAGTGGGCGCGTGTGCGCATGTGCTCTGCGTGCCACGGGGCCCGACAAACCCCTATCTTTGTCGAGGTGCTTCGCTCGATCCTCGTCGGGCTTGCTTCGCCGTGCCGCTTCGCGCCGACACGTCGAGGGCCCCGTCGGACAGCGCCCGGCCCCGCTGCCCTGCGGCAGCTGCGGCACTGTGGAGCACTGGGCTCCTGTGCTGGATGTCCCGCCGTGCGCGAGATGCTGTACCCACCGTCCCAAGACCCGGCTTGTCACGCTTCACTTCCTCCCGACATCGGAGGCAGGGGACGCCCCGAGGGCCAGCGAGAGCGGTACCCCTGTCGCAGCTGAGCTGGGCGGCTGGCCTCGGGGCCGGTGCCGCGTCCTCCCCAGCCCTCATGTGCCGATGGGCCCTGCTTCTCTCTCTGCAGCGCCGCGCGTGTCCTCCTCTTCCTCTTCGCGCTCCTCTTCCTCGTCCTCGCCTTCCTCGTCATCCCGCTCCCTCCTCCTCCCTCAGCCTCCCGCTCCTCCCCTTGCTCCTCCCTCGTGCTCTTCCTCTCCTCACTCCTCCCTCCTCCTCCCCCTCCTCTTCTTCTTCTCCTTCTTCTTCTTCTTCTTATTCTTCTTCTTCGTGCTCCTCCCGCCCTGGGCCGTTTCGGCACCCCTCTTGCGCGTGCCGTGACCCCCACAGGGGGGCTCCACCCGCGGCTGTCTTTGAGGGCGTTCGGACAGCGATGCCGCTCCATCTCGACACACCCATCGCGCGGCTCGCACTCGACACGGAGCTTTAGCCAGGGCGCGAGGAGCGCACTGTTTTGTTCGCGGCCATAGCGGGCGTTATGGGGGGGAGAGGAGGGGGACGGGAGAGAGCACAACGTAGCGCCCACCCCAAGACTGTGGTGCCGGACTCACTGCGGCAGCGCCGGGGACGCACTGAGAAGGGGAGGGCTACGTCGTTATGGGGGGGGCGGGGGGGCGGAGGGTAGGGGACATCATGCGCGTTATGGCCCAAAGGTTAGAAAGAACACTCTCCAGTGAGGGTGGCAGCATTGCGTGGCCGCGGCGTTTCGGCACACCCTTCGAGCGGATCGTACTCAACAAGGGGCTTCACCTCGAGCACCAGTGAGGGCGGCTGCATCGCGTGGCCGCGACATTTCAGCACACCCCTCACGCGAATCGGGCCGCACTGGAGGCTCCACATACGGCCGCAATGAGGGCGCCCGCATGGCGTCGCCGCGCACATTTTGGCACACCAAGCACGCGGATCTTGTTGAATCTGGTGGTGGCTGTGCCGAGATGGTCAGGCCGACGCCATGCGACCGCCCTCACTGATGCCTTAGTTTGCGCACAGTCTGCCCAGACGGCGGGATGACGCAATCCAAACGCCCTCTCTGGGGTCGGAGGCGGAGCTCCCTGTTGGGCACGATCCGTGTGAGAGATGCGCCGAGGTGGCGTGGCGACGCTATGCGAACGCCATCGCTGGGGCCGTTGGTGCAGCTCCCTTATGCGAACGCCCTCGCTGTGGCCATAAGCGTAGGCGACGCTCCCTGGTCGGCACGAAGCTCTCTGTTCGGCACGATCCGCGTGAAGGGTGCGCCGAATTTGGCGCCGCGACGCTGTACGAATGGGTCGTGACACATAGGGAGCTCCACTTGCAGCCCCAGCGAGGGCGTTCGCATAGCGTCGCCATCCACAACCCTCAAACTGATCGTACCCCCCCCCCCATGGGAGCTCCACCTACGGCCCAGCCCCAGCGGGGGCGCTCGCAAGGCGCTGCTCTACCTCATTTATGCACACCACGCACGTGCATCGTTTCCCAAGGTGAACTCCAGCGACGGCGCCAGTGGGGGCGTTCACATAGCGCTCCCTGGCTCATTTGGGTGCACAGCTTACGCGGATTGCTCCCAAGAATGAACTCGGCGCGCCTCTGCGCGCACTTTCCCGAGCCCCCTATCCGCACCGCCACGTGGCGAGCAATGCATGAAGAGAGAGGGTCATGCCCTGTGCAACACGCAGCTGCGTAGGTTTGGGCCCATCGTCATGCAAACTGCTGGGCCCGTCTTGCGGGGAGCCCAAAGAATTAGGTGCGCGGAGTCCTCGATCTTCCACACAACCCCGCGATCGAAGCTCTCGAGCAAGCCGCCAGCGTCTGGCCTCCCTTTGCTTCAGCTAGGCTGGGGGAATGCACGCCAACGACAAGAGCTGCAGAGTACGGAGCACGCGGCCAGCGGCCGCTGGAATGCAGCACACTCCAATAGCCGACTGCTTGAGCGTGCTGCTGCTTGTGATGTGCAAGCCTTGCTTGCAGTGAGATCGAGGCTTCGAGGCCCGCTTGGGCGAGCGGCGCAAGCGGCGCAGCGAGGTGGCGGACTTATCCGGGGCCACGGCAAGGGGGGAGGCAGACGAGGACGCCACCCGGTGGGGGCCCAGAAGGTCGGGCGATCAGAGGGAGCTACAGGCAAGAGAGTCTCCGACGCAGCTCACGAGAGTGGTGGAGGCGCGCAGCAGGAAGAAGCGGAGAGGGTGTCTCGAGGTGGTCGACCAGCTCGAGGGAGAGCCCCAGAGAGCTGCGTCGGAATGAATGTGGGCCCACCCAGATCATTGGATACCGATGTATTGCGGTCGCGATCGGTGGAAACCAATCGGCTCTCCAGATCGGTCGCGACCGATCGGTCGCGACCGATTTTGAGGCAAATCGGTCGCGACCCATACCGAAATCCGAAATCCGAAGCGAAATCGGTAGCGACCAGTCTCTTCGGTAGCGACTGGACATCATCAGTATCCTATGGTCAGGGCATGGTGCACCGCTCAGGATGGGAAACCACACTTTTCTGCGGTTGCTGACTCGGCGTGCGTCTATAGGCGGATTTTGGACGAATTGTTGTTTAACAACTTATAGACACATATATATATATAACAATATATATATATATATATATATATATATATCGATTCAAACTTTGTTAATAACGCTAGAAACATCGTCCCAAGACCATCTTTTGATTAAGTACTTTTAGCGTGCCCGACTTCAGCGTACCCTCGAGTCGGTCGGAGGAGCGCTGGGCCACGGCGACGCGGACTGCGCACAGGGGAGCCCGGGGAGCGGGCAGAGGCGTGGGCGCTCGGGAGCACGCACGTGCACTCTGGACCAGCACACGCCTCGGGCATCACCCAGAGCCCCTGTACCCCCAGAGGTCGACCCCCAGAGGTCTGGACCCTTCCCCGGGATCGTTTCTTCCATCCTGGATCTCGAACGGGCCCAGGGGCCCAGGAGGGAGCCCCAGTGGCCGAACAAGCAGCACACAAAAGCCTCCCGCCGTGACTCTTGTCACAGCGCGAGGGGGTCTGGAACCCTGGCCACGGCGGACGCGTGGCTGAAGAGAAGCGCCCGGACGAGGGAGTGGCCCCCCCCCCCGGGGGGGCACGCGCCGGGGCCGCTGAGGCGCCGGGCCGCCGGCGTCCACTGCGGCGGTGAACCTATAGAGGGAGAGCTGCATGAGCAGAACGCTTCGAAGGTCCGCGGGGACTTCTTGGATCTAGGGGAACCAAAACAGGCGTCAACACAAAAACTTGGAGGCCGCGCGGATTCCTCGGATCGGCGCTGGCGGCGCCTCCGGCGCCGCCCCCTGGCGCGCTCCGCGCGCCCGGGAGGGGGGTCCAGCGCCGATACGAGAAATCCGCGCGGACCTCCGAGTCTTTACGTGTACGTCCCTTCTTGTTCCCCTATGGGATCGTCGGCTACACGCAGGAGCGACCTCGGGGGGGGGAGGAGGAGGAGGAGGAGGAGGAGGAGGAGGAGGAGGAGGAGGAGAGAGGAGGAGGAGGAGGAGGAGGGGGAGGAGGAGGGGGAGGAGGAGGAGGAGGGAGGAGCAGGAGAGAGGAGCAGGAGCGGCGACGGAGGCCTCGGGGGCCGCGCGGGGGGTCCGCGCAGACACGCGCGCGAGAGGCTGCTGCGGCCTGGCGATGGGCGATCGGGGGGGGCCCCAGTGTAGGAAGGCACCAACTATACACCAACACCGATCCTGGCCAGGATCACCCTGGGCCCAGGATCGGTGTATACGCCCTCCTGCCTTGCGCAAGAAGGCATATACACCGATCCTGGGCCCAGGGTGATCCTGGGCCAGGATCGGTGTTGGTGTATAGTTGGTGCCCTCCGACAGCGGGCCCGCGCCAAAGGTCACCCTGGCGAAAGGTCACTCCCACGTCTGGTCGAGATCGGCGCTGGACCTCCTCCGCGGCGCTCGGAGCGCGCCAGGGGCCGCGCAGGGAGGCGCCGGCGGGGGGTGTCTGGCGAAGATCCGAGAGATCCGCGCGCACCTTCGAGCATGTATTTCCCCAATCAGGGTAGGGAGAGGGCCGAACCCAGGGCAGACGCACACCCTTCAAGACCACGAGACCCTCCGCCGGCCGAGGCACACAGAGCATCCGAGGGCACCCTCCCCCAGGATGCACGAGAACATCCACGGGACACGAAGATCATAATAGGGCACCCTCTCCGAACCGACCTCGATCTTATACCTCGGTCTGGCCGTGCTCACGTACCTCTGGTGGGTGTTTTCTTCTTCGGCGTGTCGACATTGGGCGAAGGGTGGGAAGGGGGGGTCTCGCTCTGGACCTCTGCCTAAAGCGACTGTTTGCAGCAGTGCCTCCCATGGGAGAGGCTCCGCCTGTCCGAAACAGGCGCCAAAAACAGCCAACATCTACTCCCAGGGGGGGGGGCGGGAGGGAGGTGCGAGGGCCCGCGCCGATCGGCAACACAACAAGCAAAACAACGATCTCCTGTGGGTCTGCCGAGGCTTCGCCTGGTGGGCCACCCGTGAATTGTGTGTTTTCTATATGCGCTATCTTTTTCAAGGGCTCCCAACTTCGCGCTTCGCGCTCCGCGAAGCGCGAAGCGCGAATAACTTCGCGCTCTCGCGCCGCCCCCCCAGAGGGAGAAAAGGAGGACGAGGAGGAGGGGGAGAAGGAACGAGGACCGCGAAGCGCGAAGCGCGAATAACTTCGCGCCCTCGTGGGAGCCCTTGCTTTTTGTTCATGGTCAGCACAGCTGGCACATCCACAGTGCAATACATCACTATTCGGGGTGCACGCCGGCCGCCGTGTCGATCCATACCTCTTCCGTGCTCGAGGAACCGCGCCCCCGCGGCGCCAAGCCGGACGGCGGACGCCCGGACGCCCGGCACGGAGGCCGCGGCGAGGGCGCCGTCGCCGCTGCACTCGAGCGCGACGGACACCTTGCGAGGGGGGGAGGGCCGCGTCTCGTCGGGTCACGGCTGCGATCCCCGTGCGCAGCCTCAGATGTGACCCGTGGGGGCTCCTCCCGCTGCCCCTCCCCCTCCTGGTCCGTCCGCTCCTCGTCCGCCGTGTCTTCCTCCGCCCTCCTCCTTCCCCATGCCCTCCTCATACCCGCTTCAAGCCTTCGTCCTCCCTGGTCCTCCCGTATTTCCTTTTTCTTTTCCCCTCATCCCTCCCTCCTTCCTTCTTCCTCGCACCCTCCTCCTCCTCCCCAATCCCCCTTCCCTCTACGTATCTCCTTCCCCTCCTCCTGCTCCTCCTCCTCCTCCTCCTCCTCCTCCTCCGCACCCTTCTCCTTCGCATACTCATTTTCCTTGCCCGTCTGGTCCTCCTCCTCCTCCTCCTCCTCCTCCTCCTCCTCCTCCTCCTCTTCGCCCAGTAACTACCCACGTGTCCCCGATATGACCCCCCAGGGGATAATAACATTCTGGGCTCCGGGGGCGATAAAACAAACAAAAAACAAAAAAAACATAATGTCCCGGCAACTCGGATGTACGGGTGTAAGGTGTACGGCTGCACGGTGTGCATGCGCGGCGCCGCAGTAGAATATCCTGCTCGCTCAGGCGGGGCCTCTTCCCTAGACGGGAAGTCTGAGCGCGACACCCGTGCACAAGTCTTATATATTGCACTACAACGTCTTGCCGTCGCTCGGACGTCCATTTCCCGTGCACTTTCCGGTTTATTGCGTGTTTTTTGTTCTTGCCCGATGGTCCAGGATGGTCCTCGATGGTTCCCGCCGAGAAAAAGTGCACACGTCCAAGCGATGCCAAGAAGTTGATGGCGATACTGATCATGCCAGCCTCGACTGGTACTTGGCCCGGTGGTAAAGCAAGTTCGGCCTCGCCGCCCCCGACCGCGCACCAAAAATGAGTCGCCCTGGGACAGTCATGATACAAAGGACTAAGGGGAGAGGGTATCCATCATAAGCTGGAGGATGCGGTGAATCCTCCCTTCCCCTCGCCTTCTCGCATCCTTCTCGTGGTCGCCATGCTCCACTTAATCCTCTCGATTCCTCCCTTCTATCACCTCCCCCTTGTCACTGAACTCGGGACCGAACATCGAGCGAGAACGCGGACCTGAGAGGTCGACCAAGCAGGACTGACAGAAACGCTGAACAGCTCCTGGTAACCTCGGAGACAAATCATGGAGACAACATGCAACAGGACGTCCTGAAGGGTCGACAGCATGCAGGCTTGAAATTGGAGCTCTGTCACCGTCCATGCCAAATAGATTCACGAATGGATCCTCCTCCTCCTCCTCCTCCTCCTCCTCCTCCTCCCTCCTCCCCCTTCTCTTGCTTCTTCTTCTATGCTCCCCCCCCACCCGCAATGCGAGAATGAAGGGGGAGGGAGTGGGATGGGGAGCAGGAGGGAGACAGGGAGTGCCATTCCATGAGATGTCGGACACGCGACGCAGCACACTCGAAGAGGCCCCGCCAGTCTTTGGCCGATCGGGAGCGCTCGTGGTGCCCACCGCTGTGCCGCGGGCACCTATTGCCATGTCCTCAACTCAGCGCCCGACATGTGCCCCCCCGTCGTGCTCTACTCCTGTGTGCTCTTCTGCCTGCCCGCCCGTCGGTTCGAGGAGGAGGAGGAGGAGGAGGAGGAGGAGGAGGAGGAGGAGGAGGAGGAGGAGGGGCAGTCGCGGGTGTGGCGCCCTCACCGGCGCGCAGGTGCGCCGCACCACGCACCAGGGCGCTCGGCTCGCCGAGCACGCGCGCGCGCTGTGCTCCTCTCTTTCTGTGCGGCGGGAGGGCGCGGTCTGGAGAAAGCACCCGGCGCAGCCAGGTTTCTGCTGACGCGATGTGCGCACTTCCGCTCGGAAGGCAACGCCAAAAGGACCACGGCAAGCGAGGCCTCCTCTGATGGGGCCCGAGCAGCTTAGTTGGAGGAACGCGCCGCTTCGCCGATACAGCGGCGAGGTATCGGCGATGTATCGGCGACGCACCGGCGGTGCATCGTCGACGTGGACGATGCATCGGCGACGTCGACGTGAAGCAAATCGGGCTCCACATCGAGCCGCATCGCCGATGCATCGGCGACGCGGTGCGATCCTCCGACCCCATCTGCTCCAACCCCAACTGGGAGGCCTCGAATCTGGCAAAGTAACCGGCGAAGACTACATCTCCGTGATCGGAGGGCAACGTCAGAGTGACCCCGGTAAGGTGGCCCGATGCTCCCTTGGTCCGCCCGCCCGCCGCCCACAGAGCGGGAGTGAGGGGCTGGTCGGGGCGCGTTGAGCGAGAAGCCCCAGCATATCCATCCCACACAGTGACCCAGAGGGAGGAAGCAGGAGGAGGAGGAGGAGGAGGAGGAGGAGTGAAAGCAGCCTGGAGAAAGGAGGAGGAGGAGTAGAAAGAGAAGGAGTAGGAGGAGGAGGAGGAGGAAGAGGAAGAGGAGGAGGAGGAGGAGAAGAAGCCTCGTGCAAGGGGGCCCCCTTCCTTCTCCGCATCCCTCCCCCAACTCGGGGGGGGGGATCCCGAGGGGGGTCTGCGCCACCCCTCCACCCCTCCCCGCCCCGACTCCTGCCCCCCCGACACCAGGGGAGGCAGGCGGTCGCGGGGACCCCGTCTCCCCCTCCGGGGCCTCGCGGAAACCCTGCGCGACTCGTGCGACGCGGCCCTCCGAGACGGACCACCAAGGCTGCCGGGCTGGCCCGACGCACAGCCTCGAGAGGCACCTGACAACTTCCCAGACACCTCGGGCAATGCAGAGAACATGACGGCAAGTGTTTCAACATGTTCGGCCTCTGGGGACGCTCACCGGGCCGCGGGACCGTCAACCAACGACGCAGGCTGGGAAATCGGTCCCGGACGGCGGCGGCACGGCTGCCCTGGTCAAGCAACTGACTCGAATGGCCAAGACAGAATCAGCGACAGCAGAGGGTGCCGTCGAGCCCTCAGGGCACCCAGAGTACCACGCTTTTGAGCGCAAAGGGCAATCCGTAGCCAGGGACTGTTTGCACACACGCTGTCGCATCGGGCAGAACAACGTCGCCCTGGTCGAGCCTGCTGTGATAAACTCAGACTCGAACCCGAGTCGGCTGCTGAAACGTGCGGCGCTCGGACAACCCATGTCGAAGCAACGCCACGTGGAGTAATACGAAGAAGAGGACGAGAAATGCGAATAATATCGGGGAGACGTAAGACCCGGGTACGGGGGACTCGGAAATCCCCGACGAGGTCGTCAAAAAAATGACGAGGCCGAGCCTGCATTTTGACGAGGCCTCCCGCTGCAGACATCCCACGAAACTCCTCCTCGTCAAAATCCGAGTCGCAGTCGTCAAAAAACGATGGCGAACCCGAGTCCCGGCAAACCCGGGTCTTACGCTTCCCCGGTAATAGTACAGTCCAAACGTGTGTGGAGGACGGGTGGTGAGGACGCGAGACCCTTGGAAGCCGCAGTAGGGATTGTGTGGGCGGCGACAGACCAGGGAAGACGGCAAATGACGGGCCGCAGAGGCAAGGACACAAGGGCACCCTAGATGAAGGCGCGCATCCTTACTAGGCGCTTTGACTGCATGTAGAATCGGGATAGAAAGACAAGAGAGAAGGATGACAGAAGAGAGGATGGCATCGAGCCCATCTGCACACGGTGCGCAGCCGGTGTGAATCGGCAGCCCAGGAATCGCGTAATTCCTCGAACCGCTCGTGTGGCCTGCACTAAAAGGCTGGTCCCCCTGCCTTCGGATGCAATCCCTGGGAGATGATCTGATTCTGACTTTGCCCCGGTCCAGAATCTGGCTCTTAATCCGGCTTCATCCCCGCTTGCTCTGGCTTGATGCCGCTTCATCAAGCTTTATCTCGCTGAATCCGCGGCCACATCAGGCGTAGCGGCCCCCCAATGGGGCTCAAGACTCCCTGATCCTTCCGACGAAGACCTCCAAGTAGTTGCCTCCTAACCTGCTCGTCCCCACCCTTCGGCGGCGAGCGAGAGGGGGAACTGAGAAGGGGCGGGCCCTTAGTGTGCCCCGGAAACGGCAGGGCCGTTTTTTCACCGTTTCCGAAAAATGTCCATTGAAAATGGGAACGGCAAAAAAACACGGCGACCGGAAACGGCAACAAAAACGGCTCCAGGATTGGAACCGGAGCGGGAAACCCGTAAGAGAACGGCGACGGAGCCGGTAAAAACCAGCGTCGGAATCGGCAAAACACGGCAAAACGAACGCCGGAAACGGCCCTGTCGATTCCAGGGCCTACAAAGGGCGGGCCTTCTCAGAGGGCTCAGAAGTCCCCTGGCCTTCTGAGAAGTTCTACACCCTGCAAAATTCTTTAGAAATCATGGGTTAAGAAATTCATAGTCTCAGAATTTGACCAAAAAACCAAACGTTTCTATTAACATCTTAGGATTTACATTGAAAAGTTAAGAATAATCGAGCCTGTGGCCGAAAATTCAAGTTTTCTTAAGCATCGCCTAAGGTGTATGGTCCTGCCCCGAAGACACAGAAAGAAACCTCTCAGGAGGAAAACCAGAGCCCCCGAGAGGCCCCGCCGCCCTCTGAGAAGGCCTCCTCATTCTCACTCCCCTCCTCCTCCTCCTCCTCCTCCTCCTCCTCTTCCTCCTCCTCCTCCTCCTCCTCCTCCTCCTCCTCCTCCTCCTCCTCCCTGCTCCTCCTCCTCTTCCTCCTCCTCCTTCATCTCCTCCTCCTCCTCCTCCTCCTCCTCCTCCTCCTCCTCCTCCTCCTCCTCCTCCCTCCTCCTCCTCCCTCCTCCTCCTCCTCCTCCTCCTCCTCCTCCTCCTCCCTCCTCCTCCTCCTCAGTCCTCCTCCTCCTCAGTCCCCTCCTCCTCCTCCTCCTCCTCCTCCTCTCCTCCTCCTCCTCCTCTTCCTCCTCCTCCTCTCCTCCTCCTCCTCCTCCTCCTCCTCCTCCTCCTCCTCCTTGCCTCCTGAGCTGCTAGCCCCCATCACCCAGGCCCGACGGCGCGCATCGCGCCCGGCGATGGGCGGCCCACGGCTGCGCCATCGTGTGCCTCGCGCCGCCGCCTCAGGAGAAAGGGTGTACACCTCAGCGGCCCGGGGCCCCGCCGCGCGGAGCGCGATCTACCTTCGCCCCGCTGGGGAGGAGGAGGAGGAGGAGGAGAAGGAGGAGGAGGAGGAGGTGGTGGAGGAGGAGGAGGAGGAGGAGGGGGAGGAGGAGGAGGAGGAGGAGGAGGAGGAGGAGGAGGGCCAGGGAGGAGGGCCAGGGGGGAGGGCCAGGGGAGCTCCCGGCGGGCCCTCCCGCGGCGGGAGGCGCAGACCACGAGACGCTGCTGCAGCAGCGGCGGATGCACCCCAAGGCGGAAGGGGGTGGCCCACAAGTCCACAAGAACAGACAAGGTTGCGCGGCAAGGATGCAGGGGCCCTCGAAGGCCACCTTCGCAGAATCCTCGAGGAGGCTCGAAGCCTGAGGGCGCGAGGCAAGAAGCACGAGTGCGAGGGTGACCTTGGGAAGGCCGCTCCTTCTTGCTATGCGGGTGGACTGTAGGACCCTACCCTCCCGACACTTGCTCAGGAGGCAACTACTGGGAGGTCTTCGTCGGAAGGATGAGGGAGACTGAAGCCCCATTGGGGGCTGCTGCGCCGGATTCCGCCGCGGACTCCGCGGGACAGAGCCGGAACTCGGACCAGGGCAAGCTCAGCACCTCACCTCCCAGGGAAACCGCATCCGCACCCGGGAGGGGCCCAGGGCCCAGGGCCCCGCCCCCCCGATCCCTCTCATCCCACGGCTGCTCGCCTGGAGAGCCGCCGATCCGCATCGGGCGTGCTGGCGCCCTGCGGGCAGAGCTCAGAGAACGCAGGCCAGCGCACCCTCGTTTCGATCGACGGTGCGGGGGCCTCCGGCGCCCGGGCCCCTCTGCGGGGCGGGACGCGGCGGCAGGGGCACGCCCTGGCCGGTGAGGGCAGCGAAGAACGCGTCCCGCATGATCGCGCGCTGCATGCGGCGCCGCTGCGTCTTCGTCTTCGGCTGGAACGCTGGAGCCTCCGAGCTGGTGCCCTCCCCCGAGCTCGGCAGCTGCACCAGGCGCGCAGGCCACGGGACCTCCTCCTCGGGGGGGTGCAGCACCACCCGCATCGGCCTGCCCAGGGCCTCGCCGTAGACGCTCCCCGTGGCCATGGCGCGCGGGTCGAAGCTCACGGGGGTCACGCGGCTGGGGGTACCCTCCTGGACGCACGGACAGCACACACACACACACCCGTACCCGTAGAGGGGTAGGAGGGAGGGGGACTGGCTATGGGGGTATGGGTGCGGGTTGTCGGACCCCAGGGAACGCTTCCGCTCGAGCGGGGACCCCCATCCGACAACACGCACCCATAGCCCCCCGCCCGTCCCCCCATTGGGTATGTGTGTGTTGTTCGCTCGTCGGTCCAGCCAGCCGCCAAGGTTGCACGTCAACATGGCTTGGCCGATCGAGCTCGAACGCTTGGTGATTCGGGGTCTCGGGGAGCCGTGCTCGAATGCAAAGGCCTCTCGTGCCAGAGCGGCTGTGGGGCCGCGAGCCGTGCCCCGTCACCCCTCTCAAGTAACACAACGCGGCGCACCACGCCGATGCCCCCATCGACACTTGCCCTTCTCGCTTGCGCTTCTCGACTCGCTGGCTGGGCTTTTCTGGGTTGTCGACTGGTGCCCACCCGCCTACTCCTCCTCCTCCTCCTCCTCCTCTTCCTCCTTCCCTCCTCCTCCTCCTCCTCCTCCTCCTCCTCCTCCTCCTCCTCCTCCTCCTCCTCCTCCTCCTCCTCCTCCTCCTCCTCCTCCTCCTCCTCCTCCTCCCTCCTCCCTCCTCTCCCTCCTCCTCCTCCTCCTCCTCCTCCTCCTCCCCTTCCACCGCGGGGCGCCCAGGAGGCGCCCACGGGCGCGTTCCAGAAACGCTGGCCCAACATTGTTTAAGGTTTCTTAATGACATGCTCGACTGTACATACGACTCTGCCCCATCGCCTATTTCCCAAATGTGTGCACACCATCCCAGCCAGGCAGGCATCGAGCCCCCCTTGCATCCCTGTCCCATGATACAATGCGCGCAGCGCTTGCACCAAAACTGCGCAATCACAAAAATCGGCACACTCGCAGAGCAAGACCTCCCCGCGCGCCTATTTGCGAGCAGGTGTTGAGCATGGGTTTGGAGCATTCGTCCAACGCATCCCGCCACGCGTGGCATCTGCGCTGACCCCGCATGCTCCCAGTGCACGCATCCGTACCGGATAATACCGTGCGGGCCACACGCGCGCGCCGTCACGCGAGCGTTTCGAACCTCCCCTTTTGAAAGGGGGGAGGGGGGGAGTGGGGGGGGGGTCCCCGACGACGGATCGAGGAAAGGGGAGGGGGGGGGTCCCCGACGACGGATCGGGGAAGGGAGGGAGGGAGGGGGTGTCCCCGACGACGGATCGAAGAAAGAGGGGGGGTCCCAATCCCCCCCCCCATCAACGCATTTCAATCGACAACGATTCAGACAGCTGGCGAAGTACAACCGAGGCGGTCTCAATCCCCGTCTTCACAGGAGACGACGATCTGCGTGAGCATTCCATACACAAGAACACGAGGCGAGATATGCAGGATCCGCGCTGCTCTATGCTCCGTCCTGCCTCCCAG
The DNA here is from genome assembly GCA_963575745.1 of Prorocentrum cordatum. Classification (NCBI taxonomy): domain Eukaryota; class Dinophyceae; order Prorocentrales; family Prorocentraceae; genus Prorocentrum; species Prorocentrum cordatum. The sequence continues at coordinate 357,172 of CAUYUJ010012969.1, read as the reverse complement.
GAGCCCACGAACATCGCGACGATTGCGCAGGTAGCACCCCCCGAAAGAGCCGCGAGACCTCGCCTCCATCCGCGCTGCCCACACAACCGCCGCGCCTCCCGGGAGCCCACGAAAAAAAACAGCGACGATTGCGCAGTTCGCAGCCCCCGCAGGAGCCGCGAGGTGGCGAAGTGATCTGCGCTGCCCTGACCTGAGCATCGTTCATCCGACCCCCATCCCCAGCGGCGTGGCCTGGGCCCCACTGGACGATTTACCCCCCCCTAGATGGGGACATAGGCCGTTCCCTTCGGGTTTCGAGCGGTGTATCCCCAATTGGGGTGGTGATTTGGTGGGGGTCTCAAAGAGGATGAGGATTGGGATGGGGGATGGGGGTCGGTTAAACGATACTGACTGATGACCTCCGCCGTGCCTCCCAGGAGCCCACGAAAGCGACGACCGTTGCAATTCGCAGCCCAGCGCCCAGGGGAGCCGCGAGGACCCGCCTGGACCCGCGCTGCCCTCGCCTCCGCCGTGCCTCCCAGGGAGCCCACGAGAACATTGTCGCAGTTCGCAGCTCCCCAGCGGAGCCGCGAAGTCTCGAAAGCGTGTGTGCGCGGCCCTCGCCATCCGCCGTGCCTCCCGGGGTGCCCGCGAAAGTGCAAACGAGCGCGGGGTGCGCAGCCCCCAATTAGGGAGCCGCGAGGCCTCCCCTGGACCCGTGCTGCCCGCACCTCCGCTGGAACTCGCGAGAGTGACGGCGACTGCGCCGGTCGCACCCTCCCCCCCCTGGGAGACGCGAGACATCGAAGTGGTCTGCGCTGCCCTCCCCTCCGCCGCGCCTCCCAGGAGCCAGCGAAAGCAACGACGATTCCGCAGTTCGCAGCACCTGAGGGAGCCGGGAGGCCTCGCCTTCATCCGCGCTGCCTCGCCTCCGCCGTGCCTCCCAGGAACACAAATGATCCCGGCAAAGCAACCTAACAGACATGTGTATAAACATATCTGGAAGGATTCCCTTTAATATTCAGGTGAGAATCCAGTTGAAGAATGCTGCTGTTCTCGCAGTCGCAGTCGCATTCGCAATGACAGTCGCAGTGGCAACTGCCTTAGGATCCAATGGAATCCTAAGGATTCCTAGGGATTCCTAAGGCATCCTTTGGCATCCTTAGGAAGCATAGGAATCCTTAGGAAACTTTAGGAATCCTTGGGAATCCTGATTCCTAGGGATTCCGAGGGATTCCTAAGGATTCCTAGGGAATCCTAAGGATTCCAAAGGATTCCTGAGGATGCTTAACTATGCCTACGGATTCGTAAGGATGCCAGAGGATTCCTAAGGATTCCTAGGGATTCCTATGGATTCCTACGGATGCCTCAGCCTGCCTCAGTTTCAGCCTCAGCCTCAGCCTGCCTCGGCTTGCCTCAGCCTCAGCCTCAGCCTGCCTCGGCCTCAGCCTCAGCCTGCCTCAGCCTAGCCTCAGCCTGCCTCGGCATCAGCCTGCGTTAGCCTCAGCCTCAGCCTGCCTCAGCCTCAGCCTGCCTCAGCCTCAGCCTGCCGCGGCCTCAGCCTCAGCCTCAGCCTCAGCCTGCCTCAGCCTCAGCCTGCCTCAGCCTCACCCTCAGCCTGTCTCAGCCTCAGCCTGCCTCAGCATCAGCCTCAGCCTCAGCCTCAGCCTGCCGCGGCTTGCCTCGGCCTCAGCCTCAGCCTGCCTCGGCCTCAGCCTCAGCCTCAGCCTGCCTCAGCCTCAGCCTGCCTCAGCTTCAGCCTACATCAGCCTCAGCCTCAGCCTGCCTCAGCCGCAGCTTGCCTCAACCTCAGCCACAGCCTCAGCCTCAGCCTCAGCCTGCCTCAGCTTCAGCCTCAGCCTCAGCCTGCCTCGGCTTCAGCCTCAGCCTCAGCCTCAGCCTGCCTCAGCCTCAGCGTCAGCCTCTCAGCCTCAGCCTGCATCAGCCTCAGCCTCAGACTCAGCCTGCCTCAGCCTCAGTCTCAGCCTGCCTCAGTCTCAGCCTGCCTCAGCCTCAGCCTCAGCCTGCCGCGGCCTCAGCCTGCGTCAGCCTCAGCCTTAGCCTGCCTCAGCCTCAGCCTGCCTCAGCCTCAGCCTCAGCCTGCCTCGGCGCGCCTCAGCCTCAGCCTCAGCCTGCCTCGGCCTCAGCCTGCCTCAGCTCGGGCATTCAAAATATGGCACACGATTGGTGTTCTGGGAACACGAAGGTCACGAAGTGGCCCACAGTTGGCTCCAGGCAATCAAGATATGCTACAGGAATGGTGTTCTGGGAACACGAAGGCACGAAGTGGCCCACAGTTGGCTCTGGGCAATTAAAATGTGGCCTGAGAATGGTGTTCTAGGAACACGAAAAACACGAAGTGGCCTCCAGTTGGGCCCGGGCATTCAAAACATGGCCCGGGTATAATGTTCTGGGAACACGAACAACACGAAGTGGCCTACAATTGGCCCCCGGCATTCAAAATGTGGTCTGGGAGTGGTGTTCTGGGAACACGAAGAACACGAAGTGGCCTACAGTTGGCTCCGGGCATTCAAAATGTGGCCTGAGGATTGTGTTCTGGGGAGTCCCCGGATCCTCCCCGGCACCCGCCCAAACCCCCCTTGGGAGTCGCGGGGAGTCCCCGGATTCTCCCCGGCATCCGCCCAGACCCCCCTGGGGAGTCAAGATGCTCTCTTTTGGGCCCACTAGAAACATATCAGTCTTCGCTGTTAAGTAAAAAACGATTGCGCAGTTCGCAACCCCGGACGGAACCGCAAGGTCTCAAAATGGCCCGCGCTGCTCTCACCTCCGCAGTGTTTCCCAGGAACCACCGAAAGTCGCCACAGTTGCGCAGGCAGCAGCCCCCCGGAAAGCCGCGAGGTCCCGAAACAATCGCCCACGGAAATTGCGAAATTCGCAAACCCAGCGCCCGAGGGAACCGCGAGGTCCCGAACATAACCGCGATGCCCTCACCCCCGCCGTGCTTCCAAGAACCCACGCAAGCGACGACGGATGCGCAGTTCGCAGCCCCCAAAGCCGGGAAGTTTCGCCTTCATCCGCGCTGCCCTCACCTCCGCCATGCCTCCCAGGAGTCCACGAAAGTGGCGACGATTCCGCAATTCGTAACCCCCGACGGAGATGCGCGGTCTCGAAGCGTTCCCCCTTCCAGGACACCCCACGAAACTGGCGACGGCTGCGCCGTTCGCAGCCCGATCCCCGAGGGAGCCACGAAGTCTCGAACGGATTTGCGTTGCCCTCACCTCCGCCGTGCCCTCCAGGAGCCCACGAAAGGTCGCGACATCTGCGCAGGTAGCAGCCCCCGAGAGAACGCACAGGATGCAGGGGGATATCGGAGGCAGGGCGGAGGAGAAGGAGGAGGAGGGGGAGGAGAAGGAGAAGGAGGAGGCGGAGGGGGATGAACTGGAGCGGGAACTCCAGGGAAACAGGAGGAGCAGAGCAACAACAATGATCCGATTAATCAACTCGCTGAGAGGCTACACCACCCTGCAGGCGTCTCAGGAAAACCAAAAGCGGATTAGGCGTTCGAGAACCGTTTGAGGGGTTCGAGAAGCAGTGGGGCCCTGCAGGGGAGATACATGTGGCAAAAGCGAGACCCCCTATTGGGGACACCGCGGGGGCTCGCCCATGCACTCCTTGACAGCGCAGGGCCGAGGGAACACGACGCGAAAACCTACACCAGCACAGCCCCAATCAGGACTCGCGGCGCGGGACCGCCCAGGCGTCCGAAGGCTTCGAATACCCGACGACTCGGCCTTCCCCCAGTTGGCTCTCGGTAAGGCGCAGCTGCCTGGGAGCCTCAAAGAGCGTCCGAAACTGGTCCAGACGAGGAACGCCTGCCTTGGGGGGATCTTAAAAAGACAACGACCTCCAGGGCACCTTGGGTGTATTTCAAGATGAGGGAGGAGGTCCGAGCCTGGAGGGCGAGGATCAGTTCATCGGGCAGGTGTCCCTGGAAGTAAAGCTCGGCGGCACGGCGCGAGCCGTTGATCTCGGCAATACGTGCTCTCACATCTGCTCGTCGCCGGCCTCTGGCTAGTCCTTGAAGCCCAGTTTCGGCGCGAGATTCGCGGCCTCTCGCGCTCGAGGCCCCCGCGGGGAGGGAAGCCTGGCAGGAAGGCGTTCGGGTGCTCCTTGGTGCCCGCGGCCTCCAGGGCCTGCGCCGCGGCCTCCATCGACGCGAGTTGAAAGCCGCCTTCCCACTTGTTGGATTGCGTCTGCACTCCCATCATGGTCTGCGCGATTTCTTTTTGTCGTGCCAGCGCGCTTTGATCCGAAAGTGCCTGCAATGACTGGCCAGCTTCTCAAGTATGGTGCCAGAATCACCTTCTTTCAGCAGTCGTGGAACAATTCATGCACGGGCTGCGGCGTCGCCTTCACGCCCTCGGCGCACGCCCACTTGATGAAAGCCTTGAAGACGCGCGGCCACGACGGGCTGAACTCGCGCCCCTTGCCCTCGGCATCGCATGTCTACGCGTAGGCGCGACCCGCCCCCTGCAGCGGTTTCGCGAACGGAACCCCGACAGCAGCGCCGCGAGAGCTCCTCCCTTTCCGTTCTTCTGGTTGGCCTTCGCGTCGTTGCCCAGCTCCCCGAGGAGACGAGCGTGCTCGGTCGGATCCGAGTCGTTGCTGCGCTCGGCGGCGTCGCCCTTGCACTTCGCTGCCCAGCTGGGCTCGTTGAGCTCCATCGCCGCTCAGTACAAGTGGGAGGTCTTCGACATGAAGACAATCATGGATATGACGATCTGTCTCTCTCTGTCGGGACTTGAGCCTCGGGGAGTCCGCGGGCGACAAGGGCCTTCAGGGGCCTTGATCTCGAGGGGCGCGCTGAGCTGATGCTTGCAGAGCCCGAAGCGAATGAGTCCAGCGCGCGGTTGTTAGCGGAGTTGCGGCTCCGCCACCTGCTGCAGCAAGCGAAGCACGAAGTCCCCCGGGCAGCCTCTCCGATGAGCGTCGTAAAGCCGTGACCCGCGCGCGCGCGCGTCCAAGCCAGTGTTGTTTCATCGAGAACCATTGAGTGCAGCCGTCGATCGCGCAGCGAAAGCCCTCAGCGCGCCCCGCAGGCGCCTCTGGCGGGGCCGGCGGGGCCTGAGAGGTAAAGGGGCCCGGAGGGGAAACGTTGACCGAGAGCCGCGCGGCCCTGGAGACAGAGGCGCCCATCTCCGCGAACCAATCCCGCAAGCGCCCCACCTCGAGAAACTCCAGAGGTGCTCCCGTCCAGGGCCCCATGTCCTCCTCGACGTCGGCGGAGACCCTCCGGATCGCGTCGAGACCCCGAACGAACTGAATGGCCCAGGGATTTGCCGTCGGCGCGAGGTGGCCCTCGGGGGTGAGCGCGCTGAGGCCCCTTTGCTTTTCGATTCTCACGTCGCCGAAGAGAGGGGCTCACTCGATCAATTGCCTGTCGGGGTCGATGCCCAACTGCCGGCGCCGCCGCAAACGTCGAACGCGAAACTCCACGCCCGGCGAGGGGGCCTTCCAGTGCCTCAGGCCAGCCTCCGAAATGATCGATCGAGCGCCCCCCCCGGCCCAAGACGTCGCAGACCCCCTTCATAGCCTTGCGCCCAGAGAAGACCACCCTGGACGCGAGCTGACCCACCTGACTCAGAGAGGGAAAGAACGCCTCGCATGCCGAGCAGGGCGGCCCCACCACCCGAGAGAGGAAGACGGCGCGCCTCTCTGTGTCGGCGACGCGCGCGGAGTACCAATACATTCCCATGGAATAGAAAACGCATGGAATCGCCGACAGCCTGAAAACCAATTCGGCTCGGAACGAACAGTCGCCCGCGACCTGGCGCCCGAGGCGTCAATTAGAGTCAGCAGGATCACCAGCCAGACGCGCCTATCTTTCAATCACCTCTCTGCGGCGAGCGTGCAAACCTGCGCCCGCGAATGACAGGAGGCCAACGTTCTTGCTTGGGGTGAGGGCGTAGCCGTGGCGACAGAGCTCGGGGGACAGCAGCTAGTCGCATGCTCGCGACCATCGAGAGAGCTCCGAAACTGTAGGCGTCGCAACGACTATCTTCCTGGTCACACCGTCTGCGCGCAAATGAACAGCCAAATCCAGAACAATATTCTCTCCGTCATGATGCAGACTGATCTGGCACAAAGCAGCAGACTCGGGGACGAGCTCCTCGAACTGCTACTGCACCATCGCGAACACCGCGCAGCTCTCACAAATACCTTCAACGCCCTGGGATCGCCAATGAGAGCGCACGCGCTGGGCCGCACGCACATATCTCAAAACACAACTGTTGCAAATCAAAAGCGCTGTCGCCCGAACGCCGCGCGGTCGCCCCTTATGCTGCACTCGTTGGCTGCGGTTATACTGTGCCAATCTGTAGAAGCAAACGCATTGGCAATATCTTTCAAGTCAGTGATATGACTGATGCCGAGGGAGCGTAGCTTCCACAAACAGAGCTGCTGTCCAAGTATCGCCGGCTCCCGCCTGTGATGAGGAAATCAGACATGGGCAAAGAGTGGTTCATCTCGTTGCCTTGCGGGATCCATTGCCGTAGCCGTGAAGCCCTTGCCTAGCGTTATGTTCTCCGCCGCTTCAGAGAGAGCAAATCAGGTTAAAAACCACTAACCTGTCTTAAACATGTCTTAAACCTGTGCTAAGTTATTTTTTCAAACCTGTCCAAAACCTATCTTAAACCTGATTAAAAAATAGAACAGTTACATCTTGTGTTCCGATATACGCAAACAGATGCTCATCAACAGCGCGCCACGGTTGCACTGACCTGCGAAAAGGGGAAACGCTTCCCCCCTGCCCCTTGGATTGCACTTCGCGCGGAGCCCGCAACGTCGCCGACCTCCGCGCGCATGTGTTCCAGCAGATTGTTCGTTCCACGCCGCGTCGCAAACTGCGCTGCGACCGAATGTGCGTCCAAGGGCCAGGGCCGCCCCAACTCGACCACGGTGCCGCGCGCAATGCGTCGAACACTGCGCCGCCGCCGAGCTCGGCTTACACGGCCCGTGCGAGCTGAGCTCGGCCACGGCGCAGTGCTCGACACTATGTAGATGGCACCGCGGTCGGCTTTGAGACGGCCTTGGCCCTGGATGATAAGTTCGGGCGCAGCGCAGTTACCGACGCAGCGTGGAATGCACAACATGCTGGAACACTTGCTCGGGGAGATCGGCGACGTTGCGGGCCGAATTGCAGCCGCGCTAAACGCAATCCAAATGATACAAGTGGAAGGAGTTTCACACGCTACGCCACGCGACGAGCTCCACGGACGCGGCGCGATTTGCCCAAGGGCGCTGGCGGACACGCGCGACAGCGCAACGGCATAGGGGTGGCGGGGAGACGGCGAGCGGCCTGCGGGAAAGCCCAGGAGGGCCTCAAGACAACCCAGGGGGACCACCCGACTGCCCAAGATGAACCCAAGAGGGCCCCCCAAGAGAACCAGGTTGAGCAAATGCTTTGGACCATGCCATTCTGCGCCCGCGGCGGCATTCGCGCACCGACCCCCGCGCTTCGCCTGTTCGAATTGCCGAAAGCCGAAAACTGCCCAAGAAGCACAGTGCCCCCCAAGACAGCCTGAGATGCCTCCGAGACGACCCCGATGCTGCCCAAGGGAGCGTGGGCGAAGCGGCTCACGGCGCCCCCGCTACGGCCCAAGATGGCCCCAAGAGAGCCTGCAATAATGGTCCAAGAAGGTCCAGACGGCACCCGAGACAACCCAGCATGGCTCCCAAGACGGACCAGTAAGAGCTCTGGGAGGGCACGGAGTGACGAGGTGAAGGGATTCTCCAAACCAGGCGGCGGGGGGCGCAGCTCCACTCGCGCTGTCTGAGTCCCCGATCTGGCCGCCGCCCCTGGAGCTCTGCTTGCCGCGCTCAGAGGACCCTCGCCATCGCCATGGCCTTCTTCTCGATCTCGTGGCAGGCGGGGATCATGGCGCCCCACGTGCCGAGCTCCTTCTGGTCCTTCCAGATCTCGCGGGCCTTCGTTTTCTTCCGCAGGGACGCCACGAACGTTTTCAGCTGCACTGGGTTCTTCAAGGTGGTGATCGCGGTAAGCACCTTACCCTCCGCGATCGTCACCAGACCCTCTTGCGCCTTCTCGAACACTGCGTTGAACCACTCCTCATCAGGGGGCGCATCCTGGGAGAGCCCAGCGCTCAATATGTTCTTCCCCTCGGTCATGAGGTCCAGTTTCTTCTCGAGTGCCGCGGTGAGCTTCGCCAGGATATGACCATCTATTTTGCCCAGCGTCGTGTCGAAGTGAGCGTGGGCGGCGGCAATGTCAGTCTTGGTCTTCAGCTTGGCGTGCCACGACTCCCCGTCTTTGGATCCGAGGCGCCATGTCATGATCAGCTCAGCATCGCCTGAGAAATCCTCCAGGCTGTCTTTGTTCTGGGCCAGCTTCGCGTTGACAATGTCGAGGGCGAACTGGTTGGAGTCCGCCACCGTATTGACAAGGCCGCCCGTAGGAATCCCGACGCCCTTCGACTCGACATCGGCGGGGAGCTTGTCCAGGTGGCTCTTGGCAGGCACGGCGATGCCAAGCAAACCCTTGATGTCGTCCAGGCTGACGTTCCTCGCCAACGTCAAGAAATCCTCGCACTTCCCTTTCAGCGCGGCCGTGCGCTCAACCAGGGAGCTACTGTCGGAGATGGCCTTCACGAACGCGTCGACAGTAGCGCCTTTCATGGCGGGGGTGCTGTCCTGAGCCCACGGCTTGATCATGGCAATGATGCTCAGCATCTTCTTGCATTTCTCGGGGTCGTTGAAGCCCTCGGGCGCACCGAGGACGACGATGAACTTCTCCACGACGGCGGTGACAGCCTCCTCCAATCCAAAGCCCTGGGGGGTCGGGGTCGCGTGCAAGCCTTTCGCGTCGCAGACTGCGGTCTCCAAGGCGTTGAGACGATCGGTGGTGTGCTCCGCGACGGCCTCCTCGCACGCCTTCTTGAGCGTCGCCAATTGCTGCGAACTCGCAGCGCGTACCTTTGCCCGTTTCACCGCTTCCAAGGCATCCGCGTAGTCGCTGTCCTTCGGGTTCAACTTCTTGGCGCCCTGGAGAAAGCATTCGTATTCCCCCAGGGTGGCACCCGACGCCTGCAGTGGCTCGTTCTTCAACTCAGCTGAAATCTTCTCGAGGCGGTGGCTCATGCACGCGCGCATGGGGCCCATGACGGGCTCAAACATCTCATCGGGCAGCTCAGCCTTCAACGTATAGATGGCGTCCATGCGCCCCTTGATCACGCACAGCCCCACCTTGTCCACCCCGTCCCGCAGATCATCATGGATCTGGCGCCAGCAGGGCTCGGCCCTCTCGCGGGGCTTGCGGTACTTCAGGTACTCAGCCTTCTTCCCGCTCCAGACAGGCACCGAGCGGATGGTGGCCGCCATGGGAATCGCCAGCGGGAAACTCTTCTTCGGAAACGTCAGCTCCTGGAAATCCCCGTAGGCGCCTCCGATCTCAGCCGTGGAAGCGAACATCATCGTGAGGATGCCCCTGAGGCACGCGAGCAATTCGGCGACCACGTTGGCCAAGTGCTCGTTGACACTCTCGCTCGGCATGCCCAGCAAGTCGATCACGACGGCCTTCGCAAACTGGATCAAATCATTGGCGCCGCTCGAGCCGAGCATGAGCATCGGCGCAATTGCAATCTTGACCAACGAGTCGCCAAACTTCTCTGCTTTCTCAGCCTCGGAAATATCAAGGGCACGTATTTTGGGGCACACTGGATCATAAACAGCGTTGAACACAGCGTCGATATCCTTCTGGCACTCCCCGTCAAGAGCCTGTGCACTCGCCCTGTCCCACGGGAACATGGTGCCCATGATAACCTCCATCTTCATGTGCTTGTTGGGGTCGGCCTGCCAGTCCTTGACGAACCTGTCGAGGATGTAGAGCTTCGCCTGCGATGGGATCTCCTCCCCCGAATGACTGAGCAGCTCGCGCGTCCTCACAAAGTCAGCCGAGCTCACGTCGTCGACGCCCCCGCGGTGAAAGGCTGTGCATCTGAACGCCAAGTCGGTCTTGTCTAACAGCAAATCCACGTCGGCCGCGTCTGGATTCTGCTTGGCGTATTCCCTCGCGTAGCGTATGTGGGTGCCCCTCTTCTTGTGGTTCAAGATGGACGTGATGCGCAGCTTTGCGATGTGCTCCTTGGCGTTAGTGGCTGGCGGGCCGTCGTCCTCGCCGTCGTCGTCGGCCTGGCTCGCGGCATGGCGACTGCCCTTCCCGCCAGTCCAATTGCATACCGATGGGGTGCACTCGCTCCTGCTGATCCCCTTGGCGAACGGGCTGGGGGTCTGAGCAATGACCGCCCCGACGGCGCCGTCATTGGCGGCGGCGGGAGACTGGGCAACCAAACCATCCGCCTGCGGCACCCCTGCGCCACCCGTCTGAGCTGAACCGTCTTGTCCACCCGCGCCAGAAGGGGGCCGAAGGGCCAGACGCCTCAGACATAGAATCAGACCCATCATCATCATCATCCTCAGGAGGCTCCGTTTCCAGCTTGGCGGCCCTCGCCATGATCTCAGTCTTGGCGAGGCTGTTGCTGAAGTTGCCGCTGCTCTTAATCTTGACTACCTCGGCGTCCATGAACTTATCAGCCGCGTTCTCGTAGATCTCCCTGGCCCTCCAGACGTCATCTTCTCTCGAGACCTCCTCGATCCGCTCGACGTCAATCTCTGCGCGCTGCTTGTGCGGGTTCGACACCAAGTAGACCGCCCGAGACTTGCCGTCGAGGTCCTTGATGAGGGTGGGCTTCATATCTACCTGATGCGGCGCGCACTTGAACATGGCCTTGCACTCGTTCAGCTCGAGGGAGATGTACGACTTGCGGTAGATGATCCTGAACTTCGTGTTGTGCGTGGCTTGCCCTTCCACGCTCACGGCCGTGGCAGCGCCGTTCTCGTCGAGCTTGAAGCCAGCCTTCCAACACTCAGCGAACTTCTGATCGTGCTGGCTCATGTGCGCTGCCTGGGGCCTGGGGATGTAGCCGTAGTGCTTCTTCCAGTGATCGTAGCACTTCTGGCAAGCGTCTTTGTCGAAGTACTGCGGGGAAACAAAATCATACAGACGCGCACCTCCGCGGCAGCCAGTGGCGCCCCTCCCCTGCCCTCCCCCCGCCCACCGCCCTCATGCACCACCCCTACACTCCAGAGCAGGAAATCGGTTTGGGGGTCGTATCCCTCCCCCTCCCCCTCCTCCTCCTCCTCCTCCTCCTCCTCTTCCTCCTCCTCCTCCCCCTCCTCCTCCTCACCCTCCTTCTTCTCCTCCTCCTCCTCCTCCTCCTCCTCCTCCTCCTCCTCCTCCGCCTCTTCCCCCCATCCTCCCCCCCTCATCCCCCTCCCCCCCCCTCTCCCCCTCCGACTCCTCCTTCTCCCCCTCAGTGCAGGAGTAGGCATCGACCGATCGAGATACCGAACGTCGTCCCACGCCTAACTCCCGCTGCCCCCTCCCTCCTCCCATCCCTGCCTCTGCTCTCCGCATGTCCACCCATTTCGGGACACCCCTCGCACGGTTCGTGGCTCCATAGGGAGCTCCACCGAAGGCCCGCGCGGTAAAGATTGCGCGCGTCACCGCAACCCATTTCGGCACACCCCTCGAACGGTTAGTGACCCCATAGGGAGCTCCACCGAAGGCTCCAGCGACCGCCTCGTTCCCACAAGAGGGGGAGGGGGGGGGGAAGGAAGAGGGGGAGGGGGGGGGAGAAGGGGGAGGGGGGGAGGAGGACCCGGAGAGGGAGAGGGGGGAAAGGGGGAGGGAGGCGGGAAAGAGTAGGAGGGGGAGGAGGAGGAGGAGGTGGCCACATGGGGCCGCCAAGGTTTCGATATTTGATGACACCCGTGGTCTCCTGACTCTTCTCGTTGCCGTCGCAGCAGAAGTCGCACTTGGGCTTGCGCTTCTTCTTGCCGCCGCCTGTCGCTGATCCTGCTGCTGTGGCTGCCCTTGGCAGTCGAGTGGCGGCGTCGCTCTTGGCAGTCGAGCGGGCTAGCTTCTTCTGAGCTGGGGCCTCCTCCTCGGAACAGTGTGACTCTGGCTGCACTGCTTTCTTGCGAGGTCGCTTGTTGGCCATCGACCGCCGCCGCCCGTGCCGCCCGCCGCCGCCCGTGGGCCCCGTGGGCCCCGTGGAGCCTTGAGCCCCAGCGGCTCATCGCGGCCGATGGACCAGTGTGCAGCCGCTGAGGGCGGCACCCACATTGCCCTGAGTGGCGCGCAACTTACTATTGACAGTCCGAGAAGAACTGAAAGAGGAGGAAGAGGAGGAAGGGGGGGAGGAGGATGACCAGGAGGAGGAGGCGGAGGATGGCCGCGACCACGAAGTCAAACTACCTGCAGGACACGGAGGGTGGGCATCTTGGGGGAGTATCCTGGGGGGAGCATAGGGGCATATGGGGCCCTCTTGGCCCTTGGCACTCCCTCGTGCCTGAATTGCGCCTTCTTGAAGCCCGTAGCGGCTGCCGCAGGAGGTGGAGGAGGAGGAAGAGGAGGATGGGGAGGAAGCTGATGTGGAGGAAGAGGAGGAGGAGGACGAGGAGGAGAAGGATGAAGAAGAGGAGGATGAGGAGGAGGAGGGGAGGGGAAGGAGGGAGGGATGCGGGGAGGCAGGGAGGCAGGGAGGCAGAGAGGCAGGGGGGCAGGGAGGGAGGGGGGCGGGGAGGCAGGGAGGCAGGGAGGGAGAGGAGGGAGAGGAGGAAGAGGAGGGAGAGGAGGGAGAGGAGGGAGAGGAGGAGGAGGAGGAGGAGGAGGAGGAGGAGGAGGAGGGAGACGAGGGAAAGGATGGAGAGGAGGGAGAGGAGGAGGAGGAGGAGGAGGAAGAAGACAAGGATGAGGAGGAGGAGCAGCAGCATGAGGATGAGTCGGAGGAGGAGGAGGAGGGAGAGGAGAAGGAGGAGTAGGAGGAGGAGGAGGAGGAGGAGGAGGAAGAGGAGGAGGATGAGGGAAATGAGCTGGATGAGGAGGAGGAGGGGGAGGAGGAGGAGAAGGAGGAGGAGGAGGGGGAGGGGGGGAGGATGAAGGGAGGAAGTGAGGAAAGGAGGAGGAGTCGGAGGGGAGTAGGAGTAGGAAGGGAAGGAGGAGGAGGAGGAGGAGGAGGAGGAGGAGGACGAGGATGAGGATGAGGAGGAGGATGAGGAGGGGGATGAGGAGGAGGAAGATGAGAAGGAAGAGGGAGGATGAGGAGGAAGAGGAGGATGCTGATGATGATGATGAGGAGGAGGAGAAGGAGGATGAGAAGGAGAAGGGGACGGATGAGGAGGGAGAGGATGAGGAGGAGGAGGAGGAGGAGGGGGGAGGTGATGCTAATGCTTGGGGCTGCATGTGTCATGATGGTTATGGCGGTTACAGCATTTCTAGGTGTTACAGGGCTCTGTATGGCATAGGCTACATGCGAGCGTAAATGCATATCAGTGGAATGTGGCGTCAAAGGGTGGCATGGGGCCATCGGGGGGTCATACTGGTGACACGTGTTATGGTGATATAGGGTTACAACAGAGTTAGAAGAAGGTTGCAACGGTTATATGGGCCCAAGTGGTTGGAGCGGATCTAAGGGGTACATATGGTATAAGTGTTGCATGGGCTGAAGGGGCGGTAGAGTTTATAAAGGCTAATGGGCGCTTAGGGGTTCTAGCGGTTTACAGGACTACAATGGCCATGTGTTATAAAGGGCAGTGGTGGGTAGGGCGGGGGGAGGGGGGGCGCAGGGATGGCCAAGGTTAGCGCCTTTATAGTTGCCATTGCTTATGATGTGGGCTATGATGCCCTATGGGGCTATGGTTGACATAGGGTACCTATGGTGCTCTAGTGCACCAATGGCGTTGTAGTTCCCAACCAACCTGTGTTGTTGGGTCCTCGTTTTGAAGACGGTCCCCCGCGTCACTCCTCTCCTCCTCCTCCTCCTCCTCCTCATCATCATCATCTCTCCCCCCATCGACGGCATCATCATCATCATCATCATCAGCAGCAGCAGCAGCAGCTGCTGCAGCAGCAGCATCATCATCATCACCATCATCATCGTCGACACCATCAGTATCATCCCACCCATTTAGGTACACCCCTCGCACGTTTCGTGGCCCTTAATGAGCTCCACTAGAGGCCCCAGTGGCCGCGTTCGCATGCGTCCGCGGCACCCAATTCGGCACGCCCCTCACACGTTTCGTTGCCTGCAGGGAGCTCCACCGAAGGCCCCAGCGGCCGCGTTCGCATGCGTCCGCGGCACACAATTCGGCACACCCCTCACACGTTTCGTTGCCCTTAGGGCCCTAGGTGCGGACATCCTGCACACAACAGAGGACAAGCTCAGCTCGCAGGAAAAAGTCTACAGCACCATTCACGATTCACAAGTTCAAAATAAGTATCCCTCCTCCCCCGTTCCTCATCCATCCTCCCGCCACCATCGTCTGTCTGCACGCCCCCAATTCCTCGTCTCAGCGCACCGTCTAGTCGTCGTCGCCAGCGTCCGTTTCCAACGCCAGCCTCCCCACGCCGACGCTACATCCTCTTCGCGAAACACTCTGGCGCACGATCTACCTACGAGACAAATTATCAAGCTCGGCGGGTCTTCGCGAGCTTGGGCAGCCACACGCCGCATTTGTGAATGCGGTATTTCTGCAACTGCCGACGTTCACATGCCTGCGCCCCCGAATGCCAACGACATCGCCCCCTCCCCCTCCCCGCGTGGGGGAAGCTGGCGCTCGGGGGCGCAGGCGAGCTAACGACGGCCGCGACGCTTAAACTTAGGAGCTTGCTGTGGCGGATCAGGCGTTGGAGCTGTCCAAAGATCAACCTTTTGCATCTCCTTCGGCGGGGTGGCGCCTGCGGCAGCGTCGTCATCGCTGACGAGATCAATGATGCAAGCACTCTGATGTTTGCTCGGCGTGGCCTCCGAAGCTCGCTTGGATTTGGATGCCTCCATGCGCTCTCGCAAATGACGGGCGGCTCGGATGGCAGCCAACCCATGAGGCGTGTAGTCGAATACAGATCTCTCGTTGAATAACTGGTCCGCAAGAGTCGCCGTGGCCTGCAATACAGCACAGTCGCACAAAGTCGTGAGCCTCGTGGCCGTTGCGACCCGCCGCTCGAGATAAAACATGTACGGAGCACGACACACCATTATGCAGGCTGGGGTCTGGAGAGGGCCGAACAGAGTACAGTACGACAACCAGACAGATGGACTAATACACAGCTGCGTGACGCATCATAGCATACATCGGCTGACTGATTACCCTGGACAGATGCAGCTGCATGGCTGTTCATGCATCGCTGCTGCGTAATACGTCGCCCGAAGACCCCAGGATGCCTGCAGCTCCATGGCGCAGCATAGCGCAACACACGTTACGTAACGCTCCCAATGCCCACGGCCAGTGGAGGCTTCGGCGGAGCTCCCTAAGGGCCCCGAACCGCTGTCCTGAGTGGGGGAGACGCACGCGGACACCGCCACTGGGGCTTTAGGTGGAGCTCCCTATGGGGCCACGAAACGCTGTCTTGGGTGGGTGGGGGCGCATGCGGACACCGTCACTGGTGCCTGAGGTGGAGCCCCCTTTATGGGGCCACGAAACGCTGCCTTGGGTGGGGGAGACGCGTGCGGACACCGCCACTGGGGCCTTAGGTGGAGCTCCCTATGGGGCCACGAAGCGTTGTCCTGGATGGGGGGAGGCGCATGCGCACACCGCCACTGGGGCCTTAGGTGGAGCTCCATATGGAGCCACGAAACGCTGTCCTGGGTGGGTGGGGTGTGTTGGTGGGGGGTGGGGGGTGGGGGGGGGGGGGGGGGGGGGGGGGGGGGGGTGGGGGGGGGGGCCTGCGGACGGCGCCACTGTGGGCTCGGGGGCCTCCCTACGGGGCCACGAAACGTTGTCCTGGGCGGGGGAGACGCATGCGGACACCGCCATTGGGGCCTCAGGATGGGGCCACGAAGCGCTGTCCTGAGTGGGGGAGACGCATGCGGTCACCGCCACTGGTGCCTTAGGTGGAGCTCCCGATGAGGCCACGAAGCGCTGTCCTGAGTAGAGTAGAGGAGACGCACGCGGACACCGCCACTGGGGCTTTAGGTGGGGCTCCCTATGGGGCCACGAAACGCTGTCTTGGGTGGGTGGGGGCGCATGCGGACACCGTCACTGGTGCCTGAGGTGGAGCCCCCTTATGGGGCCACGAAGCGCTGTCTTGGGTGGGGGAGCGTGCGGACACCGCCATTGGGGCCTTAGGTGGAGCTCCCTATGGGGCCACGAAGCGTTGTCCTGGATGGGGGGGAGGCGCATGCGCACACCGCCACTGGGGCCTTAGGTGGAGCTCCATATGGAGCCACGAAACGCTGTCCTGGGTGTGGTGGGGTGGGGGGGGGGGGGGGGGGGGGGGGGGGGGGGGGGGGGGGGAGGGGGGGGGGGGGGGGGGCATGCGGACGGCGCCACTGTGGGCTCGGGCGGGCCTCCCTACGGGGCCACGAAACGTTGTCCTGGGCGGGGGAGACGCATGCGGACACCGCCATTGGGGCCTCAGGATGGGGCCACGAAGCGCTGTCCTGAGTGGGGGAGACGCATGCGGTCACCGCCACTGGTGCCTTAGGTGGAGCTCCCGATGAGGCCACGAAGCGCTGTCCTGAGTAGAGTAGAGGAGACGCATGCGGACACCGTCATTGGGGCCTTAAGTGGAGCTCCCTATGGAGCCACGAAACGCTGTCCTGTGCGGGGGAGACGCATGCGAACACCGCCGCTGTGGGCTCAGGTGGAGCTCCCTTTCGGGCCACGAAGCGCTGTCCTGGGTGGGGGAGGCGCATGCGGTCACCGCAACTGGGGCCTTAGGTGGAGCCCCCATCTGGCGCCACGAGACGTTGTCCTGGGTGGGGGAGGCGCATGCGGACACCGCAGGAGGGGGAGGAGGAGGAAGGATGAAGGAGGAAGGAGGAACGCGGGGCACCGTCTCTTCAAAACGAGGACCCAACAACACCGCATTATGCTTGGGAACAACACGAGTTCGCTGGGACAAATGCTATTTGTATGTCTATGCCATGCGTACAGAGTTGCAAGGTGATCGGTTATATTGGTTGTCGGGGGCATGCCACCCACGTGGCTATATGTCTGTGCGTGGACACGCCTGGTTACAATGGGTTAAGAATGGTATAACTGATATGGCGCTTGTAATTGGTATAGTTGCGAGAATGGCTATAAAGGGCGCGCATACGGTCAAAGGGGTAACATTGGCGATGGGGCGGTGATTGTGGCGAGAGGGCGGTAGGCAATACGGCGCTATAAACGCGCTGCCAGAAGCTGATGTACACGATGATGTTTATATCACACGGGCCTTTTGGGCGACAGGTGGTCTAACGAGATTCCTCTTCCCTCTTCCAACAACCCCCCTTCTCCTTCGGGGAGGGGTTTGCCCCCTCCCTGCCCCCTCCCATGGACCTGGACGGGGGGGGGGGGTCGCGGCTAGTTAGAGCGTCCTGGTTCTGACAATTGGAGGGCGATTTTTTGACACCCCTCAAAAGGATCGTGGCCCCCGAGGGGGGGAGGGGGGGGGGGGGCGGAAAGTGAGTGCCCCCCCCTCTTTGGACCGACCGCTTCCAAGATGGCCCCCAATAGGCGCTCCAGGGCTCCCAAGAGGCCCCCAAGAGCGCCCCAAGATCGTGCCACGAGGCCCCAAAATGGCCCCAGGACGGCCCCAGATGCCCTCAAGACGGCCCTAAGAGGGCCCCCATGCGGCTCAAGTGGCCCTCAAGACGCCCAAGATGGCATCCATTGCGGCCACGATGGCCCCACGAGAGCCCAAGATGCCCCCAAGATGACTCCAAGACGGCCCGATATGCACCCAAGACGGCCCAAGATAGCCTCAGGATGGCCCAAAACGGCCAGAGACGGCCCCAAGGGGCTTCCAAGACGGAGGTGGTTCACTTTTGGTTTGGTTGTTGCTACACCTTCCTCATCAAGGCAACTCGCCTGGCGGCTGCTTTGGGATGGGCTGGTGGGGATTCGCGAAGCGTGAAGAATTTGCTGTAGAGCTACATGTTATATGAAAAAACTAGCGGGGCCACATAGGGCCATGGGCGCCACAGATGATACAGATGACATCGTTTGCGTGGCCCTCCGATTGATTGCTATGGCGATATGGACTATACGGCTACATGGGGTTCAAATTGTCAAATACGTGTTTGGCGCGTGGTTAGTATAGCAGTTATAGCGGCCAAATGAAACATACAGTCTCAATGTGCCACGAAAAGGGGTCATACTGAATTGCCAAACTCATATATAATATACTGTCATAGCGGCTGTGGTTATAGAGATATGGTGTTATCTGAGTTCCGAGCTGCACTAGTGTGTAACAAATGTACTATATGGTTATGCAGTTGTCTGAGGTTCTAGCGGTAATGTGCGTTATAATTGGTTCTAGGTGCTGCAAGGGGTCAATGGTGTTATATGGATATAGGTATGCAGGGGTTGAAGGGGTATTTTGGTTATGTTGACTTTAAGGTTCTTCGGGCTAGCGGCTACAGCGGGGGTAGCGGTTACTGGGCATGTAGGAGGGCGCCCTGGCCTTCGCCCTTTATTCACCTCGCATCGCTTTGCTTACGTGCCTGGGCGCTCGCCCTAGTCGCCGCGGCTGGGCCCGCCTCGAACTCACGGTCGGAACGCGCCCGATTCTGATGACCTCAAGCATGAGAGCTGGCGGGGGCGCAGTCAGCCAGCAAACCACTCTAGGATGTGGCCCCACCGAGAAAAACTACAATCTAACGGGTGATTGAGGAGGGATGTGGCTGGACAAGCATACTGCGCCAAAATCAAGAATCGGCATCTTCGGAACTGTGCTGACAGGCTGAGCGCTGAGCACCGCGGGCACTGCAGACAATGCACTGGGCGCGAAGATAATTGATGCGCGCTCTCTCTGCAATGCGCTGCCAAGCACGTAACAAAAACCCTATCGATTGAGACGGTGCGGCAGTGCGCGAACAGGCGAGCCCCTGGAATCGGTGGACGATGGCGCCAATAACCCCCATCCGCCCCTACCCCGCACAAATGTACGTCATCCCCCCCTGGACGGCCCTGGGCCATGGACCCGGATCCTAGCACGCCCCGTCGCGCCTCGGTCGAGCTCGGCGAGCTGTCACGCAGCGCGCCACTCGTCGGCGAAGTCCCACCACTAGCGCTGGCTCGGCGCGACGTAGTCCAAGGCGATCGCTGGCAGCGTCCTCGGCTGAACCACACGGCCACCAGGTCCACGTCGAATTGGTGCCGCAGGTGGAGGCTGAGGCTGCGCAGGAAGCTGGTGATGCAAGAACTGGAGGAGCTGGCCGAGGTCGATGGGGCTTGCCTTCCCCGCCTGCTTGGGAGGTGGCCTCGGCTTCGGCGCCTTCGGCTGCGCGTTCATTTTCTTGACCATCCTGGAATGCAGCTTCGCCGTCGCCTTGACCATCCAGTCGATGGTCTTGGCCTGGTGCTTGATCACGACGCGCTGCTGGTCCCTCTGGCCGACCACCTGATTGAACAACTTCACGAACGGCGTCGGCGGGCCCTGCTTGGCCTTCTTGGGCATTGGCGGCACTGGAGCTTTCACCACTTTCGGCACATGAGAAGGTTTGGGGGCTGCTGGAAGCTGCTTAGGGGCCATAACTCAGGATTCAGGACCCGCTGGGTTGGATGCCGCTGCCAACAACCGCTGGGAATCAGCGCGAGAAGAACTCGAGCCTGAACGCACCTCCCGACGTACTGGGGTTGTTGGGCGGCTGGGGCGGGAATGCGCGGGGGATGGGGGGGGGGGGGGGGGGGGGGATGGGGCGGGGGCGAAGGGCGAAGGACCTGCGTTGTTCAATTGGCAACTTTGGCTCCGCTCAGCTCAAACGCCGCCGCGATATCCCCCCTCCCCCGCCCCCCATCCAGAATCCCCCGGCGTGTCCCCGAGGAGGGTCGGGCCCCCGCGAAGCCCTTGGAGGCCCCCCCGCTGGGCCCGCGTTCTCGGATTGCACAAATGGCACGGGCCGCCCCTCATGGAGGCCTAAGATGAGATCACGCCAGCATCTGGGCGGGCGTTGTCCAAGGCCGCCCCTCCTCCAACACAAATCGCCCCTCTCGGTCATGGGCAGGCCCCCGCCCACGCCACCCCCCCTTTCACCCACCCACCCTATCCCACAGAGCCTGGGCGGGCGCCAGCGGGAAAGGGCGGGGCAAGGAGGCTGCGGGAACAGGGGGAGGGGCGGCGGGGCGGGGCTGGCACTGGCCAGAACTTAAAGCTGGCGCGGCCTAGTCGACCAGAGACGGCTCCAAGGGCCACATGCCAGGCGTACATGTGTATCACTATGCGTCCAAAGGCTGCCGAGGCAATTCAGGATGGCCCAAGATGGCACCAAATGCGCTGCCAAGACACACTTCCAGGGCCCTGCAACGGCGGCCCCTAGTGGCCACGGGGCCTTCCCAGGGCGCCGACACCATGCCAAACCAATTGCGAAACATTTGGCGCAACACAATGAGCATTGAGTTAAGTATTCGTAGTGCCATAGGTGTTGCAATGGTTCTAAAGTGTCTTTGTAGTATGGAGGTTGTATGGGTTACAAGAGGGCAGCATACTGGTTACGAACACGTGTAGTTTAGCACATGCGTTATAAGCGTTACAAAGATTTAGATGCATATATGTTGGAAGGGTACAGAGGGTCTAATCGTGAAATGCGCTATAGTGTGAGAAAGGTTATATAAGCGCATGTGGGTTATGGTTGTCATGACGGTCGTACGGGTTGTAAAGTTATCGGGGATATGGTGTTTCGGTTGTGTTACAATGGTTAATGCGGCGTTCGCGGCGGAAGGCGTAACCTTTGCAGACATTATTCGCCGAATAAGGGCATATATATACATATACATATATATGTATATGGATGCCTGGCGTTGCATACGGCTTTATGTGAGAGACGGGCGTATGGAGCGGCCCAAGGGTTATACGAGTTATGGTGGTAACGACGGCTTAGGGGTTTAAAATGTATGCATGGAGTTAGCTGGCCTGTTGGTTATACGACATATAACTAGTATTGCAAAGGTTCGGGCTACAGTGGCCCGCGTTGTTAGATGGCGATATACTGTTTATGGGCGTTGTGGTGTTTATATAGGGAGAAGGGGACGTGTGCGTCATAAGGGTATGCTGGTTCGATGTGGTCAACGTGGTTTAGACAGAATAGGGGTTACAGAAGGTTGCTGGTGTTCTAGTGGTCGCAACGGCTAGAACTGTTATCATGTGATGATGGATATGTACGTTTTATGTGTAACGAGTCTTGTCCCATTTATAACGGGTTAGAGGCGGTATACGGTTTGCATGGTTATGTGAGCATACGGGAGCAAGCGCTTATAAGGGTTACTAATGATATGGGCTAGTAGTGGTAATAGCTATGGCGTTATATGTGTTAAGGTTGGTGTATGGTTAACTGTGCTAACAAGATTAATGTGGTTACACGTGTGAAAAAGCTTATGTGGGTTATAGGATCTGCCGCTTTCAAGGGTCAATCTGCGTCCGTTGGTATGTGGGGCGCGACTGTGTACATACGGCTGTGGGGGGGGCTATGGGGGGAAATTGTTAGAGGGCGAAACATGGCCGTGTGCGTTATCACATGTTTAGGGGTTGTAAGGGTGCATCGGTGTCATTATCGGGGTTCTGAAGACTGTACGTGGGATAGGCGTTGTATGAGTTTTGATTACGTCGAAATTAACAATGTTAAAGACGGCGGTCGTGATATACCGTCTGTATTGGTTACAGCGCTTACAATTGACGGCGTGTCGGGCGGCCGCGGCCCATTCATTCGGCTACCGCCGCGCACCTCTCCGCGGCGGGTGGCACCCGAGCCTCGCGCGTCCGCGCGACCTCGAGGCTACGCAGAGAACGAGGGGAGTGATGATGATGTTGAGGGTGATGGTGATAGTGACGACGATCACGATGAAGATGGTGAAGAGTAGAAGGAAGTGGGTGATGAGGGGGAGTGGGAAGAGCCTTATTCGAACCCCATGGTGGGGGTGGCTATGAGAGCCCCATGGGGAGCCTATGGAACTCATAGGGGAACCCATATCAGGATCGTATGTGCCCTATGCGAGCGCTATGGCTACCTTACTGTTGCCCTATGAAGCTAGCCATGGGGCCACCGCAGCAGCCCAGGCGGCTTTCACGAGAGCACCATCGCGCCCCGAACGACCTCCACGACGGCCCACAGTTGCGCCAACATTAAACTCTGAATACGCGTGACGGGCCGAGAGCGACACTGACGACCCATGGGGTGGGTGTTGGCGGCACAGAAGCAGCTAAAGCACAGGTGTGCCATACCCCATGGGTCGTCCAGGGTCGCCCTCAGCCAGCCTCCTCGGGCCTCGGAGGGAGGGGGGCAAGGATGAGAAGAGAACGGGCCAGTGGAGGATAGGGGTGAATGGAAAGGCCAGCAAGATAAGCATGGGGAGAGGGCGGAGAGGGCAGAGGATATAAGGTCTTAGTAAGTATGGGGGCGTATGGGAGGGGAGGGGGGGGGGGGGGGGGGGGGGAAAGGGGAGGTAGGAAAAGGTGGTGAGGGGCGAGAGCAGGCGGGCGAGGAGGGCGGGAAGACGGAGGAGGATAAGGAGACGGTATGATGAGGAGGAGGAAGGGGACGCGAGAGGAACGAGGAGAGACGATGAGGAGGAGGAGGAGGGATGAGAAAGATCATGGAGGGGGGAAGGGGAGGAATACGGCGATAAGGAGGTGGGGAAATATGAGGACAACGAGGATAAGGCTGAGGAGGTGCGCGGGGGAGAGCACGGGGGGGAGGAGGAGGGCGCGGGGGGGGGGGGTGGGGATGGGGGGGGGGGGGGGGGGGGGGGGGGTGGGGGGGGGGAAGAAACGGGTGGATAAGGATGATGAGGAGGAGGAGGGGAAAGGGGATGGAGGGAATGAGAAACTTGAATATGGGAGGAGAGGGAGGAGGGGAGGCGGTGGTCGAGAGGAACCAGTGTACAGTGTACGTGACAAGGATGTGTTGGTGGGCGGGGGTGCGTGTGTGTGTGTGTGGGTGTGTGTGTGTGTGTGTGTGTGTGTGTGTGTTGTGTGTGTGTGTGTGTGTGTGTGTGTGTGTGTGTGTGTGTGTGTGTGTGTGTGTGTGTGTGTGTGTGTGTGTGTGTGTGGTGTGTGTGTGTGTGTGTGGTGTGTGTGTGTGTGTGTGTGTGGGGTGGGGGGGGGGGGGGGGGGTACCTAGCGCACGCTGGCGGAGGGGGTGGAGGTGGGCGGGGGGGGGGTGGGGGGGGGGGCGGGGGGGGGAGGGGGGGGGGGGGGGGGGGGGGAGACTTAGCGCACGCGGGGCGCCTAACACATGCCCCAAACCTTGTCCAAAACCTGTTCCAAGCCTCCCCAAAACCTGTCCCAAACCTCACCCAAACCTGTCCCAAACCTCCCTCAAACCTGTCCCAACCCTCCCCCAAACATGTCCCAACCCCCCCCCAAACCTGGCCCAAACCTCTCCGAAACCTCTCCCAAACCATCCCAAGACGGCCTTCCAAACACACCCGAAGCACACCACCCCTCCCACCCCACCCCCACCCCCAACCACCACCCGAATACCCCCAACGCATCTCTCATGCACCCGCTCCTCCACCCGAGATCCCAACCCGACCACTGTGCTCCTCCACCCGAGGTGCCCACCCGACCATTGCCATTGCGCCCCGTGGCGTGCCGCACGCCCAGTGGGACACGCAACGCCGCCCCCTGTCCCCGACGACCCACTCAAAGCACACCCCAAACCACATCGTCAATCCAACGATGACCATGCCCCCCCCGAACTCGCGCACTAACCTCCCAAAACCTGTCTAAAACCTGTCCAAAACCTGTCCGAAACCTGTCCTAGGGTAGCCAGCGCGCCGAACGATGTCCCCCAAACCTCACCAACACCTCCCCCCTGGAACACACATGTCCCCCAAACCTCACCCATGAGGGGGAGGGGGCGGTAGGGGCAATGATGAAACGGAACAAGGAGCAACGAGGAGGGTGAGGTTGAGTGTGGGTTTGGGTGAGGTGTGGAGCAGGGTGAACAGAGGTGGGAGCAGGGAGGAGGAGGAGAGGTTGAGTGGGGGCAGGGAGGAGGGAGGAGGGAGGATTGAGCAGGGCGGAGGGAGCAGAGAGGGAGGAGGGAGGAGGGAGCAGGGAGGAGGGAGCAGGGAGGAGGATATGACCTCATAAGAGCTTCACATGGGCCTCTTGGGGGCCCCATTGGCTGCCTCCCTCGGGCCCCTTCGGTGCCCTGGGAAGCTGTCCAAAGGCGCCCCTGGTTGTCTCAAAGCGTTCCTGGTCCGTCTCGCGCCGTCGCGAGCCGCCTCGGGGGTTGGGCGGTGCGGAAGGCTATGTGCCGACTTGGTCCCTCCAGAGGCGCGACACGGCCGCCTCGGGTACATGGGGGTATGGAATGTACAACGTTCGCGTTGTTGCTAACAACAAAAAGTCGACGCGATCAGCTCTATGTGTCATGATCTCACATGCTATACATTTCGCGTGCATATATATACATATATATGTATTATCAACATCCCCCCCTGTGTGGAAACCCTCTTCATATATCCCGATGTGCGCTATCCTATTTGTGAGCATATAGCCAGGTACCACACTGGCCCATATACTACAAGTGACATAACTTCACCCATGCAGTCCCATCAGCGAACGGCGAACCCATCTATAGAAACCACATACGATAAACACTCGTGCTTGCCGTGCGATCTAGCCAACAGGTTACTACGTTTGTGTAGTAATCATAACGCATGGTGCGCTACATAATCATGCGCGGTGTCGCCATATAGAGCGTACTATCACGCGTGTACAATTTGAGATCGTATGACTGGGTACGTGCGCAACGCATTCTACAACGAAAAGCGTACCACACCGATTTCTATAAAGTGTGGATGGCTATAGCACTGCATGAACACGGGCACCACCACCACAACGCGTTATCATATGTCTAGGACTGCTGTCCATCTATTCCGTGTAATATTATGTACAACGCAAAAGCTCTCTCCATTTACGTGGTGCGTGTGACCTGTGGCAACTCAATGATCTAGTACGGAACACGTGTTACAATATACTGCATTGTGTCTCACGTTTCTTCCAAACTGATACAATGTAACTATGACGTCATGGTGTGCGCAAGTGCGCGATACCACACCAACTAACACGTATCATGTAATACAACACGCATTCACACGCATTCAATCACGTTTCATATAAATATATTTTGCTACAGGAAAATATGAGCGCGCTTCATGAAACCTCGCACCGAGTTGTATAAGCCGCGTGATCTCTCATACCATGCCCCAGCCACGAGTGCGTCAGACAACCTAGAACACCAGCTTGGCGAAAGGCCCAATCATATGCAACTGCGGGCACCGCATGGTGGGTACCGCTCTCAGTGGGCCCCCCCATCTGGTGCCACCAACCCTGCGCGGGGCACGCCGAAATGGCCATGCGGTGGGGCGGAGGGGGGGGGGGGGGAGGTGTCAGTGGAGCGTGCCTTCCACGGATCTTCAGCCTTTCACCTCGAGAAATCCTCACAGTCTCTGGGAGCTGGTCCTCAGGGCTGTTCCAGTAGGCGGAGATGTCGAGCTCGAAGAGCTTGATATGCAGCAGATACGATGAGAGAAACTCGCTTTCTATCTCGAGCGGTCCCCCTGAGCTTCGGACCGATGAATCAAAATCACCAAAAAGGGCCTCTTGGCCCGGCTATAAGCCGGACGGCTACGGACAGTAAAAACAGAGCACGTGCGGGTGGTTGCACATGGGTTCGAGAGCTCCGTGGACCCGAACAGGACGGAAACGGGGTCAGGAGCTCTGGTCACAAAGAACCCTAGAAATCTCTCTGAGATTCACATGCCCCGAACCATCTGCACGGCCGGCTGTTTAAATGTTAACGTTATTTCACGCTCAGGGGGGGGAGTGAGAAAGAACTGCTGTACACACATAGAATATTCCCTTTAGGTGGTGTAGGCTACTGCACACAAGTAGCATCATGTCTCATCACGCTCACCGCTTCCGGGAGTCGGAAGTCCTGGGGAATATCCATCTCCTCCTCGATCTCCAAATCCTCTGGGTACAACTGCCAGGCATCATCGTCATCGACTGCAAAATATGTAGCCTGGTCTAGTGTCTGCAGTCCTCGTTGTTTCCTCTGCTTTTCAGAGATGAAGTTAGCATCGTAAATCAGCTTCGATGTACCTCGCTGTAGCCACAGGTTGTAGCTGGCACGAGCCTTCTCCGAGTTCTTGGTCATACAATCGCTCAGCTGCGCACCGCTGTGACACCACCGCAGAGATGTCGACGTGGCGGCCATGCCGCGTTTGAGGGCCAGGGCCTCCAGCGCGCTCCTCTTGTCTTTCATGCCGAGGGCGCTGCTCTCTGACCGATCCAGGGCATCGAACGCGCCGCGGCAGTCCAGGACCAGGGCACCAGGAATCTTCGCACAGCTCGAAGTCCACTGCTTCAGAGGCGCTGGTCCCAACAGGATCTCGCTCAGCAGCAGCCTGCAGAACTCCAGTTCCTCTTGAGCTTCACTGGCGGCCTGTACTTCGGCCGCGCTCGAGCTCCGACACACCCTTGGCAACTTGGCAGATGCCCAGGCCAGCAGAGAGATCGGCGCCTCTCGGTTCTGCATCAAGGTATAATCTGTCAGAAAAATCAAGAAACCACCTTGTGAAGAACCATCCCGTCGAACATTCCAGGCTGCGTCCGAGTAGCCGACCACACACGGATTCGCATGTTTCTCCATGATGAGCTCCTTGGTCGCCTCGAACTTGGTGCGCCTGATGAGCTTGTTGGCCTGCAGGAGAGTATTCACTGTTGCGGAGTTACTGTATGCCAGCAGCAGTGACAGTTCTGCCCCGATGAGGGGCACGCCCTGCGTAGCCAACCACATGAGCTGACCAAAGGCAGCTCGCAGGCGGGTAGCTTCTGACGATGTCACCGGCTGCTCGGGATCGCGACGTCGATGTGCGGGGATATCTATCTCCATGAGCTCCTGGGCGTAGTCAATCATGGTCAGATGAATACGGCCCCACGACTTTGTGCGTCCATCATATTCTTGTCGGATACGCGCCCCACATTGAACAAAATCCTGGGTCTCCCAGCTTCCCCACTCATAGGCTTGATGGAGCTGCTGCAGGGCGTCCACTGCAAAGTCCGAGTGTTGGTCAATCGCGATCATGAAGTCGTCCACGTGGGCTACGGCCAGACCTCTGAGCTGTCCGCCAGGTTCTCGTAAACACCACAGGCAAGGTTCGGTCGTAGACTCCACACAGCCGAGCTTGGCCATATCCCTGCGAACTCTTGTCCACCATCTGCGAGGAGCGTTCACCAGACCGTAGACCGCCTTCTTGAGTTTGACACATTGGTGATGCTCGAGTCGCATGGCTTCCCTGAGTTCCTTGACGGGCTCGGCCAGGACATTTCGATCTTCTTCTCCGAGATCGCCTTGTAGGAAAGCTGCCTTGACGTCGCCCTTGAAGACCTGAAAGCTCATCGAGGCGGAGACGCCCAGGAAAGCTTGGCGAGCCCGACGACTGCATGTTGGGGAAGCGGTCTTGATCCGCCCAAGTCCCGGATCGGTAAAGCCAAGAACCACCAACCGAGCCTTGAGGTCGCCAGTCTCCTTCCTTGTAATGACCCATCTCATCTTCATCAGTGCACCTGGGTGTACTCCAGCACGACTGGCCGCCTCGCAAACTCGATACTTGAGGAACGACTTGATCTCGTTACCCTTCGCGATCGGGAGCTTCTCACGGTCCTCTGCCGTGAGGTTCTTGAGCTTCACCTCGACCTTGTTCTGTTTGACCATCGCAGCGAGAGCCTTGTCAGGCCTCCGGCTGAGTTGATCCACATCCGACTCCTCCAACGCGAAACCGATCATGATCGCGAGGTTCGGCTCGTCCTCGCCCACGAAACCCACCAGGTCGGAAGCCTTCGTCTTCTGATCATACTCCCAGGGTGAGGTCCAACTCGCACTGCTCTCAGACTCGGGATCGGCACGACCGAGCTCGGGCATGACAAGTGTCGGTACTTTCTGGCACAGATGGCTCAAGTATCCTGCGAAGTCGGCTCGATGTCTCTTGGGTTCTGGATCTCCAGGAGGCTCTTGGCTGGCTTCTCGCTTGTTGTAACCTTCTGGTGGTGGTTCGCTCTCGTCGATCTGGTCGCTGGTCGGTGTCGGTGCTGGTTCAGCTGGATTCTGTGCGGGCATCGGAGGCGGTGTGGCCTCTGGTGTGGCCCCTTCGTGGTCACTCGAGCCCGACCCCGCTTCTCCTCCGTGATCGTTAGGTTGAGGAAATGCTGTACTTCTGGGAGTTGTCGTCCTGGGTGGGTCCGGTACTTCACCATTCTCTCCTTCTGGAATATCGTCCCATTCTCCCGGACCAGGCTGATCTACCACATCATCGTAAGCACCCTTCGTCAGCTCCTGCAGAATCTTCTTGAAGTGGTCGGAGCTCCCTGCGGAGATGCTCTCCAGGGTCTGCTCCGCTTTCGTAGTCGTGCGGAGGTGAGCGGCCGCTGCTCGTACAAGACGGTCACCGTCAACAAGCCAGACAACTCCTCGTCGCACCGCAACACCATTCTTCATCTCGCGCTCCTGCATCAAGACAGTGGCGGGACCGTGAAATCGACCAGCTATACCTGGCCGAGTCTTGTGGCTGTTACCCTTCGCACCTCGCCAGTAGTGTGCCTTCTCACCAGGCCCCCATGTCTTGAACGGCCTCGTCTTGGCCAGCAGAGCGCGCTTCGTCTTCTCCGACAGGTAGTGGTCCACGCACGCCTTGTAAGCCGCCGCCTTGATGCGCGTGACCTCCTGGAAATGCTTGTCCACCACATTGGCGCTCAGGACTGAAGGATTCTCCACTTGCTCTAAGCCCTGCCCCGACGGGGTACGACCCATCATGAGCATCATCGGGCTATAGCCTTGGTGTCGCATCAGGTCGTTGTTAGCCACGCAAGCCCAGCGAAAGATGTCCGCGGGCTCGGTGTCATCTGGTAGCTCCCAGGCGAGGCGAGTGGCGATCTCCTTGATCGTCTCGATGCATCTTTCGATCACTCCCATTCGCCAGTGAGCTTCTCCGGGTTCTGGTCTCCACTCCATGCCGTTACCCGAGACCCAGGCGCGCTGCTCGACCTGCCTGAAGCAACCTTCGGGATCTGTCCTGAAGACCTCCGGCTTGCCGTAGTGGTGGATCCAGTCCTTCAGCACTACCTCCTGCATCTCCTTCGCGGTGGTGTTACCACAATGCTCCTCGACACCCTTCTGACAGTGAATCGACGTCTGGGTAAAACGGCTGCCATAATCTGCACAGAGAGTCCCACGAACTTGGTAGGCTCGTCGAGGATGTGTCCAATAGAAGTTGTCGCAACCCATTTCAGTACCAGGAGCGGGTAAAGTCGGTTCTGAGCTGGCAATAGGTCGCATCTGAAACCTTTGAGCTGCCTTGCAGGCTGGACACTCGTAGTGGCTGCAAAGATCAATGAGCTTCTGGTCCGCCTTGCGAGACCTGAGGGCGGCGCTGACCGTGCTCATACTGCAGTGTCCGAAATTCCGATGGATATGTGCGATGATGGCCTCCAGCTCTCGCAACTCTGTCTTGGTACAGCTCAGGACACTCTTTGGCAGTGGCAGTCTGAGATTGCCCACCGACTGCTCTTGACCTCCCGACTCGGGCGTCGGCAGGGGCGCCTCGCCTTCTGGAGGACCTTGAGCATCTCCAGGGTCGTCAGGATCAGGAGCTGGTACTGGTCCGCCTGCTCCTTCTCCTTGACCTTCAGGAGCTGTGGGCTCCAGCGTTGGACGCTTCGGCAGCGGCGGTGGTGGCCCCTCAGAGGCGGGCCGCTTCTCCCGCAATCGCCTGTAGCCCGCTGCACACAGTTCGTCGTCCAGCTCGTTGTGGGCCTGCACCAGATAGGCGAGGGCCTCGTCCGAGGTGGCCCTGGTCATGAAGTGCTGGGCGATCCTCCTGCACATGTTCACGGGATAATTTGCTGAAAGAGCCACTCTCGTGCCGCCCTCCAGCGGCATATGCAGATGCAGATCTGGACAAATCCTCCCAACCATCTTCTCGAACTGCGGGTCTGTGGTCGCGATGTGCCAGTCCTTGCGTATGAGGAGACCGTTCTGCTCGTCTCTCATATCATACATGCATCCGTGAATCCTGCAGCCGTGCATGGACTCCTTGAGCTCCTTGAAGTTGCCTGTCCAAGATCTGCAGCGTCCTGACTGCTCAAGGTATATGTCACAGAAACCCTCGTTCAGCAGCTGACCAATAGCCCATTTGACGTTCCTCTGGATACGTCTGGTCTTGATCAGCTTCTTCTCTGACTCCGCCGTTACGGGGTTCAGATTCTGCCATGGGCACTCTGCTCCGCACGGTGGGGAAAACCAAACTCTTCGAGGCCTCTTGTCCCGCAGTACTTTCACGAGCTTCTCTGCACCAGACCTGGTGGAAAAGTCATACCCGTTCCAGTTGCTGAATCTCTCGGCCTTGCCTCCTTGCTCGATCATCGCGTGCGTGAGCCTGGAGTCGGACACGCAGGCCACTTCTGCGAGGTCCAGCCTACCATAGGTCTCGGCTGCCTCCCAGGCGGTGCCCGGCATCTTTCCCAGAGCTGTCGTCGCCGCTATCAGCGCTCCAAGCACACAGCTCTTCACACGAGATGAAAGTCTCCGGCTGGCCTCGGCATTCCCGACGGGGTCGGCAGATCCTCTGGCCTCGGCATTCCTGACGGCTTCGGCAGATCCTCCGGGACGGGAATCGACTCTCCCTTGGGCATCTGGCCGACGCCCTGCCTCTTGCTCGGTCTGGTCCTGTCGTCCTCCTCCGGCTGGTCCGTCGGCGTGTCGATGAGGCCCTTCTGGAGAATCTCCTGCGCGAGGCGCCGCTGCTCCTCCAGGCGGATCTTGATCCTCTCGCTCTCGATGATCTGCTGCACCTCCGTGTCCGTGAGCTTCCGAATCACCTCGGCCGACAGTCGCTCGGGCAGCTTCTTGGGAGCCCCTGGAGGGGTCGGTGGAGGCCTTGACGTAGGCGCCGTTGTCGCCGTCATGGCCTCGCTGTCCGAGGAGCTCGACTGGTTTACCATGGGCGACGCGGGCTGGGCCGTGCCCGTGGTCTCCAGGCGGTTGATGTACTGTCGGGAGCGCACACACTGGAAGAGCATCTGGTCGCTTGTCTTCGTGAAGTGGTGCTTGAACAGGACCTCCCCACAGTCCCTGCACTTGATCACGTCCACGAAATGGTTGGACCCCTGACGTGTCTGATCCCGATGGGCGCATCTCGGCATCGGCCTGGAACGCGCTCTCGATCTGAGACCTGCTTCGTTGAACTTCTTGAGCCAAAACGGTTCTCGAACACAAAGATCTTGGGTAGATAGTAAGACCGACCCATCTCGAATGTTCGACTTGCCGAGCGGTTTTATTCGGTAGGCTCTCGATGATCATCATAGGTTCCCCGTCCTCTCGAATCATATGCGTGTGTCGTTTCCCCGATAAGCTGGCTAAATCACGAGCTTCAAAATCTCGAAGATCACACCTTTGAAAACGAACCCGATGATGAACCCGAACTAGAGCGTGTGAGCAGTCGACCCATATATCCCGACTCACTCTCGCACCTTCTTTCCAGTCAGCCCGTTCCCAGAGATACCCAAGAATAGGTTGTAGCATAGACTGGCTTAGCTCGGGGTAGGGGCCCATGATGGAGACACTGGCCTCGAGCAACTTCTGGAGCATCTGGGGGAGCTCATTGGCGTCTTTGGGGCCCCTGGTGGCGACAGACTTGGATGACGACTTTTCCACAGTCTCGTTGCCGCGACCAGGGTGCTGTCCCTATTCGCTGACTGCGCTCGAGGCCTCGTTGCCCAGAGCAGTAAGATTCAGTGCCAAGTGCCCTGACGGGAGCACTCTCGTGGGTATCTCACGCTTGAACCGATGGGAGTACACGGTGTTGTGGAAGTAATCGATCACGAGCCCGTACTTCTTCAGCATGTCGATTCCCAGTAGCACGGGAGACTGACGGTCCAGCACGTAGATGCTCACCGCCTCGTCGTTCAGGACCTTCACATTGAAGGTCACCCGTGAGGGCGCGTCGGCCCGGTCGCCTCCAGCAAACGAGAATCCCAGACTCTTGTCCGGGCTGACCTCCATGGGCTCGCTCAGTCGCTCGTTCACGTACTCTAGCTGCTCCACGCCTCCAACGGACCTGGACGCTCCACCGTCCAGGAGCGCGTAGCCCTTGCAGTCGTCCATGCTGAAGGCCACGAACTCGTCCAGCCCTTCCTCGTCGCCGTCCTTGGCCTCGCCCTCGTCATTGACCGTGCCGATGAACACGTCCTGGACGTCCTCGAACTCGACCTTCTTGCTGTAGCCGTCGGCCGCGCCAACGAAGCTGTTGAAAGCCCGGCGCCTCTCCCCTTGGGCGCCGCCGTTGCCCCGATTGGGGCAGTCCCTTGCCTTGTGGCCCGGCTCGCCGCAGAGCAGGCAAGCCCCCTTGAACTTGTCATTGGTCCCCGAGTTCGAGTCCTTCGGAAGCGCTGCTGGACGCTTCTGACCTTGACCACGACCCTTGCCGCGGCCTGACACGCCGCCTCGATCCTTGCCCTTGCCCTTGCGAGGTGGCCCGCCCCGGCTCACTGCCCGTCCGCGTCCAGCTCCAGCGGCGGGTTGAGTCGGGAGCGAGTCGTAGGCACCCAGGCCTACCACTGGAAAGTAGCCCCTGGCGTTCTTGACCTCGTTGATCAGCTTCCTCGCCTCCACGAACGTCCTCGAAGCCGCGAAGGCCGTCTCCGTCCACTCGTTCGTCTCGTGAGTCGAGGCGGCCGCTGCCAGCGCATCCTCTCCTTGCTCCTCGTCTCCTATGGGCTCTTCACCGAGCGCGGCAGTCATCGGGTCTTCGGCTGCCGTCATCGCTGACTCCGTGATGTCCGCTGCCTCCTCGAACCCGTCGATGTACGCCTCGTCGTAGACCTCCTCGGCGTAGGCGGCAAGCTCGTCGGCGTCATCGAAGACCGCGTGAGCGCCCTTTCTGGCCTTGTACCCCTTCTGCTTGTCCCGCGATGCCAGTTGCTCCTCTGACCACTGCTCAGCCAGTGCCTTCTTCACGTCCTGATAGAGGTGCGAGTTGCCCTTGGGGCCGCTGGTCGCCAGCACCGCGGCCTGCTCTGACGGATCTAGGCCCGTCCCGTCCAGCAGGATCAGCCCTAAGATGAATTCGTGCATAAACCCTTGGGCTGGAATCTCATCACAGACTGCGTGGAGGGCCTTCCCGATCTTGCTCAGGTGGATGTCGAAACGAGAGACCCATCGCTTCGGACCTTCACCTGGATGCCGATACACTCCACGCATAAACTCTCTCCACTTGGACACGGCCTCCTGCATCGTGACCGTACCTCGAACTCCCTTGAGTGCCTCCACAACCTTTTCAGCTCCGTCTTCCTTGACAAGGTCATCGAGCGACACCTTCTTCGCCTCGAACCACTGCTGCGAATCCTCGTCCATCGCCTGAACCAGGCGCGGGCCAAGGTAGATTCTGTCATCCTTCTTCGTGCCCAGGACCCACAGCTTGACTTTCTCCTCGAAACTCTCTAAAGTAGAGGCTTCACCATTCCACACAGGAATCTTGCTGCCGGACTGCTGCTCATTCGCCATCACTATTTGGAGATCGACCTCGAAGTGGGCTGCCACTTCGTCTCGCTACCAATGTCAGTGGAGCGTGCCTTCCACGGATCTTCAGCCTTTCACCTCGAGAAATCCTCACAGTCTCTGGGAGCTGGTCCTCAGGGCTGTTCCAGTAGGCGGAGATGTCGAGCTCGAAGAGCTTGATATGCAGCAGATACGATGAGAGAAACTCGCTTTCTATCTCGAGCGGCCCCCCTGAGCTTCGGACCGATGAATCAAAATCACCAAAAAGGGCCTCTTGGCCCGGCTATAAGCCGGACGGCTACGGACAGTAAAAACAGAGCACGTGCGGGTGGTTGCACATGGGTTCGAGAGCTCCGTGGACCCGAACAGGACGGAAACGGGGTCAGGAGCTCTGGTCACAAAGAACCCTAGAAATCTCTCTGAGATTCACAGGAGGGGGGCATGTGGACGTGGTCATTGCTGCGTTCGGTGGGGCTCCCTATGTGTCTACCAAGGGACCACGAAACGCTGTCTTGGGTGGGGGAGGCGCATGCGGGCACCGCCGCTGGGGCCTTAGGTTGAGCTCCATATGGGGCCAGGATCGCTGCCCCTGGTGGGGGCGGCGCATGCGGGCGCAGCCACTGGGGCCATAGGTGGGGCCCCATATGGCACCACGAAACGCTGTCCTGGGTGGCGGGGGCGCATGCGGACACCGCCGCTGGGGCCTTATGTGGGCGCCCCTTGTGGAGCCACAAAACGCTGTCCTGGGTTGAGGGGGGTGGGGGGGGGGGCGCACGTGGACGCCGCCACTGGTGCCTTAGATGGGCCCCCCTTATGGAGCCGCGACGCGCTGTCCTGGGCGGTGGTGGTGGCGGTGGTGCATGTGTGTGTGTGTGTGTGCGTGTGCGTGTGCGTGTGCGTGTGCGTGTGTGTGTGTGTGTGTGTGCGTGTGTGTGTGTGTGTGTGTGTGTGTGTGTGTGTGTGTGTGTGCGGGTGTGTGTGTGTGGGTGTGCGTGTGTGCGTGTGTGCGTGTGTGCGTGTGTGTGTGTGTGTGTGTGCGTGTGTGCGTGTGTGCGTGTGTGCGTGTGTGCGTGTGTGCGT
>CAUYUJ010012969.1:237348-322429 GCA_963575745.1 Prorocentrum cordatum | reverse complement strand
GGGGGGGGGGGGGGGAGGGGGCGCGTGCCGACGCCGCCGCTGGGGCCTTAGGTGGAGCCCGCTATGGGGCCACGAAACGGCGCCCTGGATGGGGCCGGCGCATGCGGGCACCGCCGCTGGAGCCCTAGGTGGAGTTCCCTACGTGGCCACGAAGCATGCGGGCGCAGCCGCTGGTGCCTTAGGCGGGGCCCCCTATGGTGTCACAAACCGCTGCCCTGGGTTGGGTGGGGGCGCATGCGTGCGCAGCCACTTGGGCCTTAGGTGTGGCTCTTTATGGGGCCACGAAGCGCTGCCCTGGGCAGGGAGGGGGGGGGGGGGGGGGGGGAGGGCGGGGCGGGCGGGCGCGGCGTGCGAAGGGGGGGGGGGGGGGGGGGGGGGGGCGCGCGCGCGCCAGACGCCGCCGCTGGGGGCCTTAGGGGGGCCACCTACGGGGCCACGAACGAAACGCTTTCCTGGGCGGGGGGGGGGGGGGGGGGGAGCGGGTTGGGTGGGCGGAGGGGGGGGAGGGGGGGGGGGGGCGAGGGGGTGATGCGCATGCGGGCGCTGCCGCTGGGGCCTGCCGCTGGGGCCTTAGGTGGGGCACCCTACGGGGCCACGAAGCGGCGTCCTGGGTAGAGGAAGACGCAAGCGGACACCGCCACTGGGGCCTTAGGTGGGGCCCTTTCCACTGGGCCGCGAGGCGCTGTCCTGGGCGGGGGGGGGGGGCGCGCGCGAACGCCGCAGGATGGGCAGGAGGAGGAAAGAGGAAGGGGGAAGGGGGAACGCGGGGCACCGTTTTTTCCTTTTTCTTCAAAACGATGACCAAGTTGAGAATTGTCCTGGCGAAGGGCTCAATCATGCGCAGTTGTGGGCACGGCGCGAGCAATGACATAATCACATTCATCAAGAGCGCCAGCCCTTCCGCACGGGAAAAGCACCCATCGCATAAGAACGCCGAGGGGCCCTCTCCGAGGAAAGACCCGACCTTAACTGTCTGGCCTCAAGAGGGGGCCATAACTTAGCGAAACTCCAAGGATCACCGAGAAGCCCGCCCGTAGCCACACGACCAACCCGTAGCCATGAAACAACAGACGCGCAGACTGATCCTAGCGGTGCCGATGCTTTTCTGAAGAACATGCGAGGGTGCTCGCCATCGCGCCGCCAAATTGTTGAATCGCACGGAGCACGTAGCCACAAACCTTCTACAGCCGCACCGACGCAGCCCAGCGGCACCAATGCCTCTCTTAAGAAAAGGCGAGGGTGGTCGCACTCGCGCCGCCATCATGTTAACCCGTACGTAGCCAGAAACGTACAGCCGCACAGGCTGAGCCCAGCGGTGCCAATGCCTTCCTTAAGAACATGCGAGGATCCTCGCACTCGCGCCGCCACCCTGTCAACCTGCACGCAGCCACAAACCTACAGCGGCACAGGCTGAGCCCAGCGGTTCCAATACAGAGAACTCCCCACTCATACACAGATCGGCGCGCGGGCGCCGCGCGCGCGCGTGGTGAGTTCTGGCTTGTCCAGAGTAGAAATGTCGGCGCGTCCGTCGGCCTCCTTAAAGGCCCACAGAAAAGTTCAATTCAGTTTCTGGAATTACAAGGCGATTTTCTTATTGTGAACACTTCAGAATCGACCACGCGTACACAGGTGGGCGCGCGCGCCGCGCGCGCGTGGTGAGTTCTGTGCGTATTGGCCACAATACCATATTTAGCGCGTTCGTCGGCCTCCTTAAAGGCCCACAGAAAAGTTTAATTTCGTTTTTGGAATTGCAAGGCGACCTTCTTATTGTGGGCAATGCTGAACCCACCGCTCATACATAGGTGAGCGCGCGCGGGCGCCGCGCGCGCGTGGTGAGTTCTGTCTTGTCAAGGATAGAAATGTCGGCGCGCCCGTCGGCCTCCTTAAAGGCCCACAGAAAAGTTCAATTCAGTTTCTGGAATTACAAGGCGGTCTTCTCATTGTGGAAAACACAGAATTGACCACGAATGCACAGATGGGCGCGCGCGCGCGCCGCGCGTTCACGCGCGTGGTCTGTATAGCCAACAATAAGAATGTCGGCGCGTCCGTCGGCCTCCCTAAAGGCACCCAGAAACAGTTCAATTCAGTTTTTGGAATTACAAGGCGACCTTCTCATTGTGGACAATACAGAACCCACCGCGCATACACAGGCGGGCGCGCGCGCGGCCCGTCCACCTGGGCGGCCCGCGCACCACACTTGTCACAGACCTTGCCGACCAAACGGAAGAACATTTGAGTGTACGCGCCGCCACCGAAGGCTCAGTTGACAGCGTTTGCACGCGCCCGCTCCATTCACTGCGGCACACCCCCCCACACGCCTCGTAGCCTTAGGAGGCACCGCCGAAGGCCCCAAGTGGCCGCGTCCGCATGCGTCCGCGGCACCCAGTTCGGCACGCCCTTCGACATGGTTCGTAGCCTTTCGGGGGCCTCACCGACGGCCCCAACGGCAACGTTCGCATGCGCCCGCGGCACCCAGTTCGGCACACCCTTCGCACGCTTCGTGACCCTTAGGGAGCTCCACCGAAGGCTCAGTTGGCAGCGTTCGCATGCGTCCGCGGCACCCATTTCGGCACACCCTTCACACGGTTCGTGGCTTTTGCG
Organism: Prorocentrum cordatum; assembly: GCA_963575745.1. Classification (NCBI taxonomy): domain Eukaryota; class Dinophyceae; order Prorocentrales; family Prorocentraceae; genus Prorocentrum; species Prorocentrum cordatum. The sequence continues at coordinate 319,828 of CAUYUJ010012969.1, read as the reverse complement.
GGGCTCCACCGAATGCCCCAGTGGCAGCGTTCGCACGCGCCCGTGGCACACAAGTCGGCACACCCTTCAGACTGATCGTGGCATTCACGGGGCTCCACCGAAGGCCCCCTGTGGCCGCGTTCGCATGCGCCCGCGGCACCCAGTCCGGCGCACCCCGCACACGACTCGTAGCTTTTAGGGAGCCCAACCGAAGGCTCCACAGGCCGCGTTCGCATGCGTCCGCGGCACACAGTTCGGTACACCCCTCACACGCTTCGTGGCCCTTATGCCTTATGGTGCCCCATCGAGGGCTCAACTGGCAGCGTGCGCATGCGTCCGCGGCACCCAGTTCGGCACACCCCTCACGAGGTTCGTGGCCGTTAGGGAGCTCCACCGAGGACCCCTGTGGCCGCGTTCGCATGCGCCCGCGGCACCCAATTCGGCACACCCCTCACATGGTTCGTGGCCCTTAGGGAGCCCCGCCGATGGCCCCAGTGGCCGCGTTCGCATGCGCCAGCGGCACTCAGTTCGGCACACAGCTGCTTTTCGTGGGCCCCACCGAAGACCCCAGCGGCCGCGTTCGCATGCGTCCGCGGCGCTCAGTTCGGCACACCCTTCACACGGTTCGTGGCCCTTAGGGAGCTTCACCGACGGCCCCAGCGTTCGCATGCGCCCGCGACACACAGTTCTGCACACCCCTCACATGGCTCGTGGCCCTTAGGGGGCTCCACCGAAGGCCCCAGTGGCCGCGTTCGCATGCGTCCGCGGCACCCAGTTCGGCACGCCCCCCGCGCGCCTCGTGGCCGCTAGGGAGCTCCACCGAATGCCCCAGTAGCCGCATTCGCATGCGTCGGCGGCACCCAGTTCGGCACACCCCTTTCGCAGGGTTCGTTGCCCTTAGGGAGCCCAGCCAAAGACTCAACTGGCAGTGTTCGCATGCGTCCGCGGCACCCAGTTCGGCACACCCCTCACACGTTCCGTTGCTTTTAGGGTGCTCCACCGAATGCCCCCGCGGCCGCGTTCGCATGCGCCCGCGGCACCCAATTCGGCACACCCCTCAGATAGTTCGTGGCCCTTCGGGAGCTCCACCGAAGGCCCCCGTGGCCGCGTTCGCATGCGGCCGCGGCACCCAATTCGGCACACCCCTCACATGGCTCGTGGCCCTTAGGGAGCGAATGCTCCACTGGCCGCGTTCGCATGCGTCCGCGGAACCCAATTCGGTACACCCCTCACATGTTTCGTGGCCATTCGGCCCCCGAAAAGCCACGAACCGTGTGAGGGGTGTGCCGAACTGGGTGCCGCGGACGCGTGCGAACGCAGCCAGTTGAGCCGTCGGTGGGGTTCCCTGAGGGCCGCGAGCCATGTGAGGGGTGTGCCGAACTGGGTGCCGCGGACGCATGCGAACGCAGCCATTGGGGCATTCGGTTGCGCCCCTTAACAGCTACGAATCGTGCGAGGGCGTGCCGAACTGAGTGCCGCGGACGCATGCGAACGCGGGCGATCACGGGAACCTCACTAGCGACAAGTCAGCTGCTGATGATGGGACGGATCCCAGTGGGAGTGTTCGCGGGCGTTTTCCTCGCGACGGGTCTGTTGGCGGTGGTAATCGTGCAGATCGAGATGCGGCCCCCCCCGCCCCAGCTCAGTGACTCGCAACCTAAATTTGTGGATGTTATCGGTGAATTGGGGATCGGCTATTCGGGCGCGATCGGAATTTTCGATGAGCCGCAGAGAGTATAAGGAAACAGTTCAGCACTTCACTCCGTACCAGCAGTGTTGGCTACATATCGCAGTTCAGCAGCACATGAGTTCATATCGGGGTGGTTGGTTTCATAACGCGGTCCAGCAGCTCAGTGTTGCTTGCCTCGCTGGGTTCAAGATCGCATGATTTCAAACCGCTTAAATTTAACAACATACAGGAACCAATTGCGACGCTGGCGAGGTTGTTCGCCTGCGTGCTGCTCTCTCGCAGGGCCGTGGGGGCACATGTGGTGCGCGGACAAGACAGGAGGAACTGTGTCGTACGAGTATATGTATAATAATATGGATAACACTGCTGGGCCCACGCGTTTTACTCGGATGCTTACGTGCCCCCTACCTTACCCTTGCCACCACTCCTGCTTGTTGTGGCCTGGCAACGATCATGCAGTGCTGGTGCTGCGTGGTGCAAGTGTGCATTGTGTGCACGTATGCAATGTATGTTTTGCATTTGCGTTTAGAGCTGCGTGCAGACGGCTGAACTGATTGGATCGCCTGGCGCAGCCCCGCCCTGTCACGAGGATACCTTGCTGAGCGCCCCCTGTGTCTTGAGGGCCCCACGGGGCATGGCTGCGAGGTCCATGCCCCCCATCCCCACCCCCAGCAGGAGCGCTGAGTAAGGGGGTAGGAATGTCAGCCAAGCTCACTCGGACAACTGTCACTTCACTCCCAACGTAGCAACGTGGTCGGCCTGGTCGGTGGACATGTTCAGCGAAGAGGAGCAGTGTGAATAGTACGAGAAATCAGAAGGTCAACCTATAGAACGCTCGACTCGTGGATGTATGGAAAGTGATCCAAGCAAGACCGTATATACAGCCGCGCCCCCACCCCCAACCCTTTCCCCGATAGAGAGGATACACACGATGATTCATTACATAGCATTGCACATCATAGCATATGTTCTCATTCAACAGCATCGGCTGGCATCGCGACATGGCCTGGAATAGCATAGGGCGGCATCGCATCGCATCGGACAGCATAAGACAATACAGCATATCATATGGTAGCACGTGCACCGCCTAGCAAAGTACCGCATAGCAAATGCATAGCACCGCAGTGCATAGCATCGCAAAGCAGGCCCTAGCTTACCCAATACTTGCACAGCCTCGCATCGCCTAGCATAGCATACCACAACATAGCATCGACAGGTTGCGGGCGCTCGGCCCTCCAGGGCGGGGCTCCACGGGCCAGGGGCGGGCGGCACCCATGCGCGGGCAATGCCCCAGAAGTGTCAGAGCCGCCCCTTGGCACGGCGGCGCCCTCGCAACCCCGATCTGGACCGTCGCATTGTTGATGATCGGGTCCCCCTGCCGCCCCCTCCTCCTTCCCCCTCTCCCCTTCCTGGAATTCGAACCGGACGGGTGCATGCGACCCCGAGGTGCTCTGAGGCCCGCCCCCTCGCCTATCATGCAACCCGTTGGCGTCGTTTCTGGATGTGCTGCTGGGGCTGCGCGAAATGTCCAGAATCACCGTTGGGCGGGTGTGACCGCTGGCAATTGCGACCATGATCAGTCTGTGCACCTCGGGGCTCAAGGCTCACGGGGCGGTCGGACCTCAAGACGCGGTACGTTGGGCTTCCAGCTTGAAATTGGACGCATGGAAAGCATACATACATGCATATAGCAATTTGGGCCCGCGGTCTGCCCTCATGAAAGCCCGCAGTCCACGCCTCATGGAGCCTGTTGCTAAGCCGACGCTGCCCCCTAACACCCACTCTTGGCGAAATTAATGCCACCCTGGTGGCCGTCGTATACAATATGGCACGAAAAAACCCTACGCCGCCTCCGCACGATTGCCCATAGTCGTCGCTGCCCAACCCACCCCCGCCCCTCCCTCCCGACCTCCCCCACCCGATCCTCTTGCAATTCTACGCATCGGGACAGCGCGGGAAACCGACAGAAGGGGGGGTACATGGGCACTTGCGTCCTGGAGCTCAAGTACCGCCAATCACGCGCATTGCTTCCCAAACGCGCAATTCGGGGCACGGGGCAGAGAGCAGCGGCCCCGTCGGGGGGGGAAGGGGTTCCAGAAACAGCCGCGCCCCCCAAAATCAACTCATGGCTACCTCGGTGGAGCCCGCGCTGACGGCATACAGGGCCGTCTCAATCATGACTATCACGGTGGCCGCTAAACGCGAATACACGCAAGCTGCGTTAATATATGACCCGAACTCTACACGCAGCCACTTCGACCACATGGGAGGGGGGGCGGAGGGGGCGCGGCGGCCATGAGCAACTGCCAGAGCGACGACACGTGAGCGCTGAGACACCCATGGGACACGACGGGACAACCAATTGCCTCCTCACCTGTCTGTTTCACGAAAGAAGCTGCACGAAAGAAGCTTCAACCAATCCAATGTCACGGCGGCATCGTTGGCTCGGGTCTCTCGCCTGGTCTGAGCTCGCGCTCGGGCGCCAGCAGCTGGGCCGCGGCCGCGTTCCCGTGCTCTGCGAGGAGCTCGATCTCGCGGCGGCCCTCCCTGCGCTCGTCGATGGTGATCGCCTTCATGCCGATGTCGCAATGCTCTTTCTTATCATGCCAACTGTCGCCCGCGCGCAGCCAGGCCGCAAGTAGGCCAAACGGCCGTCCAATTGCTGACCGAACGCCTGCCACAGACCTCCGTTCTCTGCTGCACTTGACGTGACCTTTGCACTTGCAGTAGGCCACGAACCGCTTGGTGTCGTAGTACACGATCTCACCGCAACCGATCGGCAAGACCACCTCAGCTGGGGCGCGCGGCCCAGCGGGGCCCCCAGGCCCTGGGGGAAGGGCGGGGGCTGCCCCGCCGCCGCCAGCGCCACCCGCTGGCGGGCCACCACCGCCATGGCCAGGGCCACCACCGCCAGGGTCTGCACCGTGGTCGTCGTCTGAATCATCATCGCCCTCGTCCTCGGGCGGAACGGGGTCATCGTCTGTGCAACCGCCGACTGCCTCGTCGAGGTCGCCATGGTCGTGATGAGCCTCGCCATTGTCGATGCCATGGACTGGCTCTGCAACGGCGCCGCCTGCACCAGGCTCGTCGCCGCCGACAGGGGCGGCGCCGCCGCCAGCTGCTGCCGACCTGCGTTAGCGAGGCGCACAAACAAAACGCATCGCCAGCCATCTGGGACGGGGGCGGGCAGGTGGCCATTCAAGTGGATTGCCCAGGATGGCACAATATGGCACCAACGCACCAACAGGGCCCCAACCAATCGCCACAGGGCACCCACAGGCACATAAGCACCCGCACAAAACGCTGCCCCCACCCCAAGACACCTAAAGATACACCAGGGTGACATCCGAACATGCCACCAATATGCCCCAGTACATTCCCGCGGCTGTCCCAGCAGCCACGGACGCCCCCGACGATGCCCTCCGAGAACCCATGACTTGCCCAGAAAACAAACACATATTGCTAACCGCTGGCTTGCCACTAGTGAAATCCCGACGCCTCGAGGCGACCCAAATTTCGCCCAGGGCAGCCAGAAACAAACGGCGCCGCCCCTGAGAACGCAGCGGGGAGCCCCACGAGTGCACCAAGCTCGCCCGAAGAAGCGCACAGTCGCTTTAGGGGGGCTATTCCTAAGCACGGACACCATTCCCCTCCATTGGTCTACGCCCGCCCATAAGGCCCAAGCGTGCCCACATGTCCCCACACGAGGGCCCTAAGATATTCCAACTGTGACAACGACTATGGCCCCCATGAAGCTCTACAGTACAACGTGGCATTCAAGCGTGCACGGTGTCCTCCAGCACGGATCCATCCCCCCACCCATTCCGAGCCCTTCTCCCACCCACCCACACAAGGCCATTTTGCGGGCCCCTGGAGACCCCTATACAGTATACAGCGCCCCACAAAGTCTCAGCGTCGGCACTTGACGAGTGACTCCAAGAGCGAGGGATACGTGAAGGCCTTGATCGATGACCCCTGTCGTCGGCACGGCCGTCGCCATCGTCGAGGACGCCACCGTCGCCGACGTATTCCCGCCGCATCACCATGATCCCCCTCCTCGTCCGCATCCACCCTCCTTGTCATGCACCCCTCGCCCTCTCATTGCCCGCATGATCATCAACTCATTCCCGCCGTCCGCCTATTTCTCATCCGGGCGACACGCGAACGCACATGTAGGGCCCCACGGATGTTTAGCACACTGCGTATAGATGCGCCCCCACCCCTGGCCAAGGAGATTCCCACGGGCACCGCCCTCCAGCTCCTCCTTCACTCGTCCCTCCTCCTCATTATTAGGTCAATCATCCCTCCCCCCCTACCTCCTTTCCACTCCTCATCCCCCCATATATCCATTCTCCTCCTCGTCCTCATCGAACCCTCTTCCTTTTGAACGCCCGACCTCAACCATGCAGCCGACTTCTTGTAGGCCGCCTCGCCAAGCCAGAAGCGCAACTCGCCCCCGATGGCGCGGGCCTCCTGGAACTTCGGCGCGGTCTCCACAACGATGCCGTCTGGGTCGATGAGGCGATAATATCTCCGATGCAGTGCAGCACCATATCCAACACCATCCCTGATGGACCGCATAGCTTCGCAGTCGTTGACGATGTCAAAGTCAGCCTCGAGCTTGACCATGTTGTCTATGATCGTGCTTTCAGAGCTCATGCCGACGTAAACTGCGAACATCGGGCTCAGACTCTGAAACGACACGTGGAGCCGCCATGTGTCAGTGACATGGGGCTCGGCCTCTGGTTCAGCAGCCAGGCCGTCTGGCGCCCGACTCTCGATGCACACGACGAACCAACCATGTTGAAGATCATGTCTAGCCGATCCGCCTGGCGGAAAATCGTGCCGAAGAGCATCGTATAACTTCGACACCATCGCTACGAGCAGACGGTCATCCCCGCGGCAGCAGCACATGTCCCGAAGCCAGCATTGAGACCAAGTGGGCGGTATCTTGCCAAACTGCTGACACGCGTTGTGCTGGACAGTCATATGTCGGACATCCCAGTCGCGCTCCAACATCGATGCCAAACGTTTGCAAATTGGGTTGGCAGGCGTGTCTAAGCCCGCGACCAGCTGGGCTAACTCTCTGGCTGTCCGAGGCCTCCAGCAAGCAGACTGAACTGTCGAAAACAATGGCGGTCGGTGCTCCCAGGAAATCGTGTCTGCCACGCCCGACGCGCAAGTGCCAGCAACTGTTCTCAAGGCCGCCGTCGAGACATCCGATTCTCCAGTGTGCCTTGCCAGTGCCGTGTCGTAGGTACGCTGCTCCAAGACGCGCTCCTTGTCGGCCAGGAGCTTCGCTTTGCGGGCCGCTGCGATGCCCTCTGCAATGGCGTCGAACGTGTTCGCCACGGGGAGGGCCAACGCGGAAGAAGACGAATAATGATGCGGCTGTTGTCCTTCAAGTACTTGCGCCCGCATGCGGTTGGCAACGCCGTCCTTGAGCTCCTGTACTTCTCGGCGGTGGTCGCCACGCTGGTGAGCCCTGTGAGCGTCGCGGGCAGTGAAGCCGAAAGGCCTTGAAATGCCATCTCGGGCTGCGTGCGTGGCAGCAGCACCGTCACTCGCATACTTCTGCCGTTCAGCGGGCGTCTGGGCCCTGCACTTGGCGTGCAACGCCTTCATGTCCTGCTCCACCCTGGGGACGCCCCGAAGCGATTCGCTCAGATAGGCCCTGCATGCACCGCCGCTCGGCCTCTTGACCCTCTTCGGATGCGGCCCCCCCTCTCCGTCAGCATAGTCGCACTCGTTGTCGCCGTGCTGCGCCCGTTGGAGCCCACAGTCGCAGATCTGTTTGCTCTTCCTGTCCACGAAGCGGCCGCTGGCCAATGGGAACTCGATCGTCGGCGACTGGCACGACGCCTTGAGCACGTCCCGACGGATGCTCGCATGAGTAGCCTCCCGTCTCGCATTGTCCACTTCCTCGTGCATTGCCCTGGTGGCAACGTCGATGACGGCGCGCTCAGAGTAGATGTCGCCGCCGCAATGCTCAACGACCTTCAGGGTCCATGGGTCGAGGCGGCACGTCGGGTACATTCTCAACATTCGGCCCCATGCGTGACATGTCATTCAGTTGAATGCTCTCGAACGCAAGCCGGTACGTACGATTGGGGAAGTTCACGCTCGGCTTCACCAGCTTCGCATAAGTATGGCCCAGTCCGAACGCCAACACGCGAAACGACAAGCACCGAGTACTCGAGGTACGACTGGCTAACGGCAATGCCTCCCAGCAATCACCAGTTCCATTCATCAGGGCAATCACGTCATCGTGATACTTCCTTTCCTGCACTGTGTCGTAAACCTCCTGCACTCTGAATCTCCTCTGCACGTGGCCTAAATTCTCTTGCAACGCGAAGGCGCGGCGTGCATTCTGCTTCCTATCCCACGCCTTGCCAGCCAGTTCAAGGGCGGATTGCATGAAAGCTTGTTGCGGTTCAACGGTCATGGTCATGACAACTAACTTCGTCGGCGACGCCTTGCAAATAGCGAACCCCAGCCCCACCTTCATGTAGCCCTTCCTCTGCTGGATGAACTGGGCGTTGGCGTTGCTCTTGTGGTCCACGGGCAGGTGGCTCTCGGCGTCCTGCGCACCGTCCGCGTCGCGGATGGGCAGCACAGGCTCTTGGTGCATCTGACGCACCGTGACGTTGTAGCTCTTGCAGAAATGAACGTATGCGGCCTCGAACAAACCATGTATATTCATGAGCAGCCCCAGCCTCTCAAGAGTTCCCCTGGCGCCCGCCCACCGCGACCTAGGGTACGGGCGGAAGCATTTCCCAGCCACGACCTTCACAAAGTGCACGCATATGTAATGAATTATCTCATCTCTGTCGTATGGGCCCGCCACGTATACCTCGAACACATCATGATTGTCCCAATTGCCATTGGCGCAGAGCTCCACGACTGCCCTGTCGATCAAAGCTTTGCTGTCTCCAGGGTGGATCGGGCAGAACGTGTCGAGCAGCTTGGCCCTGCGCAGGTCTGCCACGGGACCAGGCGAACCCCTGAGCACTACGAGTCGGTCACGAATGATGGCCCTCAGGGAGCGGCGAAACACCCACATGGCACCTGACGCTTTCAACGACAACGCAATGTTGATGATCCCTGTCACGTCATCTTTCAACATTTTGTCGATCCCGTTGGTCGCGGTGGACGAGATGCGACGCAACCTGCAGAAGCCCTGCAGCACGGCCGTGTCGGGGCGCTTCGTCGCGAGGCACCTCTCTCCCCGCAGCACGGCCGTGTCGGAGTCACTCATCACGTGGCGATCGCGGCGCTGGAACAGTGCAGCGACGGCGTCGAGGCCCTTCTGGCTGAAATCAAGGCAATGCGCGCACGTCTCGCCCGTCGCCCTGTCCATGACTTGCAGCGGGCACGGAAACTCAAGATTGACCTCCTGGTAGGTGCCCTGAACTTTCACTAACATCGAAATCCTGAACTCGGTCTGCAAGATCTTGGCCTTCGGCTCCTCTGACTGCTGTGCGACCGCTGCGGCGCCGCCGCCCGCTCCGGCAAGCACCGCTGCGGCACCGCTGATGTCGACGACGACGGCCTCGTCGGACTTCACCTTCACTGGGAGGGGCGTCTCATCGTAAGAAGCGTACTCGGATATGACAATCAACTCACCTCCAGATGCGCGAACCTTCGCGCAAAGAGTGTGCATCATCTGCAAGCCCTGCCTCCACATCAACAGGTGCATGGCCGAATAGAATCTGATGAGCGTCGACTTTGCAAGTTTCGGGTCGACGTGGTGGACCTCGCCCAGGGACTGCAGCGACATGAACGACGAGGAATACGCTATTGTGTTTATCATGTTCGAGAGATCCCTATGTTGTCTCGGCTGGCGTTTGCATCGGTTGAACCTGCCGCACTTCAGGAGCCACGCCACGGACTCAACAGCGCGCGCCGCGACAACCTCAGTGGGACGTCGTAGCTCTTGGTGGGCAGCGGACAGGGTCCAGCGGGAAGCCTCGGCACACTGAATCACAACGGGGCCTCCTCCAGGCGCCCCCGCACCAACGATGCTGAGATTGTCGGCGATGTGGGCTGCCTCATCTGACACCTCGTCTGAGCTCCCTGCATCATCTTCGAGGTCGGCCTCGATCGCACGCACCCAACTGCTCAGCTCGGCACCTGAGTCTACCGAGCCTGCATCTGCAACGTCTGCCTCGATGTCTCTGGCCCAGGTGCTCACGGGTATCTCCCCCTCAGCATCTATCAGGTCCGATTGGACGAGGGCCGCCCAGTGCATATGTGAATTAACCGTTGAAGGTAAATGATTTGAGCCAGAATGGTTGCATGCATCCCCCCTCCTGCATGCCCGTCTCGGGCCCCAGGGACACATCGGGCGGGGGCGACGCCCCCTGACCGTTCCTCGTGCAACAGCTGTGCCAATGGAGGGCGGTTCCCTTTGCACTGCACGGCTCTCGCTTTGATACACCCTTTGGTTTCACGGCCAACAATGTCACTAGTGCAAGAACTACACGGATAGATGGCGGTGCGTTTTCATTGGGGGGTCCTTCACCGAAGACGTCTTCACGGCATGCGCGCAAATCATACCCACATATGACCGAAAGCGCAATTCGAGCATATGATCGGTGGAACGAACCAGAGAGCCAGGGGAAGCGGGGCTCATAGAAACATAACCAAGCTTGCCAACTCGAGCGGGTCCGCAAGCCACGCTCATTTCCGCCCACCCTCCCATACCATGGCACGTAAATGTGGCACAACAAGATGTCCCGCCAGCCCTTTGGGAGACAGGTGGTCTAACGAGATGCCTCTTCTCTCTTCCAACAATCCCTCTTCCCCTTCGGGGAGGGGTTTACCTTTCCCCTTACCTCCTCCCCTGGACCTGGGCGGGGGGGTTCGCGGCTAGTTAGAGCGTCCTTTGTTCGGACCATGGGAGGGCTATTTTTTGACACCCCTCATAAGGATCGTTGCCCCCGATGGGGGGGGTGCGGAAATCGAGGACCACCCTCTTGGGACCGACCGCCTCCAAGATGGCCCCCAAGGGGCGCTCCAGGGCTCCCAAGAAGCCCCCAAAAGCGCCCCAAGACCGCTCCAAGAGGCCCCAAGACGGCCCCAGAACGGCCCCAGAGGCCCCCAAGACGGCCCTCTAAGAGGGACCAAATACGGCTCAAGTGGCCTCCAAGGCGCCCAAGATGACCTCCAAGACGGCCAAAATGGCCCCAAGAGAGCGCAAGATGGCGCCAATTTGTCTCCAAGACGGCCCAAGATGCACCCAAGACGGCCCAAGATAGCCTCAGGCGGGCCCAAGACGGCCAGAGACGACCCCAGGGGGCCTCCAAGACGGATGTGGTTCACTTTTGGCTTGCTTGCTGCTACACCTCCCTCATCAAGGCAACTCGCCTGGCGGCTGCTTTGGGATGGACTGGTGGGGATACGCGAAGCGTGAAGAATCTATATTGTCGCGCGCTTCTTCCTAGCGAAGGCCTTGCGCGCGCATGCGCGGCCCCGCCTCCGACACCGAGGAGAGGGAAGTCACGTGTCGCGCACAACGCCCCCAAAACATACGGGCATGTATTGAGTCCGCGCAACCATTTAATTTCAGACAGCCGTTGCCACCTGGTTAAATTTAACGGCGCCCGATAGTCTGTTCAAGTTGCATTTTTGGCCTATTTTCAAGATTTGCTGAAATTCTGCCCTAAATCTATTTTTAACCTACTTAGTGGATTTCACTGGTTTCCTAAGTCTCTGAAGACGAGGAGAACATAAGCCTAGCGGGTTGAGGAGGCGACTAACCCGCTTCCAGGTAGGCGCCACGCCATGACTGAGGTGCCACACAAAAGGTGCATGGCCAGATCTGCGCAGCCGATGCATAAAGATGTCGAGGAACTCGCGCGTGAACTCCTGGTCGATTTGAGGGGTCTGGTAGCCGACGCCGTAATACCGTCGGGAAGCTCTCGACGGTAGGGGTGGAGCACCATCCACCAAAGCTCAAGCGTTGCTGACCATGGCGGGCAGGCTCGTCGCCCAAGTGCTCGTCGCAGCCAAATTCGGATCTCTAGAATACGATCCCAATCTCGGCGGCCCTGTCGACGAGCTGCAGACCGCCCAACGCGCCGAGGTGGCAGCCGTGGTCGCGGCCGCGCGCGCCGTCGGCGATCCCATTGACCTCGCCTCTGACAGCAAGTACGTCGTTCGCTCCTGCGCTGAGGTCGCGGCTGGCGCGGACGCGCGGGAGTGGGAGCACGCCGACCTCTGGCAGCAGGTCGCCGAGGCTATCCGCAGCGGAAGGCTGAGGGCCCGCTGGGCCCCCGCGCGCCTGACGCCAACAGAGGCGCGCGAGCGCGGGCTGAGCGAGCGGGACCGCCTCGGCAACGCGGCGGCTGACGGCAGTGACGGCAACGCTGGCGCAGCCGCCGTGCAGCGGGCCCCACCCCAGGCCGCTGTGGCAGTGCGCCGCCGGGAGTTCGAGCAGCTGGAGGCCGCGCGACGCGTGCTCGCAGCCACCCAGCAGGCTGACCTGGCGGCGGCGCCGCCCGCTGCCCGCCGCCGGCCGCGCGACTGGCGCGGCGTGCGCCGCGCGGCCCAGGCTCCGCGCCGGCGGGCGCCGCCGCCCCTGCTGGGCGCGCGCCCTCGTTGTCGCCGCCGCCGCGGCGCTGCGTCGGAGACGAGCCCGTCCGCCCAGGCGCCATGCTCGCCGCCTTTTTCGCTGGGCGGTCGTGGTGGCCGCACGCCCGGCCCGGCCACGTCACCTGTCCCCAGTGCGGCGCCAGTGCTGTTACGCCGGCAGAGATGCTCGGGAGTGCATGCCCAGGATGGAGGGAGCGGCTGCCGGCACGGGGGCAGGCCCTGCTCCTGCTGCACGACATGCGCCGCGCCGGGGGCAGCGTGTCCGAATTCGCGGCGATGGCGGCGCGGCGTATAGCGCAGCTCCCCAAGGTGCTTGACTGACGGGTGCCTTCCCGGGCGCCCGCGGCTGCGCGGGGCGCCTGCTGTCCGCCCGTCAAAAAAGCGATTTCGCAATGCCCCGGGCATCACCGCCGTTATAATCACCGCGAATCGCCAGCATTCTTTCCATCATCAGCCAATCGGTGCCATCACCGACACATGGACATCAGCATCATCATCACCACCACCACCACCATCATCATCATCATCATCATCATCATCATCATCATCATCATCATCATCATCATCAAAGTCCACACCAGCATTTGCGCCGTCATTGGCGTTGCCACCGTCTCCGCCAGAATCGGCAACATTATCGCTACTACCATCAACGCTACCAGCCGTTGTCGCGCCCACCCGAGCCATCGACGCACACCGAAACGCCCGCGCGCCACCGCGGTTGCTGAAACGCGCTGTGAAGTTGCCTGCTGCAAGCGCCATCGCGGACGCATCAGTTGCGCCAAACCAGCTGGCCAGTCTGCCCGAGAGCTTGCCCGCGCCAGCGCGGCGGCAGAGATACGCCAGCCAGGGCCAAGCGATCACCGCAAGCACGGTCGCATGGGTTTTGTAAAAAAAGTTGCGGGTGGGAAGGTGGAGTGATTGCGCGAGCAATGGAGTTGAAAACTCACGAGCTGGCACCATAGTATCGCACGATAAATCAGAATGACGGGGCCGAACGGTCATTCATTGTCCCTGGGTGCGTGGCTGAAGTGAGAATCCGTGGTGAGGATTATGTTTGTTGCGTTGTTGTTGTTGTTGTTGTTATTGCTGCTGTTGTTGCTAATGTTGTTGTTTGTTGTTGTCGTCGTCCCCCCGGCGACCCACCCGCGACCCACCCCGCGACCCACCCCGCGACCCACCCCGCGACCCACCCCGCGACCCACCCCGCGACCCACCCGCGACCCACCCCGCGACCCACCCGCAACCCGACCCCGCGACCCACCCGCGACCCACCCCGCGACCCACCCGCGACCAACCCCGCGACCCACCCGCGAGCCACCCGCGACCCACCCGCGACCCACCCGCGACCCACCTGCGACCCATCCCGCGACCCACCCGCGACCCACCCGCGACTCACCCGCGACTGATCCACATTTGTTGGAAGAAAAAATCGGCACCTGCGGCGGGCTCGCTGTATAATTTGTGAAAATGTGGCGCTTGCGGCGGGCTTCTCCAGAGTCTCGCAAACTGCCGACGTCCCCACCGCCCCCTCACTATTATCCGCATATGCGGAGTGCTATGTATTAAGAGTGCACAACGTACCCTATACAACACATGTTGCAGTGCAGAGCTTGCACACTGTAGCCTACATCGCGCAGCTCCCACCTTCACAGTGCAACCACTTCCTGTTTGGGGTCCACGCTGGCTGCCGTATGTGTTCACACCGCTGAACTACATTCAATAAGAACTACAATTCTGATTCCTGCACGGGCACTCGGTGAAACAATCATAATGAACTGATGCGGGACACACGCGCGCATGCCAGACACGTTCAAACATCAACCGCGCACCTTCAACCCCTGTCAAATAATACAAGGCCCTGTGGGACGCGCGCGTCTCCGCACGCGCACGCGGACAGCCTTCCAAACCATTGGTTTCCACAGAATGTCAGAAGAAAGCAGGGACAACGGCAAAAAAATTGTATGGCTGCTCCGATAACGAAACAATTTCCTGCAAAGGCGGGCCGCACGCCATGTGAATGTGATACGGAACAGTCGCGATTAGACAAGCGAAGAAGGTAACTCACGGTCAACGAGCCCACCCATCTTAGACGCAACCTCCCGACATATCCTTTGGCACCATGCGTGAACCGCGGCATCAAATCCAGTAGCTATTCGTTCCGCCAGTTTTTCCTGATCCAAGCAGACGCGGGCAGCCATCACCGCTTTGCGAGTGCTTTGAATAGCCGCCCAAAGTTTGATGCAGGCCTTTCCTGCGCTATGACTCCAAATGTCACATCAAAAATGTGGTGCAATCTACCTGCGACTCTGTGGCAACATGGGCTGTCTGGAACATACTTCTGAACACCGTTGAGGCTGTCCATCGAGGAAACGCCCCAAACCATCATTCGCATCCAAACCGTCGTGCAGCTGGGCTTACATATCGATTCAACAGGCAATAGAGTGTTCGCAGTGGGTAAGACCAAAACCACACTACATTTCCTGATGCGCAACCAAGAGGTGGTACAACACATCTGCAATCCAAATGGCTCCCAAAACCAAAAATACGCCAGGTCTTTGGAGTTCTGTGCACACGTACTTCCCTTCATCGTCGTCTTCACCATTGATATCATCATCGCTGGCGTCGCCATTGTGTCACCACCTTTGCCCTCACCATCGACACAACGTTTGCGGGTAAGGTTGCCCACGACATGGTAAACTTGGCACTCGCGTCGAAAAGCCAGTTGATGTATACCATCAAGTTGCGGCTGCGTGGAAGGGGTGTTTGCTCGAGCATTGGGATTCACTACAAGCGTTGGGGTTCACGAGCTCGAGCCCCTCATAACTAAGTGCTGCCCCCTTCACAATGTTAGTCAGCGTGTACCCAAACCAATGAGATATAGCACACCCGAGGTGTAAGTTATGTGATGCAATCAACGCGGTGCAGACCATGATAAGTAAGCTATCTGGTGCAACCTCGACGGACCCCCGCAAGCGCGATGAACGTCAGCGAGGCGGCAACGAGGTGGCAACGGCGGCCGGCGACCCGGCGGCGACGCGGCGACGCCTCGACGGCCCCCCCCCCCCCAAGGGGGCGGCAACGAAGCAGTCACGAAGCGGCAATGAGAAAGCGACGCGGCCAAACCTCGACGGACCCCCTAAGCGGGCGACAACGACTGGGCGGCAGCGAGGCGGACTCTGGCGGGGACGTGGCGAAACCACCTCGAAGGACCCCCCCGCAATGGGCGGGCACGGGCGGCGACGCGGCGAAACCTCGGCGGCAATGGGCTGCGACGCGGCTGGGCTGCGACACGGCGAAATCTCGGTGGACCCCCACCACGTGGGCGGCAACGGCGCGGCAAAGAGGCGGCGACGCGGCGAGATCTCGACGGACCCCCCCCCCCCGAGCGAAGGCAGCGAGGCGGCCACGGGCTGCAAGGCGGCGAGGCCCCGAGGAGCCCCCACAAAGGGCGGCACCGGGGCGGCAGCCACGCGGCGAAGGGGCCGCGAGGCGGCGAAGTCTGGGCGGAAGTCCCCCCCGCGCGGGCGGCAGCGCAGCGGCAGCGAGGCCGACGCGGGCGGCGACGCGGCGGAGCCCCGAAGCCCGGCGGCGACGGGCGGCCACGCGGCGATCTCTCGGCGGACCTCCCCTCTCGGCGGGCGGCAGCGAGGCGGCCGTGGGCTGCGACGCGGCGCGAAGCCTCGACGCCCCCCCCCCCCCCCGAAGCGGGCGGCAGCGGCCCGGCGACGAGGCCCCGCAGCGGATCCTGCCGCGCGGCGAGGGGGCGGCGACGGGGCGGCGGCGCGGCGAAGCCACCGCGGGCCCCCGAAGCGGGTTGGCAGCGAGGCGGCCAACGAGGCGGCACTGGGCTGCCGCGCGGCGCAACCTCGAGTTTTTTTTCTTCTTCTTTTTTTTATATATATATATATATTTTATCATGCAATTCTACTTTATTTTGTATTGTTTTCATATATGTATCATCGGATCCAGCGCCCCATGTGGGCAGCCACGAGGCGGCAAGAGAGCGGCGGCGCGGCGAAGCCTCGACAGGCTCCCTCGAGCGAGCGGCACCGAGGCGGCACTGCGGGGCCACGCGGCGACACCTCGACGCACCCCCCCCCCCCCACTCACATGGGCGGCAACGAGGCGGCAGCGCGGCGGCCACGCGGCGAAACCTTGACGGACCTCCCAAAGCGGGCGGCAACGAGGCGTCACCGGGCGGTGACACGGCGGAATCTCGGCGAACACGTTCAAGCCCGTGGCAAGAGCAGCAAGAACGCAAGCGTGCAATCACGGATCGGGGGGGCGAGTGTGCCAACCCGTGTCGAGGGTGGGCTTATCGGGTCCCCTCTGCGCTGCTGCTTGCCACATGGATTACGCACGATCGCTCGTTCAACATCTCAAACAATGTAATATCGGTCTCGCTGGTATCGCCCCCCCTCCCCCGCATCCCTGCGAAGGATGCCAATGTTATCACGCCACGCATATCAGAGCGATCGCCTGGTTGAACAGTACAATCTTGATTGTGCCACCGCGGGGTCCCCATGGGGTGGATGGGTACCAGATGCGTGCAGGAACGAAAAGAGAGAGAGAGAGAGAGAGAGGCAACGAGAACAACAAAACATGGAGATGAAGAAGTCTCCAGGCGTTCTGGCAACTGTCCCGGTCGCCCCCCAATTCGCCCATTCGCCGACCCAGGCGCGCCAGAGAAGCCGTGGAGCAGCCGACGGGGCAGTCCAACGTCAGCGTTGTCGGGCTGGCCGCGCTGAGAGAGCCGCATGCTTTACACGCCAGCGTTCCTCGCAAAGGCCCCCCCGTCCCAAAGCACGGCCAGTGCCATCGACCAGGAGGAACTGAGGCTCAGAGCATTATAGATCAATCCCGTCGTCGTCGGTCGACGCTCGAAACTCAAGGGTCGCACCTCCTGGGCGTCTCTGGCCCGTTCTTGGTGCCCGGCTGGTGAAGTGGGAGGGTTTGTCCAGCAGAAGTCTCACCCGCGGCGCAGGCAGACGAGGGCCCCCCCCCGCAAAACGATCGCGCCCCACCAACCTGCGAATCTCGCACAGGTGGCCAGCAAGCCCGCCATATGTCGTTCTATGTTTCAAACAGATTCGCCTTCTTGTCCGGGGTCTGTCTCGCCGTAAACGAATGTAAATCCATACGATTGCGCCAAACACAGCAACTCATGGCTGGGCTGGCATGTAGGCGGCTCCCTGGCGTAGCTCTCTTTAGCCGAGGCATGATGTGCATCCTGTAGGGCATCCTGTGTATGCTGCGGGCACCCGGCACAGCTCAAGCGTACGCGCTCTCATGGACAATGGCCGCAAACACCAGCGCAACATACGAACACTGTAGTCTCCCCTAAACACCGACCCAGACAATCTCGGAATCGCGGTCGGACATATGGCATGATCCTCGTCGGGAAACATCGGGGCGAACGCGGTGATGCTCTTGAAAAGGGTGAACTCTTCCGAAAACGAACCAGCCCTAGTCGGATATGATGTTTTGAAGCTCGCTCAAACCTGAGAGGACTTACGCGTCGGATACCCGACACCATCGCTCTTATGCTATGCCACCGGCCCAACACAATCGAGGTTCGTACCTCTGCTCACTCTCGGAGATAGGAACCGACCGCAAAACAAATACAAGATGCGCCGGCCCGCATTCCGTGTATTGAGCACAAACGCTGTTGCCTCAAGAGTCGCAGCGACGTGCGGCCAAACGAACCGACGCCAAGCAGTTCGCCAACCTCCTAATCACACAGCTTCGCCCATTGTATTATCTCTATATATATATATAAATGTATCCATATATTTACATTCCTCTGTGTCCAGCGCGCTTGCGTCCTCCCCACATCCTCGTCCTCACGCCGCCTCAAGGACGGTGAAGATGTGCCAGTAATCCCGCTGACGTACACGCTCGCGGATGCGCCGAACGAGAACTGTGGCAGTCTGCCGTCGAGGTCGACACCTCATGGGGGGGGAGGACCACAGCCACAGAGCGCATAACGCCCTGGACGACTACACCAGCTGATCTCGACGGAGCAGATCAGGCGGGTCGCCCTCCCCCCTCGTCCTCTCCCCTGTGCTGCCTCTCCTCTCCCCAGCCGAGCAGCATAGTCGACGCACGCCGGGCAAGCAGAGGGCCCGAGCGGTGCACGAGCAGCCCTCTCGAGCGAATCGGCGCGGCGAGACGGCACGAGGCGACAGCTCTGTCCCTTCCCTGTTCCCCCAACTCCTCCCTCCCTTCCTGGTGCCCCCCCTCCTCCCCCCTCCCCCCCCTCCCCTCCTCCCTGCCACCCTCCTCCCCCCCTCCCCACTCCTCCCCACTCCTCTCCTCCCCCCTCCCTCCTCCTCCCTCCCCTCCACCTCCCTGCCCCTTCTATCGCCACGCCTCGTTGCCCTCCCGCCTTCCCGTCCTCCACCCTCGCCCCTCCCCCCCCCACACCGGCAGCAGTGCCGAGAGGGACAGGTCGGCCCTGCGCGCCCCACGCGCTGAGCTCCCCGCAGAGCTTGTAGTGGACGCCCGCGTCCAGCGAGGAGGCGTCGACGACCACCTGCCGGCCACTACTGCTGGCGGCACCCTCCGCCTGCACTCCCGTGGCTCCTCCTCCCTTCTCCTTCTCCGTCTCCTCTCCTCTCCTGCCCCCGTCTCCTCACCCTCTCCTCCTCCCCGCTCCTCCTCCGTCTCCTCCTCCCCATCTCCTCCTTCGTCCCCTCTGCTTCTCCTTTTTGTTTCTCCTCCTCCTCCTCGTGTTCCTCCCCTCCCACTGCTCTTCATCCCCTCTCCCCCTGAAACTCCTCCTCCCCCTCCCCCCCCTGTCCTCTCCCCCAGCTCATGCTGCTCCTCTTACCAAACTCCCTCCTCCCGAGTCGTCCCTTCATCCACATCCTTTACCCTCCTCCACCGTCCTCGCCTGTCGCTCGCCGCTCATCCTTCCTCCTCCCTCATCCTCATCATGACGATCTTTCTCGATCGTCTTCTCATTTTCCCTCTCAATCGCCCGGCGAGCAGGGAACCAGGCCCGGCTCTGGCTCACCTGCCAGTCTCACCAGAGCGAGGACGGCCACAACACGCCCATGCCAAAAATTGTGCTTCTCTCGCACCTACGGATGAGCCGTGGCAGTACTCAAAAAGCTAAGTAAGATTTTGGTGACAAAAGGTCCTTCTACAGAACGAGTATGCGCTTGCAGCGCGAGTCGGTTTTGGTGACCGACGAATGGTCCCCACCGCCGAGCAAACCGCCGACTGGATATCTCGACTTGCCCAAATTCTTGACGAACATATTCAGGTAGGGAATGCCTCCGCCAGTTCGGCCCCATACGGTCTTCAATTTAATGCCGTGGAAGCTCATCCAGCCCGTTCCCTTGCGGTGGGCCCGAGGCTGCTTGGAGGTGTAATGGAAGCCGCCCTCGCGCACGTCGTCCGCCCACTTGCCGGTCACATTAAGGGACACAAAATAAACGTCCGAGCAGGCGTCACCAAAACGCTGTGCCACGGCCGCGACGGCCAGGAGCGTCGCGCTCTTTTCTGCAGACTGTGGGACCTGGACCAGCAAGTGTCTGCCGACCTTGAAGAGATCAAAACGCTCCCCGTACATATTTGTCAGGTGGGGATCCCCGACTGCAGCAGCAATCGCTGCAGGCGTAGGGGCAGGCGTCGGCGCCGGGGTCGGTGCTGGCGTCGGCACTGAGGTCGGCGCGGGCGTAGGCAATGGTGTAGGAACTGTCGTCGGCGCAAGAGTCGGCATAATGAAGCTGCACGTATTGCCATTGAGGCACTGAGTCGAAGCATGGTTGGCTCCGTCGGCGTTTCCATCGATAACCATGGAGCGTGAATCTGTAGTAGTCCCCGAACAGTCTGCGCATGCAACAGCTACGTACGTGTTGCCACCATCTGTGGAATACAGCATACTGCCTATCCAGGCGTCCAATGTTGGACAGTGCATCTGCAGCGCCAGGATCGCGCTGGAAAAACACTTTGAGAGCACTGTTACACCTAGGACAAAGAATCCGGAGACCTCTTGCACAAATCCACTGCCCACATCCACGTTCACGTCCAGGTTGCCATCATTTAGGGACCCAGTGCCAGTGACAATCTGCAGACAATAAAGCGGCACAGTTGGGCTGGGCGTCAGGCTGGACCCTGGGCTCGGCATAGGACTGGGCGTCGGAATGGTTGTCGCGATCGTCGGCGGCATAATGAAGCTGCACGTATTTCCATTGAGGCACTGAGTCGAAGCCTGGCTTTCTCCGTCGGTGTCTCCATCGAAAACCATGGAGCGTGAATCTGTAGTAGTCCCCGAACAGTCTGCGCATGCAACAGCTACGTACGTGTTGCCACCATCTGTGGAATACAGCATACTGCCTGTCCATGCATTCCTTGTTGGATTGTGCATCTGCAGCGCCAGGACCGCGCTGGAAAAACACTTTGAGAGCACTGTTACACCTAGGACAAAGAATCCAGAGGCCTCTTGCACAAATCCACTGCCCACATCCACGTTCACGTCCACGCTGCCATCGTTGTGGGTCCCAGTGCCAGTGACAATCCGCAGACAATGAAGCGGCGCCTCCACGGAACTCACGCGGGCGAAGTCGAAGCTCGTGGCGTCCATGCCGAGCTGCACGAGCACGGTGTCCTCCTGAGGGTCGACCTCCACCGCTGCGGTCGTGCCGAAGACGCCGCGGGCGAGGAGAGGGATCAGCACGCACGCTCGGGCAGGCGCCTTCTGAGCCATCGTGGCGCGCACGTCACAAAAGCGAACTCGAGAAAAAGTTGGTGCGGTAAGGCGTGCACGTTGGCGATGTTCGTTTGAGCCAGATGGCTGCTGAACACGCCCATGCTCATAGTGGACGCCCCTGCGCATACACACGAGGAAGCACAACATATACGAAACTCGACTTCACGAAGTGCTTGCAAGCCTGGGCACCAAGCAGCGGCTTATACATAGCACTGCGGATGTGCAATACTCGCGGCGTAAATTAGTGCAGTGTAAACTATGTGGTGGAAGCCATGCGGAGATATCCATAAATGCATATATGAATACAGACACCTGTGTATAAATATATAGATATATGCGAGCCTACAAGTATGTATGCATGTGAATATGTATGCATGCAATCGAGTGTGTGTATAGATGTGCGTATGCATGTGATCTATATGTACATCTGTGCATATATATAGGTATGTACTTATGTATGGAGGTACGTACGTATGTATGTGTGCACGTAAGTGCGTATGGATACAGTTGTGTGTATAGTAGTAGATATACATACATATACGTATGTGTATGTATGTATGTATGTATGCATGCGTGCTTGTATGTATATGTCTGTATGTATGTATACATGCATGCATGAGTTCATGTTTGTATGCATGCATGCCTGTATCGATGAATGTTTGCATGGATGGAAGTGTGCATGCATGTATGTATATCTGTACTGTATGACGGGATGTGAGATGTGCACTAGGTCAAGCGAGCTGCGCGGTGTTGTGCAAACCGTGTGAAATAAGCTAATGTGTGTAAGCCATGTGGTGTACACTGAATGGAAATATTCCTTACACAGTGCTTGCACTCCATGAATTTGCGCGATCTTCTCTTCCTTCATCCGCCGACCCTTTCGGCGTGTGGGAGAGGCTGTTCCGTTTAAGGCGTCTTCGTCGACGTCGTCGTCGTCGCTCCTTCTCCTTCCCTGGGCCCGTCGCCGCCCTGCCCGTCGCCGCCCTGCCCTTTTCCTGGGCCCTTCTCCTTAAACGCGCCAACCAAAACAATATTGAACAACGTCGTAATTGAGTCGAAGGGAAGCCCCGTCCCTTTGATCCCTTCCCCGCCAGTGGGGGAGGGGTTCCTGGGGGGCCCCAGATCAGAATACATCCCCCCCCCCTGGGGGGGGCAAGGGCCCAAAAAAGTCCCAAGACGAGCCAAGAGTGCCCCAAGAGGCCTCCAAGACGGTCCAAGAGGAGCCCGAATCGCCAAACGATCGGTCCCAGACGTCTTTACAGCCTCCAGGCGGTCCAAGAGGGCTGGAAGACAACCCAAGAGGCCTTCACGAACACTCCCGAAAAAGCCCCAAGAGGCAAATTCATTGATTGACCTGAAGCTCTTCAAGGCTTTGGGCGTTCTCGCCTTTTCAGCTTCCCGACGATTCAAAACGGCCCAAGAGGCTCCAACGATCGCCCCAAGAGGCCTTCAAGAGGGTCCCGAAACGGGCCAAAGAGGGCCAAGACGCCTGCAAGACGGCCTAGGAGGCCCCCAAGAGGGTGCCCAGACAGGGGAACCAAACGGGCATTTCGAGCCCTCGGCTCCGAGAGGCTCCCAGGAGGCACCAAGAGTCCCCCAAGGATCTTCAGACCCACGGCGCAAAGCCGAGTCTAGCCTAGTCTAGTCCCCCTCTTCCTCCTCCTCCTCCACCTCCTCCTCCTCCTCTTCCTCCTTTTCCATATTTTCCTCCTTATCCTCCTCCTCCTCCTCCTCCTCCTCCTCCTCTTCTTCCTTTTCCTCCTCCGTTTGGAACGAATGCGCACGAAACCCGGCGCAGGCGCCTAATTTTTGGCTTGTTCAGTAAACGTAGTGTGGGTCGCAGGTGGGTCGCGGGCTCTCCACCTCCACATGGAAGGAATTCAAAAACTTCCCACCGCAAGCGCCGAACATTGTGATTTGCACACTGAACGCGGTTTGGGACGCAGGTTCTCCACCTGGAACGAATGCAAAGGAACCCTGCCGCAGGCGCCGAAATTTTTGGCTTGTTCAGAGAACGTAGTTTGGGTCGCAGGTGGGTCGCGGGGTCTCCACCGTCACCTGGGAGGAATTCAAAAACAGCCCGCCGCAGGCGGCGAAAATTTTGATTTGTACACTGAACGCGGTTTCGGTCGCGGGTGGGTCGCAGGTTCTCCACCTGGAACGAATGCACAAGAAGCGCGCCTCAGGCGCCGAATGTTTTGGATGGGTCGCGGGGTGGGTCGCGGGCGGGTCGCGGTGGGTCGCGGGTGGGTCGGGGTGGGTCGCGGGTGGTTCGTTGGCGCGGTTTGGGTCGCGGGTGGGTCGCAGGTTCTCCACCTGGAACGAATGCAAAAGAAACCCGCCGCGGGCGCCGAAAATTTTGGGCGTGTCGCGGGTGGGTCGCGGGTGGGTCGCGGGTGGGTCGCGGTGGGTCGCGAGGGGGTCGCGGGGGCGTCGCGGGTGGGTCGCGGGGTGGGTTGCGGGTGGGTCGCGGGTGGGTCGCCGGTGGGTCGCGGGTGGGTCGCCGGGGGGGTCTCGGGGTGGGTCGCGGGGTGGGTCGCGGGTGGGTCGCGGGTGGGTCGCGGGTGGGTCGCGGGGTGGGTCGCGGGTGGGTCGCGAGTTTGGTCGCGGGTGGGTCGCGGGTGGGTCGCGGGGTGGGTCGCAGGTGGGTCGCGGGGCGGGTCGCGGGTGGGACGGCGACAACAACAAACAACAAACAACAATAACCACAACACAAATTTGTTCAAGAGTGTTCGCTCTTACCAGTTCGCGTGTCATTCAATATGCAGATCTCAAACCCTTGATACCTGCCCTCTTCGTCTTCGATCGTACACCTTTTGGGGGTATATTCATTCCCTGTCACGCGTGCTTGGTGAAGCCCTTGAAAACGAAGGTGGCAGATAACGGGGGAGAATGAGGACGAAGGGATCGGAGGAAGGGGGGGGAGGGGTAAGAAGCAGGGAGGACGAAGATTTGCGCTGTGAGTGGCGATTCAACTTGCGCCATGGCTTGCGCCAGCCACTCCAACACAGGTTAACAAGAAATTTCGCCATGGGTCGCGCCGTAAACAGCGCCACGTACCACCCCCTTGAAAGAACATATCGTTGATACCCCCACGGGGGGACGTACAGCTGCGAACAGGTGTCAGAAACAAATATCGTGGAACCCTGAATGAAAAAACAAGGATGTTGGGAAAGTGGGGCGGGAGGATCGTGAGAACTGCATCCGTGTCGAGAGGGTCGCGGGAATGTGGAGTGGAATGGGATGGAGTGGACAAGAGTAGGGTCTCAAGAGGAGGAGCGGCAAGGAGTGGAGAAGAGGAACCGGGAGGAGTGCGGAGGAGCGGGGTGCGCACGGAGGAATCTGGAGGAGGGACTGGGAATCATTTGGGAGAAATGCGTGATGCGAGCGGGAAAGGGTGGAGATTGTTGGGATGGGATGGGGTGGCCTGGGGATGAGTGGGCGGAATGCGAAGAACTGAGGAATGGCACAATGGAGTACGAACGGAATGAAAACGAAGATGAAGGGAAAGAGTACAGAAGTAAAAAAGTATCAGGCGGGAGCCGTTGTTGGCGCGGGCCACGACGGGCGCGAACGAGCGGGGGCCCCGAAAGGGCATGCGTATAAGGAGGCCGAAGAGGGCAGCGACGGAGCCGGTGAGGGCAGAAAGTGGGCCACGAATGGCAGCGAGGGGGCCACGAATGGCGAGAGCGGGGCCACGAAGGGCATGCATATGGGGCCAGAGAGGGCGACAGCGGGGCCACTGAGCGCAGAAAGTGGGCCACGAATGGCAGCGAGGGGGCCACGAATGGCGACAGCGGGGCGACGAAACGCATGCGTATGGGACCACGAAGGGCGCGAGCGAGCGGGGGCCACGAAGGGCATATAATCCGGGGCCACAAAGGGCAGCGACGGGGCCGCTAAGGGCAGAAACGGGGCCACGAACGGCAGAGAGGGGGCCACGAAGGGCGACAACAGGACTACGAAGGGCATGCGCGAACGAGCGGGGGCCACGAAGGGCATTCGTCGAGGCCAGAAAGGGCGACAGCGGGGCCACTGAGCGCAGAAAGTGGGCCGCGAATGGCAGCGAGGGGGCCACGAATGGCGACAGCGGGGCGACGAAACGCATGCGTATGGGACCACGAAGGGCATGCATATGGGGGCACGACGGGCGCGAACGAGCGGGGCCACGAAGGGCATTCGTATATGGGGCCAGAAAGGGCGACAGCGTGACCACTAAGCGCAGAAAGTGGGCCACGAAGGGCAGCGAGAGGGCCACGAAGGGCGACAGCGGGGCTACGAAGGGCATGCGAGGGGGCCACGACGGTCGACTGCGAGCGGGGGCCACGAAGGGCATATAATGCGGGGCCACAGTGGGCAGCCACGGGGCCACTGAGGGCAGCAACGGGGCCACGAAGGGCAGCGAGCGAAGGCGACCGCGGAACCACCACGCGCAGCAAGGGGCATCGAAGGCGGGGGAAGGGCAGCGAGCGGCGAGTGCAGTCCCTAACGGGCTGGTTGGGCGGGCAGGCCCAGACGGGCGGGTCGACCGGGCGGGTCGTTGAAACGTAAATTCTGCTTGAACCGCCAGGCAATATGTAGCGGGAGCGCGATTCCTGAGTGCCGAGGAGCGGCATCTGAATAAGTTGTGAGGAAGTGCCAGGCGGGAGCCGCGATCCGGTGGTAAGTTGCGAAGAAGTCCCAAGCGAGAGCGGGATTCTTCAATAACTTGCAAGGAAGTAACTAATTAGCGGGAGCCGCGATCGCGTGGTAATTTGTAAGGAAGTCCCGAGCCAGAACGCGATTGTTTAATACATTTTGAGGACGTATCAGGCGGGAACCGCTGTTGTTGTAAACCGGGGGCCAACGACACAGTTTGACCTTCAAGAATTTCTTTGATAAAAAACAGGGTGCGAGCCCGGGGAGGGCACTTCAATCGAAAAAACAAATGTGCACCAGACGGGGGGGATCAACAATAATTCGTATTCAGATATGAGGTTTCAAGAACACGAATCCGCATCGCGGAATACCACTTCAGCCACGCACCCAGGGACACTGAATGACCGTTCGGTTCAGCCCCCTCATTTTGATACACATATATATACATACATACATACATATATATATATATATAGATGCCCGTGCCGAGGGTTCTTCCAGATGCCCGAGGCGCCTTCGGGAACGACAGACCCTGAGACATCCGCAAGGGTCCTGGGGGGAGCCCCTCCGAAGCGGAGGCTGCTGCCCGCCACACGCGCAGTCCTGCACACCCCTGTGCGGGTCGTGTGCGGCGCCCCCCCCCCCTGCACCCGTAATTCGGTGCACGCGCCTGAGCTGGGCACGGCGCCGCCGAGGCGCTTGACCGCGCGCGCGTCGCAAAAACGAAAGGAAGCCCACACGATCCCCAGTGATCCTTGCGCGCCACCTCCGGCGCCCACTGCAGCTCCGTAGCCGTCTGGGCTCAAGCTGCGGTGGCCCAGCCACGACGCTGCCAGGCCGGCGGGGCGGGCGTGGCACCCGGCCGCTGCCCCTCGGAGTGTGCCAGCCCTGGCCAGGAGGCCAGCCGCTGCTGTACGTTGTCCCCCCGTTCTCTTGCGCGCCTCGATCGATTCGGGCCTGTCCCTCCACGGGAGGAGCATTCAAAAACTGTAGAAACAGAGCCTGGGAACGATGTTTGATAACAGCTTTGAGTATGTGGGGGCATCTGCCGCACATCCTGTGGTGTTGGGTCCTCGTTTTGAAGCGACAGCGCCCCGTGTCTCACCTCCTCCCGCTGCCCCTTCCCTCCTCCCCATTCCTCCCTCCTCCCATTCCTGCTTGTGCTCGCCGCATGTCCACCATGGCGGCACAACCATCAAGAGGATCGTGGCCCCATTAGGGGGTCCACCGAAGGCCCCCGCGGCAGGGTTTGCATGCGTCCCCCCTCATTTCGGCACATCCCTCACGAGGATCGTGGCCCCATTGGGAGCTCCACCGAAGGCCCCCGCGGCAGGGTTTGCATGCGTCCCCCCCGCTGATTTCGGCACATCCCTCACGAAGACCGCGGCCCCATTGGGAGCTCCACCGAAGGCCCCAGCGGCAGGGTTTGCATGCGTCTTCCGGCTAATTTCTGCACTCCCCTCACAAGGGTCGTGGCCCCGCAGGGAGCTACACCTAAGGCCTCAGCGGCAGGGTTTGCATGCGTCCCCCCGCCCATTTCGGCACACCCCTCATGGGGAACGCGGCGCCATAGAGAGCTCCATCGAAGGCCCCAGCCGCAGGGTTTCAATGCGTCTCCCCGCACATTTCGGCACACCCATCAGGAGGATCGCAGCCCAGCCCCATGGGGAGCTCCACCGAAGGCCCCCGCGGCAGGGTTTGCATGCGTCCCCCCCGCCCATTTCGGCACATCCCTCACGAGGATCGTGGCCCCATTGGGAGCTCCACCGAAGGCCCCAGCGGCAGGGTTTGCATGCGTCTTCCGGCTAATTTCTGCACTCCCCTTACTTGGATCGTGACTCAATTAGCAGCTCCACCGAAGGCCCCAGCGGCAGGGTTTGCACGCGTCCCCCCGCTGATTTCTGTACACCCCTCACGAGCACCGTGGCCCCATAGGGAGCCCCACCGAAGGCCCCAGCGGCAGGGTCTGCACGCGTCCCCCCGCCCATTTCGAGCTGAATATGGTTGGGCCCTTCGCAAGGATAAGTTTTCCCTATTTCTTCATTTTTCGTTACAAATCCGCCTGTAGAAGGACATGCCTGAGGAGGGAAAGAAACACACAGACACAATTAGTCGTCGACTCCCAGGAAAATATGGGGAAATATGGGAAGTGGGAGGGAAGACAAAAACCCAGAAAATATTGGAAAATATGGGGCATCATTTTATTTGTGTGTATTTATTTGTGTGTCCCTGTGCCCCTTGAATGCCCGACCGGCCGACCCAGTGCACACCGGACATTTCGCCATGCGGTTGCCCTTTTTCGCCGCGCTGGAGCGGGCGGACTGCCTCTGCCTCGCCGCCGACGGAAAACAAAAATGCGTTCTTTCCCCCTTCTCCGGGAAGGGCAGATCGCCGCGGCCGCGAGCGCCGCCGCGATGGAGGCAGCGACTCGGCGGCGAGCGAGGGGTGGCAGGGAGAGGGAGAGGGCCTTCCCAGAAGGCAGCGGGACCTCTCAGAAGCCCTCGCGCCTTCTGGGGATGTTTCCGTTTTTTCTGGGCCCAATCACGAAATTTCACAAGAAGGCCCAGGGGACGTTTGAGCCTTCCGCGGAGGCCCGCCCCTTTTCACTTCACCGCCCTC
Organism: Prorocentrum cordatum; assembly: GCA_963575745.1. NCBI lineage: Eukaryota > Dinophyceae > Prorocentrales > Prorocentraceae > Prorocentrum > Prorocentrum cordatum. The sequence continues at coordinate 291,587 of CAUYUJ010012969.1, read as the reverse complement.
CGAACCACCCCATCCTAATCCGAAACCCACAGCGCAAAGCCGAGTCTAGTCTACACCTTAGGCGATGCTTAAGAAAACTTAAGTTTTCGGCCAGAGTCTCGATTATTCTTAACGTTTCAATGTAAATCCTAAGATTTTGATAGAAATTCTGGGTTTTGTTTTATTCAAGTTCTGAGACCATGAATTTCTTAACCCATGATTTCTTAACCATTTCGCGTGGTGTAGTCTAGTCCCCCTCCTCCTCCTCTTCCTCGTCCGCGTCCTCGTCCTCATCGTCGTCGTCGTCGTCCTCCGCCTCCTCCGCCTCCACCTGCTCCTCCTCTTCCTCCTTTTCCTATCTATTAGCCCTCAATTCTTGACTTTTCGCGGATCCCCACCAGCCCATCTAGAAACGATTCGCAGGCGAGTCGTTCAATCAGGGACGCCTGGGAGCACGCGATGGCACCGCCGTTTCGGAAGTGCCGCCACATGTTCACTTGAATTTTATCGGGGAGACGTAAGACCCGGGTACGGGGGACTCGGAAATCCCCGACGAGGTCGTCAAAAAAATGGCGAGGCCGAGCCTGCATTTTGACGAGGCCTCCCGCTGCAGACATCCCACGAAACTCCTCCTCGTCAAAATCCGAGTCGCGGTCGTCAAAAAACGATGGCGAACCCGAGTCCCGGCAAACCCGGGTCTTACGCTCCCCCGACACATGTTCACTTGAATTTTAAGATGGAGATCGGTGCCAGATACGCCGTGGTGTTCCCCGTGGTAAGCGTCTCTGGCGCAGGTGGCGAAATCCACGATCCGACGCGCTTGTCGCGCAGATAAGGAGTCGCATCCCGATGGGCAGCCTCGATCGTAGCCCCTGCGGCCCTTGCACCGATTTGTATATAGAGCTCGCGTGCGTTTCGGAAGCGCGGGCAGCAGCGGTGAATTGGGAGGTCTCTGGTAGCGAAGAGTGCGGGTGTTGCTTCTCGTGCTGCTGGTCCTGCTGGTGCTGCCGCCGCTGCTGCGGGTGGTGGTGGTGGTGGTGCTGCTGCTGCTGCTGCCGGGCTGGTGCTGCTGGTGCTGCTGCTGGTGCTGCTGCTGGCGCAATTACTGGTGGTGGTGGTGCCGGTGGTAGTGCTGCTGCTGCTGCTGCTGCTGGTGTTGCTGCTGGTGCTGCTGCTGATGGTGGTGGTGCTGCTGGTGCTGCCGCTGCTGCTAGTTTTGTTACTGTTTGTTGTGCTGCTGGTGCTGCTGGTGCTGCTGGTGATGGTAGCAGCATGCAGTGCAACAACTGCCTCGGAAGAGTTCTCTCGGACGTCTCTTGGAACCATCTCAAGGGTGTCCTGGGGTCCACGCGGGGCCTCTTGGGGCAGTCTTGGGACTCCTTTTGGGTGTCTTGGGGCCCGCTTGGGGCTCTTCGTGGGGGGTTGGGAGGCCTCTTGGGGCCGTCTAGGCCCCCATCGAGGGCTCAAACATGCGTCTTGGAGCCCTCGTGGGCCGCTCTTGCAGCGCACCTTGGCGCCCTTCAGGCCCTCTTGGGCCCCTCTTGGGGCTCTCTTGGGGCTCTTTGGGGTGGTCTGGGAGGCTTCTCGGGGCCATCTTAGAAGACACGGCTGAACAACAACAGAGCGGCTGAAATTTAGCCCCCCCCTCGGAGGCCAAAAATGCCGTCTTGGGGCCCTCTTGGTTCGCTCTTGGAGCGCTCTTGGGCGCTCTTGGGGCCGCCTTGGGGCCGTCTTGGGGCCCTCTTGGGGCTATCTTGGGCCGTCTAAGGAACCATCTTGAGGCCTCAAGAGCCCGTCGGAGGCGAAACAGCGAGAAGGCAGAAAACATTGATTTTCCATAGGATCTTGAAGGATGTTGGCTTCTTGGGGGGGTCCTTGGAGGGCTCGGAGGACACTTGGAACGGTCTCGGAACCGTCTTGAGGCCTCTTGGATGTGTTTGTGGGGCTATCATGATTCATCTTGAGCTATCTTGCGCCATCTTGGAGGCCATCTTGGGGTCTCTGGAGCCCTCTTGGAGCCGGCCCATCTTGGGCGCTCTAACCCCTCGCCCCCCCCCCCGACCAGACGCAGGGAGGGCGGGAGGTAAACCTCCCCGACCAGAGGGAGGAAAGAGGTTGGAAAAGGAAACGCTCTAGACCACCTGTGCCCAGAGGGCTGGTGGCATTTCCAGCGGGGGGGGTCGGGGAACAGGGAAAAATACATCAAGAACCCGTACCCCCCCAACCAGAAATTCGGGTCCTCGGGTTAGGTGGGGGTGGTCTGGTAGGCAGTCATAACTTCCTCCCCGCGCTCGCCGCCGAGGGACAGCAGGCACCGCCACCGCTCCCCCTGTCGCAAGGGAGTTCCCGCAGCAGCCGCAGTGCCTCGGCCGGACGCAGCGCGCGCCGCGTTCCTGCGGGTCGGCTCTCTCGCCATGCGCGTGCCTCGAACACTACGGACGACATCGCCGCCCCAAATCATCAGGGGTACCTCGGGTCAGGTCTAATTCGGGCTTGTTTTTCGGGAATCCGAACCCGAGTTGCCTTGGGCCCGAGTCACCCCGGATAGCTCGGACGACATCAGAGCCCCAAATCATCAGCGGTAGCTTGGGCCAGGTCTAACTCAGGTTCATTATTCGGGGGTCCGAACCCGAGTTACCCCGGGCCCGACCTACCCCGGATAACTCGGACGACATCAGAGCCCCAATTCATCAGGGGTAACCCAGGTCAGGTTGAATTCGGGTTCTTTGTTTGGGAATCCGAACCCGACTTATCCTGGGCCCCAGCTACACCGGATAATTCGGGCGCCCAACGACAAGCTCGACCAGTTTCTCCAGTCCTTCGCGGGCTCTAGGCATCAACTGGCGGCTTCTGGCTACGATGTCTCCACGATCGCGAACCAGGTCCAGGCTACCGTGCAGCAGTGCAACGACCTGAACAAGCAGATCGTCGACCGTGCTGGAATTACCAACGACAAGCTCGAGGTGCTCGAAGGCCAGGCTTCGGCGGCGTGGACGGGCGTCAACGAAAACCGGCACCTTCAAGCGCAAGGTGGAGCAACACTTCGCTGAAGGTACAGCTGCACAAGCGATGTTTGGCATGGGTGCTTGGGATGACGGCCCAGGGCTTTCTGCCGTCCACGCGAAACTCCAGGCGACTGGTGAGCGCCGCCGTGCTCGTCTATGAGTTTTGCGTTCTGGCACAGCTTCTCGCTCTGACGCCTTGGACATCACATGCAGACTCATCGTCCTAGGGCTCCTGGGCAAGATGCCGCAGCCGACTCCTCTGCACACTTGCTGCGGCGATTAGCGCGCTCGCCGCGCCGACGGAGCCCGCCGACAAGATGACACGCAACGCACCCGACACGACGGGGAAGATGCATAACCCCACCATCTCAAGCCAGCGAGCCGAGGACGCGCGCAACTTCAGTAGGAACTCCGCCAAGGACGGCCGGTCCACATTCGCTGTCGCCCATCGACGCCTGCGGCCCCGCTTCCGTTGCGAATCGAAAAAAGGGCCAGACATTCACGGACCGCCGGCCTCGCATCATTTCGGCGGCAGGTCGGTCGGCAGCAGCGGCCTCGGCGCCTTCGCCTGGACTTTCCGAGGGCCCGACGATGTCCTCTTCTTGCGCAGCGCACGTGCGACGAAGGCACGACCAGCATCTCGGTCGAGCTCGACGACAAGGGTACTGACTACGCCAAGCTTTCTGATCACAAGGGTGCAAATCGCCGTCCAGATTCGCCAGCCCTGTCGGCGATGCACCAGACTGCTCGGATTCAATCATTTCCCTTCCTTCCATTCGAGTAAACTGTTTGCCTGCGCGCGGGGCATCCGTGGCCCTTTGATTTCGGCTCAGAATGCAAGTTGGCCAGTCAGCGCTTGCATCGTCCCCCCCCTTGCTCGCAGGTCTCTCGAAACCAAGAAGCACGCGGACATGCAGGCGACGCAGGTGAGCATTGTCCAGAATTCAACTCGTCGGACGTCGCATGCAATGCATGGCTCATTCTCTATTCCCTGACAGCTGGCGTAAATGAGGTATTCTAATTACCCTGGGCCTCGTTAGCACTCGTCTCTTCCTGTCGTTCAGCCCATTGAACTTTCCCCAGGTCGGGCATTGCAAACGAACGAGATCGGATATCAAGGCCCCCTCTCCCCGCGCTGCCGAGCGCGCCGAGGCTGCGCGCGCCGCCAGCCGCCGCATCCTGTTTTTGGGCTTCAACTTCTCATGTGAGGGAGAGGGCTGAGCGCAGGGATACGGCTTGGATTAGACTGCTGGGGACCGGGCCCGTGTAGCTTTAATGTAATAAGAAATCCTTCCGGATCAGGACAGGAAGAAGGTGCTAGGCGAAGTGTTCGAGTTGGTGCAAGTGCTCGAGTTGCTCGACTAGACCCTCGCGCCGGCGCGAGTGCCCGCGATGGCGCCAGCGCCCTCGACGACGCAAGTGGCCGCGATGGCGCAAGCGCCCGCAATGGCGCAAGCGCCCGCGCGCGCTCGTCGCTCCCGCTGGCGGCGATGCGTCAGCGCAACGGGCGAGCTGGTGCCTCAGGCATGCTTCACCCGAAAATGCCCAGTGATCACGTCCCGCACATGGCCCCCCAGTCAGCCCTCTGAACCTGACCCCATCCTCCCCCCTGGTGCCCGACTGGCTTGTTTGCGAAGATGGGTTCGGCGTCTGTTTCCCGGGAACGCGACCAGCCCCGTCCTGGGGGACCTAGAATCTCGCTGCCGATGAGAATTTGTCAAGCAAGCCACGCGCGATGCGGCGAATGAAGCTCGGGGCGCCTGCAGACGCGGTCTTGCCTCGTCCTATAAAGGAAACGCCACTTGGCCCTCCGTGGGCGGCGTCTCCGCGGGCAGCGTCTTCTCTGCGCCGTTCACCGTTCGAGCTCTAGCGCCTCGGGGGCGCGACCATCCAGCCGGGCCTGCCCGCGCTGATCAGCTCCATGCAGATGCAGATATGAGGCGAGGAAGCCCGTCGGGTCGAGCTCCCGGGCCCCCTTCCAGCGGCGGGGCGAGGCCACGGGGGGCGAGCCCAGGGGGGCCAGAAGAATCGATGGCGATTCAGACGTGGGGCCCAGCCTCTTTGCGCACATGATTCCGACGGAAGACCTTGCCAGTCCGACGCCGGCCCCGCCGAAGTTCTCAAGCAGCGCAGGCCCCGGGCCCCCGCCCCGCCCGGCCCCGCCGAAGTTCTCAAGCAGCGCAGGCCCCGGGCCCCCCCTCCTGGATTCGGCCTTCAGCGAGGAGGTGGGCCTGTTCATCCATCAAGTTCCTGCGCCCCTCCTCACTCCTTGATGTCGCCCCATCGAATATGGCATGTTCGCATGTTGTTCCGTTTTCACAGCATGCCGCGTGAAGGCGGCATCCCTCATTGAGTCGGGGAGGTCGGCGATGCCTCTAGTGGGCTGCGCGATGTTCACTTTCCGTCGCTTGATCGGGGCGTCGCGCGACCCCCCTTGGCCACGCGAAGGAATCCGCCGATGATTTTACCGGAAGGCGCGGGGGGGGAGGTTGCGCCGTCGCCCCTCGCCCGAGGGCCTCAGCGCACCTGTCCCCCCAGCAGGGCGGACGCTGACCTCGCGATCCTGGCCGGTTCTATGACCATCCCAGATGCTAGTGACATTCAGAAGCGCGCTGCCCCTGAACAGAAGCGCGCGCGTGGAAGGGCGTCGTTTCGAGCGCTGCTGAGGCTGAAGCTTGAGGGATAGAGCAGCGCATCTTGGGCCGCGAGAGCGCTTGCCTCTTTGTCGCGGACCCCCCCCCCGAGCGGGTCGCCAACGAGACGCCGACGGGCGGGCACTGGGCGAAGCCTCGGGCATGAACCTCCCGGTGCGGGGCACTGGCGACCGGCAGGCGACGCCCCGCCATACCCCCCCCCCGCGAGGGGCGCCCACGAGGCGCCCGCGGGCGGGCACCGGGCGAAGCCTCGCACATCCCCGCCCGCCGGCGCGGGGCGCCAACGAGGCGACCACGGGCGCCCACGACCACCAACCGGGCACCGGGCGAAACCCGGGCGCAGCCCCCCCTCGCGGGGCGCCAAGGACGCGCCCACGGGCGTCCGCGACAGGGCATCAGCCGGGCACCAGCGGGGCACCAGCCGAAACCCCGACCTGCCTTATGGCGAAGGCCTTATGGCCGGTGCCGCCGAACCTGAAAGGGGACGACGACGACGACGACGACGACGACGACGACGACGACGACGACGCTGACGTGGGTGAGAGTTCTCAGGGATTCTGTTTGGGATCTCTTCGGAGCGCTCTCGGAGGCCTCTGGGGGGGCAGTTTTGGGGGCCCCTTGGGAGCATCTTGAAGGCCTCTTGGGAGCCTCTTGGGAGCCTCGTGGGGCTTCCTGGGGGCCTGTTGGGGGCCTCTTGGTGGCCTCTTGGAGCCTCTTTGGGGCCCCCTCGAGCAGCGGCACCTTCACAGGGCGCCCGAAGGGGAACCTCTGACGGGGCGTGGCCCTCGGCACAAACTGCGAGGCCGGGGCACAGCGCGCCGCACGGCCCAGAACTCCACCGAAGCTCCGGGACGGGCCGCAAAGAACGAACGCATGTGCGGGCGGGGGGGCGAAGAACCCCACGGGCCCCCACATGGGGCCGCAGCCTGCGGTGCCGGGTGCACCAGGCAGCAGGCCCTCGGAGCGCCCAGAGACCCCCAAAATTCGGACCGCCCCTGCCACGGGGAAGCAGAGCAGCGCGGGGTGACGCGGGAGCAGGCGGAACGAGGGCAGGAGGAGGGGGCCCCGACGGCAAACCCTCAGCCCGCGCACAATACCGTCAGGACCCGAGTGACCAACGACGAGCGAGGGCGAGGGAGAAGGGGGAGGGGGCAGGGAGCGGTCCGCGGACGGTGCCTGCCGCTCGACGTACTAAACCTCGAGGGCACGACACGCGAGAACAAAAAAGGGGCTTCAGTTCGGAAGGCCAAGCTCGGGGGCGAAGCGGCTCATGTCGCAGACGACTGCGACATAGGATAATGACATGTAGGGAGGAGGAGGAGGAGGAGGAGGAGGAGGAGGAGGAAGAGGAGGAGGAGGAGGAGGAGGAGGAGGAGGAGGAGGAGGAGGAGAAGGGCGCCATCAACAGGGAAGGTGAGGGCCACGAGGTCCGCTGGCTCGACGCCCGCGTCGCCCGCACCCGCCCCCTGACTCTTATCCGCAACTGCGGGGTGCTACGTATATATACAGATAGGTGTGTATGTATGTATCTTGCTGTGTATGTGTTGGATACGCAACAGAAAGGCAAACATATGAATGGAACGACTTCGATCTGAATACAAGCATATGTACATTCAGGTGTCGGGTACGACACCCAACCCAGATTTACATACAGTGATGCGGATGCTGCTGGAATTCGTGGGGGGGGGGAGATTGAAGAAAGAGTGAGCAAGCGGGACGGGAACAAAAGGAGAGGGAGGGAAATAGAGAAAGGCATGATGTTATCCTCCACCGTGCCCCTGTGGCACGACGTGGGGTGTCCCCAGGGCCCTTGCTCAACCCCTGAACCTCGGTGTACATTCCTGGGGCTTCGTGTGGGGGCCTGGGCCCAAACTTCTCAGCACGATCGGCCCAAGACGCCCAGGATGGCCCCAATACGGCTCAAGAGGCCTTCGAGGCGCACCAAGACAATCCCGAGGGCGTTCCCAAGAGGGCCCTGAGAGGCCAAACCCAGTGACCCAACAGACGGCCCCAAGATGCTCCAAGTCAGCCTCCCAGTGGCCTCAAAACTGCCTCCGGTAGGACCCCGAACAGGCCTCGACGAGATCCGAACTAACATCCAACAGGCCTCATACCCAAAACCCAGGCACGGTGGCGGGATGGGACGACTGCCACTGTATATGCACGACTACATCTATGTCATCGATGTCTGTGCTGCCATACGTAGGTTTGGGGCGTATGTGTATATCTGCATCTCTCTCTCTCTCTCTATATATATATATGTATAAATATAGATGCACGCGCGTGGGGAAACAAAGATAGTTTCGTTCATGTGGGCAGCGAAAGAGAGAGAGGGAGAGAGAGAAAGAGAGAGAGACAGATAGAGAGAGAGAGAGAGAGAGAACGACAGGATGTGAAAGGGATGAGCAGAACGCGGGCATCCACCCGGAAGGCGTTGGAGCCGGCGGGCCCGTCGGGCACGAAGGCGGCCGAGCCCGTGCGCAGCGCTCCCGACTGCGAGGCGGAACCGTCGAATTGCTCGACGTCGCACGCCTCTGCGCGCACTGGCGCATGATGCCTCTCACCCTCCTCCCTCGCGCGCCACGCCTGGCGGCCCACGAAATAATCAAACGCTGCGCCCCGTGGAAAGAGAGCCTGCCCAACCCCTGCGACCTTCACCGCGAGATTCGGGATGACCTCTGGGCCCATGCCCGTGCTGACCGCCTCTGCGCATCCGCGCGCCGATCCGAGGCGGGGGCTCTTCCTCAGGATGAAAGCCCGACGAAATCGAGGAAGGGGCTTCGTGCAACCGCCTGCCACCTGAGCGACGATCAAAAACGGGTCTGGCGTAGCGACCTTACGCCGGCCGCCAGCGCGGCACGCCACAGTGGAGACGAGGGCGCTTACGCGCGACCTTACGCGGGCAGCTTGCACGTCAATGTCGGCGCCGACGACCCCGTGTTTTTCCAAACCATTGTGGTGTTGGGTCCTCGTTTTGAAGGGACAGCGCCTGTCTCACCTGCCGCTGCCCCCTCCCTCCTCCCCCTCCTCCCTCCTCCCATCCGCCTCGTCATCGTCATCGTCATCGTCATCGTCATCATCATCGTCATCATCGTCATCATCATCGCCATCGGCATGCTCCACATCATCATGATCATCACCATCGCCATCGTCAGCGCTGCGCCCCTCACACTGTTCGTGGCACCACACGGAGCTCCACCGAAGGCCAAAGTGGCGGCGGTTGCATGCGTCACCGCCGCCCCATTTTGGCACATCCCATACACGGTTCGTGGCCCCGTAGGGAGCTCCACCGAAGGCCTCAGCGGGAGCGTCCGCATGGCACCGCCGCCCCATTTTGGCACACCCCTCACACGGTTTGTGGCCCCTTAGGGAGCTCCACCGAAGGCCTCAGCGGGAGCGTCCGCATGGCACCGCCGCCCCATTCCGGCACACCCCTCGCACGGTTCGTGGCCCCATAGGGAGCTCCACCGAAGGCCCCAGCGGGAGCGTCTGTATGGCACCGCCGCCCCATGTTGGCACGCACATTACACGGCCCGTGGCCCCACAAGGAGCTCTGCCGAAGGCCCCAGCGGGAGCTTCCTCATCCCTCACACGGTTCGTGGCCCCATAGGGAGCTCCACCGAAGGCCTCAGCGGAAGCGTCCGCATGGCACCGCCGCCCCATTTTGGCGCACCCCTCACACGGTTCGTCGTCCCATAATGAGCTTCACCGAAAGCCCCTGCGGGAGCGTCCGCATGACCCCGCCGCCTCATTTTGGCACACCCCTCACACGGTTCTTGGCCCCTTAGGGAGCTCCACCGAAGGCCCCAGCGGGAGCGTCCGCATGGCACCGCCGCTTCTCTTCGGCACACCCCTCGCACGTCTCGTTGCCACATAGGGAGCCCCTCCGAAGGCCTCAGTGAGAAGGCTCGCATGGCACCGCCGCCCCATTTCGGCACACATCTCACACGTTTCGTGGCCCCATAGGGAGCCCCACGGAAGGCCTCAATGGCGACGTTCGCAGGAGCCCCCCCGACTCATGCCAGCACGACCCTTCACACGTTTCGTGGCAGAAGGCTATACCGCGTGCGCTACCCGGAGTTTGCGCGCCCCCCTCCGTCGTCTCATCTCCCTCGCGGCACGCGCAGCTGCAGATGGTTGGGTCCCTCGTCAAGCTTTTTTTTCCGTCGCTCACCTGGAAGCCGCCCATGCCACCGGAAGATCAGACCAAAGAAGCCTCAATGCTCCCAGGGCACCAGAGGCCTCAGGTCCACGTGCCTTGGGGCCGCATCGGCGCTGGAGGCGGCAACGCAAGCCGAACAACGGCTCCGTGTCTCGAGGCGAGCGCCCCGACAGAGCCCACAGAGGGTGGGCCCCTGGCGCCCTCCTGGGTCGAACTGCTCGCTGGGGGGTCCCTCGTGGAGCCGGGGGGCCCAGCCTGTCCGAGCCAGCAGCACGCTCGCCAGCTGGCCCCTCGAGGGCCACGGGCAGGGGCCGTGCCTGGCAGATGGCCTCCGCACGCGCGGTCCGAGCCAGGGCGGGGCTCGAGGCCTCGACGGGCGCCTCGAGGAACGGGGGCAGGGCGACCTGCTCGAGTTCGATGAGGAGACGCTGGGTGGGGGGGGGGGCTGTCGCTGGCCCACGACGTGCGGTCGGCGCAGGGCCGTGCTGCGGTGGCACGGAGGTCGTCTCCGATGGGCTCCCCTCGCCTTGTTTTGGGCTGGGCCGTCGGAGCTGTGTCGCTTCTGCTCTCCCGGGCGCGTGCGATCCTCCTCCGCCTCTTGTTCTCCCCCCTCGTTCTCCTCCCCCTCTTGGTCAGTATTGTGCTGCTGCTCTTTGTCCGCCGCCTCCTCACCTCCGCCCCGCCCCGCCATGACCCGAGTGTTACTCGTCCTCCTGGGACACCTCACATTCTAGTTCATCCCGTTCGCCCTCCTTCCCCTGGTGGTGAGCGGGAGGGGGGGGGGCAGCGGAATGACGAGCACCATCATGAGCCCTCCCAAACCTCCCTCTTGCCGTATGCTGCGCCACCTCATGACCGTCCTATTCCTCATTCACCGCTCTCTTACCCAGCAGAAGTACCGTCAGGCTCCTACCTATGGTCCCCTTGCCCTTGGGCAGCAGAAGTCTAGATCCTACCAGCCCTCTGGGCGTGAGTGGTTTAGGGAGTTTCCTCTTCCAGTCCCCCTTCTTCCCCTCCCCCGACCCCCTCCCCCAGAACCCCTCCCCCGACCCCCCCTCCCCAGAACCCCTCGGGGAATGGCTAACCCCTCCCCCGACCCCCTCCCCCAGAACCTGGACGGGGGGGGGAGTCGCGACCCGCTGGAGCGACCCAGACGGCCTCGCTTAGAAGGCGAAAACCAGCGAGTTGTGACTCAGATGTTGGGCCCATGCTGGCTTCCTGGCGGAGGAGGAGAGGGGGGCTAATGTGTGACCCGTTGGTCGAACTCCTCCTAGATGGCCACAAGATGGTCCCTAAAGTCCTAGAGGCCCCAAGAGAGCCCCTAGAGGCGCCCAGGAGGGTCCAAGAGGCCCCCACGAGGTGCCCACGAGGCTTCCAAGAGACCCCACCGACGCCGCAGGAGGCTTCCAAGAGACCCCACCGAAGACCCACGACGCTCGAAGGGGCTCCCGTGACCGCCAAGAGGCCCTTAAGGCACCCCAAAAGGACACCAAGAAGCGCTCGAGCTAGATCCGAGGAGACTCCGAGAGGCATCCAAGAGGCCTCTGACCTATCAGCTCGCTCTGCTCCTCCTCCTCCTCCTCCTCCTCCTCCTCCTCCTCCTCCTCCACTTCCTCACCCGCCTATTCCTCCTCCTCCCTCCTCGCTCCTCCCTCCTCCCCCTCCCCCTCCTCTGTTTCCTCCTCCTCTGATTCCTCCTCCATCCGCCCCGTCTTGGGGTATGAGGGCTCCCCAGCCCTTAATTCCACTGCATGCTCCTCCACATCCCTGATCAGGGCAACTCGCCTGGCCATCGTTTCTGGATGGGCTGGTGGTGTGACGCGAAGCGTCCAGAACATGATCAGCAGCGCGGAGGGGAGACGCAGCAGCAGGGGCGCTCATCCTCGTCATCATCCATTTCCTGATGCCACTCGGCCTCTACGTTCTGATGTTTCCATTGGTCTTCGGGTTCTCCCTCTCGTCTTCCTTCCCTTGCAGCAGGAGGAGGAGGAGCAGGAGGAGGAGGAGGAAGAGGAGGGGGAGGGGGAGGAGGAGGAGGAGGAGGAGGAGGGGGAGGAGGAGTGTTGGAGATGGAGGAGGAGGAGGAGGAGGAGGAGGAGGAGGAGGAGGAGAAACATCATCAAAAGAAGCGTCATGAGTCCCTCACATCCTCTTCCGGTGCTCCACCCCATCATCCTGGCGTCCTTCATTCTCCTGCTCATGACGCTCGTTCTTCTCATCATCGGCGTGCTGCCCCTCAGCATCCTGCTGATGATGCTCCGCTGCCTCCCCTTCATCATCAACATCTTCCCCCTCGCCATCTCTCAGGGGGCGTAAGACCCGGGTACAGGGGACTCGGAAATCCCCGACGAGGTCGTCAAAAAAATGACGAGGCCGAGCCTGCATTTTGACGAGGCCTCCCGCTGCAGACATCCCACGAAACTCCCACTCGTCAAAATCCGAATCGCGGTCGTCAAAAAACGATGGGGAACCCGAGTCCTGGCAAACCCAGGTCTTACGCTCCCCCGAATCTCCCTTCCTCCGCAGGTTTGGACGCCCGAAATGGGTACCGAAAAAATGGGTACGATGCCCAACAGCAAATGTTGTCCCAAACCAACAGCGGCCGCTGTTGGGCAGGCGGCCTCCTGTCTCGAATGGACACAGGCAAAAGCGGCGTGGACAGCGAGCCCTGTTCAAACTGAACTAGATCCGCTGTTGGGCATTGTACCCATTCTTTCAGTACCCATTTCGTGCGTGCAGAGCAGGGATAGGCAGGTGAGCAGCAGCATCGAGAGGAGGACCGGCAGCAGGAGGGCTTATCACACTGGGTTCCCTGATGCTGCTGCACATCCCCCTCATCATGCTCTGCGTTATCAGACTGCCGATGCTTCTGTCATACAGTCGGGGCCTTGACCTAAGGAACTCAAAATAAGGAACGAGGCCCCTTTTTTCCATAAGTTAACCTTCGATTTCCTATCGAAAACATAAGGGAAGCCTGAGGCAAGCTCTGTAACACTCAAGGAACGCGGAGCCTCTCCCCAACGAAAAGGGTTCCTTCTTCAGGGCCCCGACTGTAGTCCTCCTTGCCCGCGCCCGCAACACAAAGGGCAGCAGCGGGATGGCGAGGACGATCGGCAAGACGAGCAGCAGCAGCACCCAGAGAAGGGCCGGGAGGGAAGATGGCGAAACGCACAACAGCACTCTTCACCATGCTCGTGTTGCCGCCGCCCCTGCTCCGCGTCCTGGCCCTCATCCTGGGTGCACTCCCCCTGCTCCTGATGCAACTCATTGCCAAAACCTTCTGGCTCCCAGGGGGAGCCCGCTCGCCCCCCCCACAGGACATGATTACGATGCCCGTGGAAATCGAGAGCAAATCGCTGCAAATCCCCGCAATGTCTTAGGACACCTGCGGATTCCAGATGCCGTGTTCATGATGTGGCCCATACAACGAAGTTCGCATTCCTGCAAGAAACCTTCGGGCTCCGTGATGGGGGCTGTACGACTCCCGGAACATCGTGGGACTCCTTTGCCTGATGCTCGGGGTCCTTGCGGAATCCACTGAGTGTCTGACAGCCTCGAGATGAATAATTACTGAAACCGGTCTTCGGGTTCCTCGGGACATCTTGCGGCTCCCATGAAGAACCGACCTGGGTCGCTGATATAAAAAAAGCCCGTCTAGGTTCCCCAGGCAACCCGTCGGAATCCATAAGGCATAGTTTTTCTCGAAAAGGTTGGGCAAGGAAATGGGCACTTGTCATAAGGCGGAAGTTGACTGCGTACCGTATCCAACGACAGCCCCACGCAATCAAATCGGGCGCCGCACGCACGCCGAGCCGACGTGGGGCAACACCTACACCAAATTTCAGCGACGCTTGGCGCACCTGGGCGCCGGCCCCTGCGTGCCCGAACCACCCTGGAACCCCCCAACGCCTTATTCCACCAGCCTTTACCCTCCCCCTCCCCCTCCCCATTCTTTCGTGTTTGTATGGTGGGGGGTTTGGAGCGAGGTGTCAGGGGGTCCTTTTTCGCCCAAGATGGTTCCGAAAGGGCCTGCGATGCTCCACAATGGCCTCCAGCGCGGCCCAAAATAGCTGAAGAAGCTCCAAGATAGCTGTACGATGGCTCCAAGTGCTCTCGAAGACCCCTGAGGACCCCCCCCCCAAACAGGGCCAACATCCTTCAACTACCTGAGAACAACTGCAGAGTTTAGCGTTTCGCCCTTCCATGTCCGATGCACTTTTGGGCCCCAGCAGTTGCCCCACCATGGCCCAATCGAGCAGCAAGAGGGGCCCAAGATGTAGACGGCCCACAAGGCGCCCCAGAGCGCCACGAGAGGGCCTCAACATGCTTTTGTGATGACCCCACACGGGGGAGGGGGGGCGGGGGGACCCCCCTTTTTTGATCGACAGCCACCAACATGGCTCGAAGAGGCCGTCCAGGGCCCCGAAAGGGGGACCCCGAGCGGGCCCCCAAAGCGCCCACGAGCACCCAATGAACGCCCCACGGGAAGCCCAAAGAGGCGGTCTTTCTCCTCCTCCTCCTCCTCCTCCTCCTCCTCCCTCCTCTCCTCCTCATCCTCGTCCTTACTCCTCCTCTCCATCCTCCTCCTACTCCTCCTCCTCCTTCCTCCTCCCTCCTCCCCTCCTCCTCTCCTCCTCTCCTCCTCCTCCCTCCTCCTTCCTCCTACTCCTCCTCCCCTCCTCCTCTCCTCCCTACCCTCCTCTCCTCCCATACTCCTCCCTCCTCCTCCTCCTCCTCCTCCTCCTCTCCTCCTCCTCTCCGACTCCTCCTACTCCTACTCCTACTCCTCCTCCTCCCCTTCTCCTCCTCCTCCTCCTTCTCCTGCTCCTCCTCCTCCTCCTCCTCCTCCTCCGTCCTCCTCCCCCTTCTCCTCCCCCTTCTCCTCCCCTCGCCTACCCGCAGGCCCCCGGTCATGGCCCAAAGAGGCCTTCCAAGCTGTTCATTCTGGTTGCCTGCTTCGTTTCACTATATGTGTCACTTCGTCCGTTCCCCCGTCAGCTCTCATGGGCAGGGTGTCTGACCAGGCTGGTGGGGATACGTTTGGGTATGCAGGCGCACGAATCAAGTCGGACGCCGGGCAAGCAGGGGCAGGCTATGCCACACTGGTGGGGATGCTTGTTGGTCGGCGGCTCCCAGGCGAAGGTCGAGGAGCGGGGCAACGTTCGGGGCGCGGAACGAAGATAATTGGCCGCAGTGGCGGCTGGTGGGGGATGCGCGAAGCGTGAAGACTTTCGCGTCACCTTGGGTAAGTGTCGGATGAGTTTCGAAATCGTCATACATGTTACCGAGCAGTCTCAGGCCGTCGCAAAAGGTCTCAGGGTGCCCCGAACCCCCAGTCGCCAAGTGCAACCGCGAGCCTCGCGCGGTCTCCAGGCGCCACGAAACCCTCGGCGGCGAGCGCACACGCGCGTCTCACGCGGCCTCAAAGTGTCACGAAGCCTGCGGCGCCGAGCACGCCCACGCGTTTCACACAATCTCAAAGTGACGCGAAACCCACTGTGCCGAGCCCAGTCACGCGCTCCATCGGAATTCATTCGGTTTCACAGTGCCACGAAACCCTTGGCGCCGAGGAGATCCGCGCGCCTCACAGGATATCCCAAACCCGCGAAGTCCTCGGCGCCGTACACATCCACGGGTCTCAGATGGCCCCGTAACGCCACGGAACCCTCTCGCGCCGAGCACAGCCGCGAGCTCCACGAGAACCCAAACGCTAACGAACCCTGGTGTCACATCTTGCGTCGAAGAAGGACACGTTTTAATACAGCTGATGCCCCCAACGCATTCGTCGGCCAGGGCAACGCGCACGCATACCATCACACAAGCACGCAATCCATAAGCATGCAACCATGGAGGTGTTAGATCGGCGAGGGTAGTCAATACCATTGGAACCGTGATGAAGCCGCAGTACCAATATGCGGGCCCGGCGCGAGCGCGAAAACCATTTCAAGCCATTTGCTCTCGGACTTCATTTGGGGCACAAGAAGAAGCCCGCATGAGTCTGAAAGTCTTCTCAATAACCTCTGGGACGTCCGTACGATCCCTGCAGAAGCCACTATGGACCCTGGGGGGCCCCTTAGAAGTCCAGAAGCACTTCAAAGGATTCAATTGGACACCCTTAGGATTCGGGGACCTTCCTGCCAGACAATTTATGCAACCTCCTGGGACATCCACAGAAATGATTCCCTATAGAAATCGCCAGAGTCGGTACGGAAACCGTCGTTCTCTGAGACACGGCAAGGACTCCTGATGACATCCTCGGGGCCCATTGCGATATCCATGAAACTGCTAAGGACATCCCTGGGTTTGCCCTTAGGGGTTTGGATTCCGGACGGGCCCTTCAGGCTTCAAGAGGAAACCCTTCGGGTTCCTCATGGAATCCTTCGATCTTTTTCTGGGATGCCTTGAGGATTCCCGGATGGCAGTTCAGTGTTTGAACAATCCATTGTAGCCCAATGCTCGGAAAGGAACGCGGAGAGGGCGCGCAATAAACAATACTAAAGACGACTCAAAAAAAACAACAAGCCTGCAAGATGTACGGGGTATTAATCATGAACCCATAGTGCATAGTACATAGTGGCCCACCACGCAAGAGTAAAGGGAGAAGGAAAGACAGCGATTGAACGAGAGAAAAAGAGAGAAGGAGCTGAAGAATGAGAGAGAGAGAAACATGAACAAAAACATAAACACAAGGGAGGTACATGATAAGATGAGGGCCTCGAACAACAGTGATTCGGCCCCTCAACCGATGGGAAAGGCGAACGGGGAAGGCGGTTTGGGAAAGGGGGTCGGGAACGGAGCATGGACACTTGCATGGGAAGCGTGTGAGGTAAATGGATGGAAAGGGGTGGGGAGAGGACGAAGGGAGGTAATGCTGGAAGAAAAGAAAGGATGGGAAGGAAGCGAGGAAGTGAAAGGGGAATTTCGCAGGCGAGGTATAACCGACCAAGGGAGAAGGGTGAGGGCGGAGGGGGATGTGAACGGTGTGGGGGCGGGTGGAGGGGAGACGAGCAAAGGATGCGGAAGCAGAGGGCGAAAGGGCGGGGTGCAGTTGGATGCAAGAAGGCGTGCCCCTGGCGGCGGCAAAATCGCCTCCCGGGACAAATAAGCCGTGGTCGATGCGGTGCACACCGCGTTCTCCTCGCAGACAACCCGGATCTCCTGCCCGGGGGCTGCGTTCAAGCTGCCCGGCTCCACGCCGCGGAGGGGCGACGTGTGCACCAGCAGTCCCGTATCTCCAGCCTCCATGGAGCCCCCCACGCCGTCCGCGTCGTAGCAGAGGCGGTACGTGCGGCCGATCTCGAGCGGAGCAACGTCCAGGACCGCCGAGAAGGCAGACGTGCGGGAGCTCGACCCCGAGCCGAGGCCGGGGTCTTGGGGCACGAGGCCGCCGGGCCTCGTGCTCTCGCTTCCAGCGGCTACCTCCCCTCTCTCGCACCTCGCGGCCAGGTAGACGTGCCCGCTGGCGGAGCATCCGCTGCCGCAGACCAGCGCCAGCTCCACGGGCCTGGCCTCCTCCTCCGCTGCCACGGTCGAGATGTTCACCTCCGCGGTCGTGTTGTTCGCAACCAACGGCACGGCAACCTGAACCACCACGACGGGCACAGGCGTGGGCGCATCCTCGGTCAAGTTGGTCAAATTGTCGGTCGAATTGGTCGCATTGGACGAGTTGCTCGCGTTCGGGTCGCCCACATCCCCGTTCGGGTCGCCCACGTCCCCGGCCGGGTCGCCCACGTCCCCGGCCGAAGTGACAGCCGTGTAGTTGAACCTGGCCAAGGTACTCGGCAGCCTGTGTGGGGGGATCGGCGACCACGCGCATTCTTCCCTGTCCTTCTCTCCCTCCTCTCCTTCCAAGGCCACGGAGGGGTAGTGAAGTTCCCAGAGCTATGACTTCCAATGTCTGCTCTTGCTCAAGTCCAAACAAGCGGGCAACTTGGTCTGTATGACGTCTTCAGCGCTGTGCATACCCCCGGCACTGCTCCCCGCAAGTGATTGTTTCGCGGACACCTTGCCTTCGAGGATCGAGGGAGTTGTCATCTCTTCCTCGGCGGAAGGTGGCGGAAGGGCGGCGGAAGGCCGGCAGAGGCAAAACAGGGACGCCTCAGCCGGCGGAAGCCGGCGGAATGGCGGCGGGAGGGGGCCAGACAAGAATGCGCCCCAAAGAGATGACAACATTTTTGGGCTCCGGGTTTCCGGAGTCCCTAGTCCCGAGTCCTCGCCCTCTGGTGCTCCCATCGTACTTCAGGACCAAATCTTCGAAATAATTCCGAACACCCAGAAAAGTATCGAAACAGTGTCGAACGAGTATCGCCTTCCAGGGCCCGACGCGTGAAAACACTCAGGTTTTGGTACTTTCCTGGTGCTCAAACTGTTTTCAGGTGATCAAGGATAAAAAATCGAAACATCATAATCCTCGCCTTCAATTGAGCAGGGACCGACCGTCCCGGCATTCCTATACGCCTACCACGACATGCTCTTAAGAACCCCAACGTGTCCGAATCGCAAAAGCAATGTTCTTCGAACAGAAACCCGATGTACCAGAACAGGACAGTCCCAGCTTTACATGTTCTAAAAACACTTCGTGCAAACCACAAGAGGTTATGAGGACATTCTTCGGTGGGCCTATAGGCAAGCTGGGACGCTTCGCCGCTCCAGCCTCTTAGGCGCCCGACGGGGGACCTCGGAGGCCGCGGCGCCCGCCTCTGCACAACGAGCTCCCGCTTATGAAGCAAGGGCCGGCCGCCCCAGCACTCCTATAGGCCTGCCACGACATCTCCTTAGAACGAAAACTGCTCTAACAGCAAAAACAAGGTTCTTAGAGCGTGGAGCCGATGTATTTCTACACATAGCATGTGTATATATACACATAAACCAGAACAAGACAGCCTCAGCCAACATGTTCTAAACACACTTCGTGCCAACCACAACAGATTCTCCGAACATTCTTCGGCAGGCCGATAAGCAAGCCGGAGCGTCTCGACGCTGCCTGACACGTGGGAGGCGCACAGCGATCGGCCGACAGCGCAAGAGGTGTGCGGGGGGATCAGCTCTCGGCGACGGCGGCGAACGGAGGTGTGGGCCAGCAGGGGGCGTCTGGCCCGCCAAACTTGCTGGACGAGGCCGGAGTCGGCGCGGCCCGTCCCAAACGGCGACGCCAGCGACCCGAATATGATGGGGCCCGGCCGAACTTCACACACAAGATGAGACATGCATGCGCAGTGGAGGTCAGTCCACAGGAAACCTTCCACTAGAAACCCTAGCTTGAGACCTCAGGACGTCCGTCGATTTCTGGTGTGGGAACGTCACGCTCTCCATGGCAAGACCATCGAAACCAAGGCAACCCAGTGCACCCGGGAGGCAAGAAAGGTTTTTTTTTTTTTTTTTTTTTTTTTTTTTTTTTTTTTTTTTTTTTTTTTTTTTTTTATAAAAAAAAAAAAGAACAATCGACGCATCTCATATATGTATATATATATATATATGTATAGATGCTCTCAATGGGTGCCGGTGCCGCGGCACGCGCGGGCTGAAGAGATGCTCCCGGCCTGGAGCATTCGCCTGCGCCGTGTTACAGAGAAGCTCTTGTAATGCGCCCTGGAATTCAGACACGCTGCCGGGCGACTCCACAATATCTGGCGGAAGTCGGTTGTCGATTGACACCAAGCCGAGCACAGATTTTTGATATAGTCTGGGGGGCGTGAACTGTAAAACGAGAAAAAACTCTACTGTAAAACGAGAAAAACACTGGGGGAGGCGTGCCCTCTGCCGACCGTGTTAGGCCCTGCAGTTTGCCCCAAATATCTCCAGGGTGCCCACGGGATGGGGGAGTGAGATGCTTCCGCGGGGCACCTGCTGGCGGGCGGGAGGAGGAGGAGGGGGAGGACGAGGAGGAGGAGGAGGGCGAGGAGGAGGAGGACGAGGAGGAGGAGGAGGAGGGGAGGGGGGGAGGAGGAAGAGGGTAGGAGGAAGGAGAGGAGGGAGGGGGAGGAGAGGAGGGAGGAGGAGGAGGAGGAGGAGGAGGAGGAGGAGGAGGAGAAGAAGAAGGTGGAGGAGGAGGAGGGGGAGAAGGAGGAGGAGGACGAGGAGGAGGAGGACGAGGAGGAGGAGGAGGAGGAGGAGGAGGAGGAGGAGGAGGGGGAGGGGATGTGCTCGGCGCACTCTGCACGGCAGAAGAGCCAGCAGGGCCCCCTGGGCTGGTGGAGGGCCTGCGTGGCCTTCGCTCGACACGCCTGCCCGAGAGGCTCGGCAGGCTGGCTGTCTCGGCCTGGGCATGGCGGTCTTGACTGCTTGGGCCTGCCTGGTCACGGTCTCGGCGCTATGGGCGGAGTTGCTCGGGCTCCCTGACCGGCTGGTTCTGACCGATCCCGTGCTGTAGTGCGTTCAGTGAGTGTGCTTCGCTCTCCTCTCTACTCCACTGCACTGAACTCGAGTCGCGTGAACCACATGATTGGCGACGATACAAATACTCTATATACACATATATAACATCAGTGCGCTCACGTGTACGCCAGTACAAAGAAGCGTTATGTGCATCGCGTGTAGATAGTCACACAACTTGTAATCCAACGCGCTGCCAGTGTCGGGTATGGGCACATTGTCATAGGTGCCAGAGCTTTCGAAACTGGTCAACGTACACGTGTGAGGACAAGCGTCTACCAAGGTATTCAACACATGTTGGCCAGCATGGAACCCAAACAGTTATCTTTTGAAACCTACGAGGTGCAATCTAGGTGGTGCAATCAATGTGGTGCAGCCTACGTGATGCATTCAATGAGGTGAGATTACGTGGTGCAGCACATGCGGCGAAAGCCATGCCAACGCAAAGCAGTGCAGAGCAATGAAAAACAACGCACAGCAATGCAAACCAACGAGGGTCAATGTCAAGCAATGCAGACCAATGCAGAGCATTGCAAAGCAGTGCACAGCAATGCAAAACAACCCAAGCAATGCCAATAAATGCAACGCAATGCAAACCTATGCGAATCAAGGCAAAGGCAATGTAAAGAAAGGCAACGCAAAACAGTGGGTAAGCAATGCAGAGCCATGCATAGCAATGCAACGCAATGTACAGCAATGCAAAGCGATGTGCAGCAATACAAAGTGATACAAAGCACTCCCATACAATCGCAATGCACAATAATTCAAATCAGCACAAGACAATGAGCAGCAACGCAACATAATGCCAACCAAAGCAAAGCAAAGCAAAGCAAGGCAAGGCAAGGCAACGCAAATCAACGCAAAAGTGCAAACACATGCAGTGCAATACAAAACAATGCAACGCCAAGCACAGCAATGTGGAGCAATGCAGTGACTACAGCAAAGCAAAAACACAAGGCAAACGCAATGCAGCATCAATGCAAGACCAACGCAAACGCCACGCAAAGGGAACAGCAAAGCATACAACAAACAGGCAATGCAGAGCAATGCAAAGCAACGCATACGCAGAAAACATCTATACACCACCACCACCGTGCCAGGCCAGGGCCATCCTGGGCCCTGGGATGGTGTACACGCCATCCTGGCCGAGGCCAGGAGGGTCTATACACCATCCTGGGGCCCAGGATGGCCCTGACCTGGCACGGTGGTGGTGTATAGATGCCTTCGCGGGAAGCGCAAAGCAATACCAAGAGCAATGCCAAGCAGCGCAGAGCAGCGCGATTGCAAAGCCACGCAGTCCCCGCGGCGATACGGCCGCGACGGCCGGCCACGGGCGAGCCGAGACCAGCACGGGGGCCCGGCTCTGGCGGCGCGCCCAAGGGGGGGGACGTGGGAAGGAGAAGCCCTTCTCTGAAGGGGCCCCAGGACACACCAATACATACACACAAATCAAAAGACTCCCCATGTTTTCCCACATGTTCTGGGTTTCTGTCCTTCCCCCCACTTCGCATATTTTCCCATATGTTCTGGGAGATCGAGGATTATTTGTGTCGGTGTGTTCCTTTTCCTCCTGATTCTCAGAGGCCTCGGAAGTCCCTCAGCCTTCTGAGAAGTTCTCCGAGCATTCCCCGGAGACGCAACAACAACTTCTCAGAGGGCGCGATGGGCGTCTGAGAGGTCCCGCCGCCTTCTGAGAAGGCCTTCTTCTTCTCCCTTCCCCCCCTCGCTCGCCGCCGAGAGTTACCAGCAGCGACGGCTGCGGCGACGAGCAGCGACTGGCGTCGACAAGCGGGCCGGATCGGCACCAGAGCCCAACTACCACTGGCGAAGGTAGTGGCGACGGGCGGCGCCAAGCCGGCTGAACAACAGTCAACCCGTATAGTAAGGATGCGCAATAAGGATGCAAGGGACTTGGACGCCCATTTCGAAGCTTTTCGAGCGGGCCGCGGCCAACGAAAGCGGCCGAGAAGGCAAGGACGCAAGGGTACCCTTAGGAAGGCTGTCCATCCTTACTATGCGGGCTGACTGCAGCACCAGAGCTCCGCTATATCTTAGAAGACATGTAAGGTTCGGTCGGCATGTCCCCCTCTGCAGGCGGATTTGGGATGAAAAATTGGAAAATACAAATTAAAAGCCCACACATGCAAAAAAAAGAAAAGAGAAATCGTCCCCTGACTATTTTGTGATTAATTTTGGCTGTTCCTCCTGTAGAGGGACACGTCCGACTTAAAAGTAAGGAACCCTGAATGCAAGCACTCCGTGGAGAAGGCGGCGTCCACGCATTGCGCATGCACGCGCGTCCCCGGAAGAGCATCTTACATCCGCACATCCTTCTCGCGACGCAGCTTTCACACGTCGGTCAAATGATGCGACGAGTCTTGAGCGAAGAGGCTGGATGGGAGCCAGAGACCGCTGCCTCAGGACGAGCGGTGCCCCCAACTCACCATCGCTCCGACGTCCACTCCCCGTGGATGTTTCGGCAACTTGCTCCAATATGTTCTTCGACTGTATGTGCCGCGTATGTGCCGCAACTTGCTCCAATATGTTCTTCGACTGTCCCCGCCAGAAGAATGCACACGTCCGAGCGATGCCAAGCCAATGTCATAGGACGGGCAAGGATGGCAAGCGCGCGGCGCGCCTCGGCGGCGTCCCCAGGGCGCCCCGCACGAACGCCTGCACCGAGGCGACTGGGCTGACCTCGGAACTCAAACTCACTGAACCATCGCCGATCCGCGTCGAGACTACCTGAGCGCCGCGCCGTCCTTCACCCCGCAGCGCGTGCCAAACAACGGGGCGACCTGGAGAGGCGTTTCTGGAACGGAGCGGAGCGGGACGACAAACGTCGCGGGCGGGCGCTGCGCGGTGGACTCTCGCGCCAACACCCGCAAGCGCACCAGCAGGGGAAAGAGACGATGGGCACCAGGTGCTGCGCAGGAGCTGGGGGACCACGAGGCCACGGACGGCAGGCGACGAGCGTCGGGCCCCTGGCGGCGGGCCGCGCCTGCAACAGACCGCGCGCGCGACGGCAGGGGCCGCCGTCCACAGGCCAGGCGGCACAACCAGCGTGCCACGCGCCACGAGGGCGAAGCGCCCACGACTCCGAGGGGCAGGGGCCACGAGCGACGGAGTCCAGCGAGAACAAGAGTGATCAAAACAAGTAGCCGCGTCGAGCGAGTCAGCGGGCCCCGCCAATTCCCACCGTCCCTCCCAGAACATAGAAAGTCAAGCAGGGCACAATCCAAGGTTGCGACTGGCACGCCTTCCCACCTAACAAAGGGAAAGAACTCGCTCGCGGTCCCGCTCCCAACGACTTGGCGAGGGGAAAGAAACCCAGGACGCGTGCGAGCGGGAGCGGAACGTCAGAGACTCCTGGCTCGGCGTTGCGGCGATCGAACCACTCAGCCGATATGAGCGCCGCAAGAAGGGAGGCAGATGCCACGCCGAACAACAACACTTCCATTCTCGCGGCGCTTGGGCGAAGTCAACGTTGGGTCTGCTCTCGCGCGGCCCGCTGCTGGTGCCGCTTTCATCGATCCGGTGAGTGGGACGTGCGCCGCGCAAACGCGGGCACGCCACTTCCAGGCGAAAGCTGCGCGGCGCCGCCCCCCACGACTTGGCGAATGGAACAGGTGCGCCGCGCCGAGGCGGGGCCGCCACGTTTTGGCAACATCTGCGTGGGCCCGAAGCGAGAGCGACATCATTCGTCCGCTCACGCGTCGACGACTCGTCAAACGCGAGCAGTGGGCCGCGCCCTTGCGGGAGCTCAGGTCTCAGGAACAGTGGGCGCCGCGGCCGAGTCTGGAGCGGTAGTTCGCCCCGTCGAAATCCTGCCGCACACTTTGCAACGTCGCCGCACATACGTTCCTGTTGGCGAGGGAAGCGTCGATTCAATACAAGGTTTCCATGGGTACGCTGGGACCTCCGAGATCCAGTCTCTATCTGCCAGCTACGTACAATGGCAAATTGAGAAGGGGTCAGGGTAGGGAGGAGGCGGAGCATCACTAAGTGTTGGCAGCAGTGCGGCGAGCTCCGACTGGATCGACTTACTGTACGAGACTATGGGAACAACAAGCATCGGACTGTCCCACTGGCAAGCGGGTGGCCAAGTCCCCCAGTTGGTGGGCAATGGGAGACCACGGACCAGCGGCCGAATGACTCCGACTTTGGGGTCCCCCGCGGCTGAGGTCATGGAATGCCCTCCTGCCATTGCTGCGCGACGTTTCAAATAAACTAACCTGATGTTAAAACAAACTGCTGGGACGACAAACGACGGACGGCACCAACGCGGAAATGCGGATATGCTGACGAGGGCGCTGAAGACATTGACTGAACACTTAGTCTTGACGGTGAAACAACAACCGAGACACACAGCAAACATACAAGCAACTTCGACAATACATGTACGCACACAGCCACAACATAAGCGATCACGTCTGCTATACTGCCTGCCGTACTGCCAGAAACGATGATACCTGCGGCGAGTGCAATCAACATCACCTCACCTGATCGTCAAGCGTCAGGAGCGAAGGCCCCAATGCGGAAAACCTCTCACACGCAACATACACGTGATGACAGCCGCATGGACAGAAGGACAGAGCCGATGCTGGCTCGCATCGCCTGCGAACACACATGAGGCAATAACTGAGCTTTGAACTACTACGCCTGCCTGCACTCTCGCCAACTCTAGAAAAGCCTTGTGGGTGACGGGGTGACGAGATGTGATTCCGCGTTCGCCGAGCGCGTAGGGCTCCCAGGACGTTCGGCAAGACAGCCCCGGACATACGACGCCCTGAGAATTCTTCCGCACGGCGTCCCCGGAAGCCCTGACCCCTTGCCCGGGGCCGGTTTTTTCTCATCCGGAGCCGCTTTTTGGCGGTCCCGGGGGCCTGGTGAGGGCCCCCTCGGGGGCCGCAAGTGGGGAACAACTCGCCGTCCTGACTTGTGTACGACGCTCGTGCTTTTGATCCTGTGACGTTGCGCATGCCTGTGCGCGCCATGGAAAAGTCAGCAGTGCCCACGCGCCTGCAGTATGCATTGATGGAGCCATGATCTTTGACTACATGCACGGCTGTGTTCGAGGGAGTTGTTATGCCTGGTGTTCCTTGGGATCGAAACCTCCGCCCGATCCTGCCTGGGGCCATGCGTCCACCAGAAAAAAAAACACAAAAACAGCACAAA
This sequence comes from Prorocentrum cordatum, assembly GCA_963575745.1. Classification (NCBI taxonomy): domain Eukaryota; class Dinophyceae; order Prorocentrales; family Prorocentraceae; genus Prorocentrum; species Prorocentrum cordatum. The sequence continues at coordinate 266,238 of CAUYUJ010012969.1, read as the reverse complement.
GCAAACCAGTTGTGTTTGTTTGTGTGTGTTTGTGTTTTTGTTGGTGTGTGTTTTTGTGTGTGTGTGTGTTTGTATGTGTGTGTGTGTGTTGTGTGTTTTGTTTTGTTGCTCTGTTTTTTTTGTTTGCTTTTTGTTTTTTCCCACAAAAAATCTCGCGCCAGCCTGCGCCTCGGCGTCGGGGCCCCGCTCTCCCCCGGCCTGCGCTGCTCGAGCGCCGCCCGGGGTCAGCCGCGCACGTCTGCTCCGCGCCGCGGCGCGTGGCGCTGGGCCCTCGCTCTCAGAGGACAGCGCCCCGCGCCCCCCTCCTCCCCTCCCCTCCCCTCCTCCCCTCCTCCCCTCCTCCCCTCCTCCCCCCCTCCCCCCCCTCCTCCCCTCCCCTCCCCTCCTCCCCTCCCCCCCTCCTCCCCTCCTCCCCTCCCCTCTTCTCCTCCCCTCTCCTCCTCCCTTCCCCCTCCTCCCCTTGCCACGGTTCGCAGGCGTCCGCGCCCCTCCTTCCGGCACACACCTCACGGGCTCTGAGGACGAGCGGGGAGCTCCTCCGAAGGTCCAGTGGCAGGGTTCGTGCGCCTCCGTGCCACTCATTTCGGTACGCACGCGCCCGCGCCTCTCATGTCGGCACACACACACACACCTCACGCGCATGGTGGCGTCACAGGAAACTCCACCGAAGGCCCCAATGGCAAGATTCGCGTGTTCGAATCACCCCTCACACGCTGCGTGGCCGGATAGTCAGCTCCGCCGATGGCCCCAGCGGCAAGATTCGCACACGTGCGCGCCTATCATTTTGGCACACACACACACCCACACACCCACACATGCTCGGTGGCCACACAGGGAGCTCCCCCGAAGGCCCCAGTGGCAGCGTTCGCATGAGTCCGCGCCTCTCATGTCGGCACTCACTTAACACGGTTCGTGGACCCGAAGGGAGCTCCATCGTAACCCCCCCGTGGCAACGTTCGCATGCGTCCGCGCCGCTGATGTCGGCACACCCCTCACACGCCGTGTGGCCCCATAAGGGGGCTCCATCGAAGGCCCCAGTTGGCAGCGCTCACACGCGTCCGCGCCTCTCATCCTTGCGCATTCTTCACGTTCCGTGGCCCCATCAAAGGCCCCAATGGCAGGGTTCGCATGAGTCCGCGCCTCTCATTTCGGAACAACCCTCACACGGTTCGTGCCCCCATCTAGAACTCCACCGGAGGCCGCAAAGGCAGAATTCGTATGCTACCACGCCTCTCATTCCTGCACACCCCTCACACATTCCGTGGCCCCATGGGGAGCTCCACCAGAGGCCCCATTGGCAGGGTTCACTTTCGTCCGCGCCTCTCATTCCGGCACACCCCTCAAACGTTCGTGGCACCTGTTGGGGCTCCACCAGACACCGAAGGCACCACCGGCAAGATTCGCACGAGCCCGCGCCTCTCAATCTGCTCGCCCTATCGGGAAATCGTGAGCCGATCGCAGCCACCTACCCACGCTGCCCTGCTCTCAGTCCTTCCTGCGGCGCTCTGGCTGTGAGGAGAGGGCCGCTTGCATCGTTATTCGTAGTCTGCTTGCCCCCTCTTTCGTTTCACCCGCCTTGGTTGGATCCTTTGCCAACATATCGTTACGCTTTGCTCCACGAAGTTCGATCATACCATCTCACGACACAATAGTTCAGCGATGGATCTGCCTCTATGCTGGGGAATACTAACATGGAAGAGTCATGAAGGGCCCTGCTTCACAGTACTTTCGAGCCTGGCGAATGTTGGGTTGCTGACAGCCTGATTTGGCACTAGTTATCTCTACAATCGCGACAACGCGAAAGATAGATGAGAAGCGTGCCACTGGAGGATCATCAGTGGGCCATCAGTGGGTAAAATTCTTTGTTGGGCGATTTGTGGGCCAAGCTTATGTGTGGGCCATTAGCTGTGCCTTTCGTGGGGCCATGAGTGGACCATTACTGGGCCATCTGTGGGCCAATCGTGTGGAATATGTGGGCCGTTCGAAGAAAATAAAAATAGCGGGGCATTTTGTCGGCAGCTGATATGTGAAACCCTCCCTGAGAAGAGCTGCACCTGCGACAAAGAGGGAAACCAGGAACTTGTGAGGCAAAACCTACTTCTGCACATGATTCGAACTAGCTAACGGTGAGCGATGCCGCTGGGAGGCTCGCGTATGCGCGGATCCCGCTGTCGCCAAAGACCAGAGCGCCGTCGGGCCCATCGAGGTCGACACAGATGCGGTAGTGCCGCCCGCCTGGGCGACGCGGCGGGCGGGGGTGGTAGCCGAAGCCTCTGGGGCAGGCCCTGGCCTCAAGCGACGAGGACCGCGGATGAAGGCCTGCGCCGGCACCGCTACCCGGCTACGCGTGGCCGCGTTTCCTGGCGCCCCGCGGCGCCGGAGGCGCCCATGTGTCGAGACCTGTGCCCAGCGGCGGGGCCAGCACCAGCTGCACGAGGCCGATCTCGTGCACCCTCTTTCCCGACCTGCCCCTCGCCTCCAGCCTGATCTCTCCACCGCACCTCTCCCTTCCCCCCTCCCGCCTCCGTGTGTGTGTGCGCGTGGCCAAAGTTGGTCCGCCCGCCATGAGCTGCCGATGCAGCACGCCTCTCGAAGGGGCAATTTGACTGCTCACGGTCCCACCCTGCTCGCGCGCCGACCGCACGCAAGGCTTCTGAACTGAGCTGAACTGAACGTTATGAGCTGGCGTCGCGCGCTGACCGCTTGAGCGGTGGTCCGCCTGATCGCCCCAGCTGGCGCCCCGACACTTCGCGTATAGCTTGGGCGTCGCCTCATGAGGGGGCGATAAACTGGGGGGGAAAGAACTGTGCACTTGTCGGTCCCTAAAGGCCCTCTTTGGGGCCCTGAAGGGCCCCTTTTCTGCAGCCCTGGCGTCCCCCCCCCCCCCAACTATCACCCCCCCATAACGCCAAGCCCAAGTCTAGCCTGCTCCTGAGACCTCCAGCAAAAGAGACAAGATGCTTCCAGCCCTCCTCCTGAGCGCGCCCCTGCTACGACCCCCACCGGCGGACATGTGATATGTGCACTCCCACATTTGCCACTCTTCCGGCGCTCTGAATGCCACAGACATCCACACGGGTGGTGGACGCGCTCGCGTCCAGCTGCGTGGAGCCAGCTCCAACGTAGCAAGCCCCCACCAAACAGTAAGCAACTGACTGCGAGGCGCGCCGACGCTCCGCGTCCCTGACCACGGCAGCGTAATTAGGCCGTGCTCCCGGCGCAGAGGCAGAACGATGCCCGCAGACGCGAGGCGCACGAATCCCTCGAGGGTGCTCCTCCAGATCTGCCCTCCTCCGCCAGATCACAGGGCGCATGCCAGGTGGAGCGCGGGCCGCGGTGAGGAGGGAAGCCCTCCCGGGAGAGGCTCGCCCGCCCGCTGTGCTGTCAGCTCTGCCAGGGGCCAGGAGCCCTCCACCTCCACCCTCCGAGCCCTGCTTCGCGGCAGGTGCCGCGGCAGTGTGGCCGCGCCGGCCGCCGAGATCACCGCTGCGGCCTCGGCGGCAACCGCTTCGGCGCGGCACCTGCCGCGCGGAGCATGCGGAAGGCGGAGCTCGAGGGAAGGGCCGGGAGGAGAGGCGAGCGCTGGGCGCGCAACGATGGCAGGCGCGCCTCTCCTCGCACTGCTCCGGCCTCTGCGGGTGGCGGCCGCGGCGTGGGGCGAGGCAGCCGCCCGACGCCGACGTGCCCTGCCCCACCGGGGGGGAGCGCGGCGGGAGGGCGCGGCGGGCGTGGGGGCCCGCCTGCGAGTCCGCTCGCATCCAGGCGCAGCTGGAAGAGGCTGCCGCTGCCGTCCAGCGCCGCGACCGCAGTGGACCTCGGCGCACCGCCGCGGGGGAGGGCCGCAAGGGGGGGGGGGGGCGCCGCCCTCCTCCGGGGGGCGAGGCCCTGCGCCGACCGACAGCAGGAGCCCGATCACAAGGGAGCCTTCCACGAGAGGCCCCACCCCGAGACCCCAGGGCGTCCGCTGAGCTCTGGCATGGGCACGTCACGCTCTCCACCGCAGAGCCATCGAAACCCAGGAGAGACCCAGGGCTCCCTGGAGGCAAGAGGGGTGCTTCCTGGCACGGGTGCCCACTGCATCACCCGGGGCGCCGATCTCCCCGGTGGGCGTTTCTTTTTGGTTCGGCGCTCCGACATTGAGCGATAAGGGGGGGGTGAGGGCGGGGGGTCTGGCTCCAGGCCTCTGCTTAGCGCGACTGCTTACAAAAGTGCGGCCTCCGGGGGAGACTCGAAGCGCTCGAGACAGGCGCCCCCAAACAACAGCCAAGCTCTGATTCACGGGGGAGGGGGGGGAAGTTGGGGGCCCGCGCCGATCGGCAAAACAGTGAATAAAAAAACGATCAGCAGGACCCCAGAGGGCGATGGATACTGATGCGGTCGGAACCAAGGGGCCCCAAACATGCCCATGTCCACCGCCCCTCGCAGGATCCAGGAAGAGCGGCGCCCAGGTGCGCCTCGGCCAGATGAGGCCCGCTCCAGGAATCTTTTACAACAAAAAGGGGGTATGTCGACCCCCATCCCAGGCTTTTGGAGATCTTCGAGTTGACCCAAACTTGTGGAGCCCAAACCTGGGGTACCAAGGTGTTTTAGGCCAAACTGTTCGGGCGGAGCTCGGGGACCGGGGGAAAAGCGATTGCACCTCCCCCCGCAGGGCACAACCTTCTCTTCTCCCGGCTTCCGCAGCCCTTTCCCCAGGGCTTTCGCCGAAGAAGAGATGCCAGCCTGTCGATCCTTCGAAGGCGAGGCCCTTGCCGGAGCGCCCAAAGAGGGCACCAGCCGCGGCGTGTGGTGGACAGCTTCCCGCACACAGGGGCAGAAGTCTGCGCGGAGTCCGAAGGAACGGGCGACAACGGGCCCCCCGAGAGGGGGGAGAGGGGGGGAAGCTTTCACGCTGGAGGCACCGGCACTCCAGGCAGGAGTTGACGCCCCCACTCTGGATCCATCTGGGCCCTGGAGGGCTTCTCCGAAGGGCTTAGGCGACCCGTCGCCCTCCTCCTCCTCCTCCTCCTCCTCCACATCCTCCTCCTCCTCCTCCTCCACATCCTCCTCCTCCTCCGCCTCCTCCCCCTCCTCCTCCTCCTCCTCCTCCTTCTCCTCCTCCTCCGCCTCCTCCTCCTCCTCCTCCTCCTCGACCCGCCTGAGACCCGCGACCCACCCGCGACCCACCCGCGAACCCCCGCGGCAGCCCCCCCGCGACCCGCCCGCGACCCGCTCGCGACCCACCCGCGACTCACCCGCGACCCACCCGCGACCCGGCCCGCGACCCACTCGCGACCCACCCCGCGACCCACCCACATTGCATTAACGACAAATTGGTGACTGTGGCGAGCCCGTTGTGCAACTTGTGGAAATTAGGCGCCTGCGGCGGGCTTCTTCAGAGCCTCGCAGGCTGCAGTCGTTCCCGCCCACCTCACTCTTATCCGCAACTGCGGGGTGCTACCCTTGTGTATATATCTTACACCGTAGCACCCCGATTTTTGTGTTGACACAATGCGGGTGGGTCACGGGTTGGGTCGCAAATGGGTCGACGGTGGGTCGCGGGTAGGTCGCGGGCCGGGTCGCGGGTGGGTCGCGGGTGGGTCGCGGGTGGGTCGCGGGGTGGCGCCGCGGGGTGGCGCCGCGGGTGGGTCGCGGGTGGGTCGCGGGGTGGGTCGCGGGGTGGGTCGTGGGTGGGTCGCGGGTGGGACGACGACAACAATCAACGATAACAACAACAACCATTTTACCCTCATGCGCGATGTTTCTACACCAAGCATGCGACCATCATGATAACCATCCACGTAATGGGGGACTCTTGTTCTATAGCGTGGTCCGTTATTCCCATTCCCAAATCTCCCGCACAATGAGGTCTTGCAAGCACCTCCTCCGAGGAATTTCAACATATCCCACCTCGAAAACATATGTCCGCGCCTTGCTGCGCCGATGCGACATCGCCAGTGAAACCCAAGCGAAGGGTAAAACACAAGGAACTATCGAACGACAGGGTTGCCTTGGTGGGGATGGGGGCCGTCGGCGCTGAGGCAAGGACCTGGCCCTAAATAGAAAGGGAGGAAGTCTCGAGCAGGGCTGCTGTTGTTGGGAGCGGCGCCAAGGCTGAAGAGAGTAGGGCGCTAGTCCAGCGTAAAACAAAGCGAAGTCTCGAGCGGGAGCGGCTGGTTTTGTTGGGACGGCGGCTTTCGGCGGCGAGGAGGAACACCGCCTTGAGTAAGAAAGGAGAAAGCCTCGAGCGGGAGCCGTGGTTTTGCCGGGGCGGGTTCTGTCGGCGGCGAGGAACGGCACCGTCCCTATGAACAAGAAAGGACATCTCGAGCGGGAGCTTTGTTCCTGCTGGGAGCGGCGCCAATTCAGAAGAGAGTTGGGCGCCAAGTCTCGGGCGGGAGCGCTGGTTTTGTCGGGGCGGCGGGTTTTCGGCGGCGAGGAGGAGCACCGCCTTGAGTAAAAACGGGAGGAAGCCTCGAGCGGGAGCCGTGGTTTTGTCGGGACGGTGGTTGTCGGCGGTGAAAAACAGCACCGTCTCCAGGAAAAAAAAGAAACCTCGAGCGGAAGCGTTGTTCTTGCTGGGAGCGGCGCCAATTCAAAAGAGAGTTGGGCGCTAGGCCAGCGTAAAACGGAAGGACATCTCGGGCGGGAGCGCTGGTTTTGGCGGGGCGGCGGTTTTCGGCGGCGAGGAGGAGCATCGCCTTGAGTAAAAAAGGGAGGAAGCCTCCAGCGGGAGCGTTGTTTTTGATGGGGGCGGCGCCGATAAGAGCAAGACTGGCGCGCGTGTCCAAGGTAAAACGGGAGGAAATCTCGAGCGGGAGCGCTGGTTTGTTAGGACGGCGGCTTTCGGCGGCCAGCAAAAACACCAACCCTAAGTCAAAAAGAAGGAAATCTCGACCGGGAGCGTTGTTGCTGTTTGGGGGCTGGTTTTGGCGGTCCCCCAAACCGCTCGAGCATGAGCTTCATTTTCAATGAAAATGTAGCCGGCGCCTCGGCGAGAGCGCCACAGCTCCTGTAAGGTGTCCAACAATAAGAATTCTTAAGTAATTAACACTCAACAGCAACACCACTACCACCACCACCAACAACAACTACAACTACAACGATAATTTTAAGAATGTTCTCTGTTATCTGCTCGCGTGTCGTTCAACATGCACTTCCCAAACTTTGGATACCCGCCCTCTTCGTCTTCGATCGTACCCCCTCTTCGGGGGTATATGCATTCCCTGCCACGTGTGGTTGGTGAAGCCTTTGAAAACGAAGGGTAACAGATAACGGGGGAGAATGAAGACGAATGGATCCGAGGGATGGAGGGGGCTGGCAAAAAGGAAGGAGGACGATGACTTGCGCTGTGAGTGGCGATTCGGCTTGCGCCAGGGCTTGCGCCAGCCACTTCAACCCAGGTTAACAATAATTTTCGACATGGGTCGCGCCATAAACACCGCCACGTACCACCCCCTTGAAAGAACATATCGTGGATACCCCCACGGGGGGGACGCACATTTGCGAACTGGCGTCAGAAACAAATTTCGTGGAACTCTGAAAAAAAAGCGTGATGTTTGGATCGTGAAACGGAAAGTTCATGAGAACTGCAACCGTTTCGAAAGGATCGCGAAAGCCCCAAGTGACAGCGCGATTCTTCCATACATTGTGAGGAACTATCAAGCGGGAGCCGCGATACGGTGGTAAATTGCAAGGAAGTCCCAAGCGAGAGCGCGATTTTTCAATACATTGTAAGGAAGTATCAGGCGGTAGCCGTTGTTGTAAACCGGGGGCCAACAACACAGTTTGACTCTCAAGACTTTCCCTGATAACAGAAAAACCAGGTGCGAACCCCGGGAAGGGCACTGCATTCAAAACATGTGCACTGGACGGGGGGGACCAACAATAATTATTCTTCAGAAGTGAGGATTCAGCAACAACATCAACAACAACGGAACAAACATAATCCTCACCATGGGTTCTCACTTTAGCCACGCACAAAGGGACAATGAATGACCGCTTACTCTGATATATATATATATATATATATATATGTATGTACACAGATACACGTCGCACGTGTATGTAGATGGGAAGGTGATGGGAGTGATGGGACGGTGGGGACGTCGGCAGTCTGCGAGACTCTGCGGAATCCCGCCGCAGGCGGTAAAGTTTCACAAGTTATACAACGAGCCCGCCGCAGGGACCGATTATTTCTGCAAACTAATGTAAATCGGTCGCGGGTGGGTCGCTGTTGTTGTTGGGGGGCCCGTTTCGGCGGTCCCCCAAACCGCTCGAGAGTGAGCCTCATTTTCAATGAAAATGCAGCCGGCGCCTCGGCGAGTGCGCTAGGGCGCCTCGGCGAGAGCGCCAGGGGTCCAACAACAAGAAACACTCAAAAGCAACAACAACAACAACAACAACAACAACAACAACACCACCAACAACAACAACAACAACAACAATAATTTTAAGACCGTTCGCCCTTAAATGCTCGAGTGTCCAATAACGTGTATTTCCCCAACCCTCGAAACCCGCCCTGTTCGTCTTCGATCGAACCCCGTTTGGGGGGTATACCTTTCTTCCCTGCAGGCCGGGGCCGGCAAGCGGCGGGGCGGCCGCGGACCGTCGGCCTGGCCAGCGGCAGCGCTGATCGGCGGGGCGGCCGCGGACCGTCGACCCGACCCGAAGAGGGACAGACAGGGGACCGACCACGACGACGACGACGACGACGACGACGACGACGACGACGACGTCGAAGGCGACGGCGACGACGACGACGAGCGAAAGCGAGAGCGAGAGAGAACGACAGCAGGGCCACGAGGGGCACGAAGTAGGCCACGAAGGGCGACAGCGGGGACACGAAAGGAATGCGTGAGCGCGAACGATCGGGGGCCGCGAAGTGCAGATAATGCGGGGCCACAGAAGGCAACTATGGGGCCACTGAGGGTAGCAACTGGGCCACGCAGGACAGTGAGGGGGACACAAATGGCGACAGCGGGGCCACGAAGGGCATGCACATGGGGCCACGATGGGCGCGACTCCTGGGTGCCTGGGTGTCGGGAGCGCGGCGCTTGGGCAAATTGCAGGAAATTCCAACGCAAGGCCATTCTTCAGTCAGTTGCGAGCAAGTCTCCAGCGAGAGCGCGACTCCAGAGCGCCGGGAGAGCGATTCCTGAATAAATTGTAAGGAAATCCCGAGCGAGAGCGCGATTCCTGAATAAAATGCGAGGAAGTTTCAGGCGGGAGCGGGGGTCCTGGCTAAGGAAGTCTCAACCGGGAGCCGTTGTTGTTGTAATCCTGGGCCCAGGGGGCCAGTTTGACCAGGAAGACTTTCCCTGTCAAAAAACAATGTGCGAGCGTCGAGGGGCACACTATGATGGAGAAAAAACAGCATGCACCGGTGAGAGGGGGGATCAACAATAATTCCCAACCATCCTGTGGTGTTGGGTCCTCGTTTTGAAGAGACGGTGCCCCGCGTCTCCTCTCCCTCCTTCCTTCCTCCTCCTCCTCCGCCTCCTCCCCCCTCCCCCTCCGCGTCAGCCACACCCATTTCGGCACACCCCTCACACGTTTCGTGGCCCCAAGGGGAGCCCCACCGAGGGCGCCAATGGCTGCGTCCACATGGTGGCACAGCACCCGTTTCGGCACACCCCTCACACGCTTCGTGGCCCCATAGGGAGCTCCACCGAAGGCCCCAGCGGCTGCGTTCGCATGGCGGCACCGCACCCATTTCGGCACACCCCTCACACGTTTCGTGGCCCCATAGGGAGCTCCACCGAGGGCCCCAGTGGCTGCGTCCGCATGGCGGCACCGCACCCATTTCGGCACACACCTCACACGTTTCGTGGCCCCATAGGGAGCTCCACCGAGGGCCCCAGTGGCTGCGTCCGCACGGCGGCACCGCACCCATTTCGGCACACCCCTCACACGTTTCGTGGCACCATAGGGAGCTCCGCCGAGGGCCCCAGTGGCTGCGTCCGCATGGCGGCACCGCACCCATTTCGGCACACCCCTCACACGTTTCGTGGGCCCATAGGGAGCTCCACCGAAGGCCCCACTGGCTGCGTCCGCATGGCGGCACCGCACTCATTTCGGCACACCCCTCACACGTTTCGTGGCCCCATAGGGAGCTCCACCGAGAGCCCCAGTGGCTGCGTCCGCATGGCGGCACCGCGCTCATTTTGGCACACCCCTCACACGCTTCGTGGCCCCATAGGGAGCTCCACCGAGGGCCCCAGTGGCTGCGTCCGCATGGCGGCACCGCACCCATTTCGGCACACCCCTCACACGTTTCGTGGCACCAAAGGGAGCTCCACCGAGGGCCCCAGTGGCTGCGTTCGCATGGCGGCACCGCACCCATGTCGGCACACCCCTCACACGCTTCGTGGCCCCATAGGGAGCTCCACCGCGGGCCCCCGTGGCTGCGTCCGCATGGCGACCGCACCCATTTCGCACACCCCTCACACGCTTCGTGGCCCCATAGGGAGCTCCACCGAGGCCCCAGTGGCTGCGTTCGCATGGCGGCACCGCAACCATTTCGGCACACCCTTCACACGCTTCGTGGCCCCTCCACCGAGGGCCCCTGCACGTTCACACGCTTCGTGGCCCCATGGCCCAGTGGCTGCGTTCGCATGGCGGCACCGCACCCATTTCGGCACACCCCTCACACGTTCCGTGGCCCCAAGGGAGCTCCACCGAACGCCGTAATCGCTGCGTTCGCATGGCGGCACTGCACCCATTTCGGCACACCCCTCACACGTTTCGTGGCCCCATAGGGAGCCCCACCGAAGGCCTCAATGGCTGCGTTCGCATGGCGGCACCGCACCCATTTCGGCACACCCCTCACACGTTTCGTGGCCCCATAAAGAGCTCCACCGAAGGCTCCAGTGGCTGCGTTCGCATGGCGGCACCGCGCTCATTTCGGCAAACCCCTCACACGCTTTGTGGCCCCATAGGGAGCTCCACCGAGGGCCCCAGTGGCTGCGTTCGCATGGCGGCACCGCGCCCATTTCGCCACACCCCTTTCACGCTTCGTGGCCCCATAGGGAGCTCCAGCGAACGCGCCAATCGCTGCGTTCGCATGGCGGCACCGCGCCTATTTCGGCACACCCCTCACACGCTTCGTGGCCCCATAGGAGCTCCACCGAGGGCCCAGTGGCTGCGTTCGCATGGCGACACCGCGCTCATTTCGGCACACCCCTCACACGCTTCGTGGCCCCATAGGGAGCTCCACCGAGGGCCCCACTGGCTGCGTTCGCATGGCGGCACCGCGCCCATTTCGGCACACCCCTTCACACGCTTCGTGGCCCCATAGGGAGCTCCACCGAGGGCCCCAGTGGCTGCGTTCGCATGGCGGCACCGCACACATTTCGGCACACCCCTTTCACACGCTTCGTGACCCCATAGGGAGCTCCACCGAGGGCCCCCGCGGCTGCGTTCGCATGGCGGCACCGCACACATTTCGGCACACCCCTCGCACGTTTCGTGGCCCTATAGGGAGCTCTACCGAAGGCCCCACTGGCTGCGTTCGCATGGTGGCACATTTCGGCACCCCCCTCACACGTTTCGTGGCACCAAAGGGAGCTCCACCGAGGGCCCCCGTGGCTGCGTTCGCATGGCGGCACCGCGCCCATTTCGGCACACCCCTCACACGCTTCGTGGCCCCATGAGGAGCCCCACCGAAGGCTCCAATGGCTGCGTTCGCATGGCGGCATCGCGCCCATTTCGGCACACCCCTCACCCGGATCGTGGCCCCATAGGGAGCTCCACCGAGGGCCCCAGTGGCTGCGTTCGCACTGCGGCACCGCACACATTTCGGGACACCCGTCATACGTTTCGTGGCCTCATAGGGAGCTCCATCGAGGGCTCCAGTGGCTGCGTTCGCATGGCGGCACCGCGCCCATTTCGGCACACCCCTCACACGCTTCGTGGCCCCATAGGGAGCTCCATCGAGGGCTCCAGTGGCTGCGTTCGCATGGCGGCACCGCGCCTATTTCGGCACACCCCTCACACGCTTCGTGGCCCCATGGGGAGCTCCACCGAGGACCCCAGCGGCTGCGTCCGCATGGCGGCACCGCGCCCATTTCGCCACACCCCTCACACGTTTCGTGCCCCCATAAGGAGCTCCACCGAAGGCCCCAGTGGCTGCGTTCGCACGGCGGCACCGCACCCATTTCGGCACACCTCTCACACGTTGCGTGGCCCCTTAGGGACTACCCTCTCATTCGCTCAACCTGTTTTGCGGTGCTCGAAACTGCATATGGTTGGGTCAATCGCCAGGATAATTATTCTTCAGAAGTGAGAATTCAACAACAACAACAACAAGGAAAAGACGCGCGTGAGAGCCCCGTGAGCTCTTGCCGTCCGGACCCGCCCTCGCCTTATTGCGAAGGCTGCGCTCAGGGCCCCGTGGGCGCATTCTGCCCCCCCCCCCCAGCAACAGCAACAGCAACCAGCAACCCAAAAAACAAAAAAATCCTGGAACTCCCTTGGGCTCCCTTACGGACCTTGACGTGGTCCTAGGGGTGAAAACGTATGCGCGCCGGCGTGCCGCCGCTTCAATACAGATTCGATGCAAACTGTATGGGATCCTGTTGAGATCCGATACAGACTGTATAGGATCCTATACATATCCGATACAGAGTGTATGAGATCCTGTGGAGATCCGATACAGACTGTATAGGATCATATACAGATCCGATACAGACTGTATGGGACCCTGTAGAGATCCGATACTGACTGTATGGAATCCTGTAGAGATCCGATACCGACTGTATGGAATCCTGTAGATATGCGATACACACAGTATGGGATCCTGTAGAGATCCGATACAGACTGTATGGGATCCTATACATATCCGATACAGACTGTATGGGATCCTATACAGACAGACGGTATGGGATCCCATAGAGATCCGATACAGACTGTATGGGATCCTATAGATATCAGATACAGACTGTATGGGATCTTATACAGATCCGATACAGACTGTATGGGATCCTGTTGAGATCCGATACAGACTGTATGGGATCCTATACAGATCCGATACAGACTGTGTAGGATCCTATTCAGATCTGATACAGACTGTATAGGATCCTACACAGATCCGATACAGACTGTATCGGATCCTATACAGATCCGATACAGACTGCATGGGATCCTATAGATCCGATACAAACTGTATAGGATCCTATACAGATCCTATACTGTATAGGATCCTACACAGATCCGATACAGACTGACTGTATGGGATCCCATACAGATCCGATACAGACTGTATCGGGTCCTACACAGATCCGATACAGACTGTTTCGGGTCCTACAGAGATCCGATACAGACTGTATGGGATCCTATACAGATCCGAAACAGACTGTATAAGATCCTGCACAGATCCGATACAGACTGTGTAGGATCCTATACAGATCCGATACAAACTGTACAAGATCCTATACCGATCCGATACAAACTGTATAAGATCCTACACAGATCCGATACAGACTGTATAGGGTCCTATACAGATCCGATACAGGATCGTATACAGATCCGATACAAACTGTTTAGGATCCTATACAGATCCGAGGCCCCAGCGGCTGCGCCCATTTCGGCACACCCCCCACGTGGATCGTGGCCCCCAATCGGGGAGCTCCGCCGAGGGCCCCAGCGGCTGCGCCCATTTCGGCACACCCCTCACGAGGATCGTGGCCCTCCATCGGGGAGCGCCGCCGAAGGCCCCAGCGGCTGCGTCAATTTCTGAAGTCCAATGGGGGCCTATAGCATTCCGATGGAGGCCTATAGAATTCAGATAGAGGCCTATAGAATTCCAATGGAGGCGTATAGAAATACGATGGAGGCCTATATAGAAGTCGTATGGAGGGCTATGGAATTCCGATCGAGGCATCTAGAATTTCTATGGAAGCGTATAGAATTCCAATGGGGGCCTATAGAATTCGTAAGGAGGCCTCTAGAATCCCTATGGGGGGCTTATAAGGTTCTGATGAAGGCCGATAGAATTCCGACGGAGGCCTATATAGAATTCGTATGGAAGGCTATAGAATTCCGATGGAGACCTACATAGAATTCACATGGAGGCCTATAGAATGGTTATGGGGGGCCATATATAATTCCTATGGACGCCTATAGCATGTGTATGGGTGCCTATAGAATCCCGATGGAAGCCTATAGAACTCCTATGGAGGCCTATGGACTTCGTATGGAGGCCAATAGAATTCCTATGGGGACCGATCTAGAATTCCTATGGAGGCCTATCGAATTCCTATGGAGTCCTAAAGAATCCCGATGGAGACCTATAGAATTCCGATGGAGGCCGGTCGAATTCCTATATGGGTGCCTATAGAATTCCTATATGGGTGCCTATAGAATTCCTATGGAGGCGTATTGAATTCCGATGGGGGCTTATATAGAATTCCTATGGAGGCCGATAGAATCCCGATGGAGGCCCATCGAATTCCTATGGAGGCGTATAGCATTCCCATGGGGGCCTGTAGAATTCCCATGGAAACCTATGGAATTCCGATGGGGGCCTGTAGAATTCCCAGGGAGGTCTATAGAATTTCGATGGAAACCTATGGAATCCCTGGGAAATCCTATTAGGGAATCCTTGGCGCCCCCAGGAGACCCCCAGAGAGGGTTGCTCGGTTGCTGGGGGGGTGGGAGGGCGGCCGGGGCTCCCACGCGCGCCTTTTCCAACAACAACAACAACAACAACAACAACAACAACAACAACAGTCACTTTAAGACTGTTCGCTCTTATCTGCCCGCGTGTCATTCAACATGCATATCCCAAACCCTGGATACCCGCACTCTTCGTCTTCGATCGTCCCTCATTTCGGGGGGTATCTTCACTCCCTGCCACGCGTGGTTGGTGAAACCCTTGAGAACGAAGGGCAACAGGTAACGGGGGAGAATGAGGACGAAGGGATCGGAGGAAGGGAGGGGAGGGGCAAGAAGGAGGGAGGACGATGATTTGCGCTGCGAGTGGCGGTTCAGCTTGCGCCATGGCTTGCGCCAGCCACTCCAACACAGGCTACCAATCAGTTTCGACATGGGTCGCGCCATAAACAGAACCACGTACCACCCCCTTGAAACAAAAAAAAAAACGTGGATACCCCCACGGGGGGACGTACAGCTGCGAACTGGTGTGGGCGACAACGCGGCCACTGAGGGCAGCAAAGTGGGCCACGAAGGGCAGCGAAGGGGCCACGAATGGCGACAGCGGGGCGACGAAAAGCATGCATATGGAGCCACGAAGGGCGCGACCGAGCGGGGGCCACGAAGGGCAACTAATCCCGGGCCACAGGGCAGCGACGGGGCCGCTGAGGGCAGCAAAGGGGCCACGAAGGGCAGCGAAGGGGGTCACAAAGGGCGACACCGGGGCCACGAAAGGCATGCATATGTGGCCACGACGGGCGCGAGCGAGCGGGGGCCACGAAGGGCATTAGTATATGGAGCCACAAAGGGCGACAGCGGGGCCACTGGGGGCAGCAAAGGGACCACGAACGGCAGCGAGAGGGCGGATCCTGTAGAGATCCAATACTGACTGTATGGAATCCTGTAGAGATCCGATACTGACTGTATGGAATTTTGTAGAGATCCGATACTGACTGTATGGAATCTTGTAGAGATGCGATACACACTGTATGGGATCCTGTAAAGATCCGATACACACTGTATGGGATCCTGTAGAGATCCGATACAGACTGTATGGGATCCTGTAGATATGCGATACACACAGTATGGGATCCTGTAGAGATCCGATACAGACTGTATGGGATCCTATAGAGATCCGATACAGACTGTATGGGATCCTATAGAGATCTGATACAGACTGTATGGGATATTATACAGATCCGATACAGACTGTATGTGATCCTGTTGAGATCCGATACAGACTGTATAGGGTCCTATACAGATCCGAAACAGACTGTATAAGATCCTGCACAGATCTGATACAGATTGTGCACGATCCTATACAGATCCGATACAAACTGTATAGGATCCCATACCGATCCGATACAAACTGTATAAGATCCTACACAGATCCGATACAGACTGTATAGGGTCCTATACAAATCCGATACAGGATCGTATACAGATCCGATACAGACTGTTTAGGATCCTATACAGATCCGAGGCCCCAGCGGCTGCGCCCATTTCGGCACACCCCTCACGTGGATCGTGGCCCCCAATCGGGGAGCTCCGCCGAGGGCCCCAGCGGCTGCGCCCATTTCGGCACACCCCTCACGAGGATCGTGGCCCCCCATCGGGGAGCCCCGCCGAAGGCCCCAGCGGCTGCGTCAATTTCGGAATTCCAATGGGGGCCTATACAATTCCGATGGAGGCCTATAGAATTCAGATAGAAGCCTATAGAATTCCAATGGAGGCGTATAGAAATACGATGGAGGCCTATATAGAAGTCGTATGGAAGGCTATGGAATTCCGATCGGGGCATATAGAATGTCTATGGAGGCGTATAGAATTCCGATAAGGGCCTATAGAATTCGCAAGGAGGCCCATAGAATCCTTATGGGGGGCCTATAAGGTTCCAGTGAAGGCCTATAGAATTCCGATGGAGGCCGATATAGAATTCGTATGGAGTGCTATGGAACTCCGATGGAGGCCTACATAGAATTCGCATGGAGGCCTATAGAATGGCTATGGGGGGCCCTATAGAATTCCTATGGACGCCTATAGCATGTGTATGGGTGCCTATAGAATCCCGATGGAAGCCGATAGAACTCCTATGGAGGCCTATGGACTTCGTATGGAGGCCAATAGAATTCCTATGGGGACCGATCTAGAATTCCTATGGAGGCCTATAGAATTCCGATGGAGTCCTAAAGAATTCCGATGGGGACCTATAGAATTCCGATGGAGGCCGGTCGAATTCCTATATGGGTGCCTATAGAATTCCTATATGGGTGCCTATAGAATTCCTATGGAGGCGTATCGAATTCCGATGGGAGCTTATATAGAATTCCAATGGAGGCCGATCGAATTCCGATGGAGGCCCATCGAATTCCTATGGAGGCGTATAGCATTCCCATGGGGGCCTGTAGAATTCCCATGGAAACCTATGGAATTCCGATGGGGGCCTGTAGAATGCCCAGGGAGATCTATAGAATTCCGATGGAAGCCTATAGGATTCTTAGAAAATCCTATTAGGGAATCCTTGGCGCCCCCAGGAGACCCCCAGAGAGGGTTGCTCGGTTGCTCGGTTGCTGGGGGGGGGGGGGGAGGGCGGCCGGGGCTCCCACGCGCCCCTTTTCCAACAACAACAACAACAACAACAACAACAACAACAACAACAACAGTCACTTTAAGACTGTTCGTTCTTATCTGCTCGCGTGTCATTCAACATGCATATCCCAAACCCTGGATACCCGCACTCTTCGTCTTCGATCGTACCTCATTTTGGGGGGTATCTTCACTCCCTGCCACGCGTGGTTGGTGAAACCCTTGAGAACGAAGGGCAACAGGCAACGGGGGAGAATGAGGACGAAGGGATCGGAGGAAGGGAGGGGAGGGGCAAGAAGGAGGGAGGACGATGATTTGCGCTGCGAGTGGCGGTTCAGCTTGCGCCATGGCTTGCGCCAGCCACTCCAACACAGGTTACCAATCAGTTTCGACATGGGTCGCGCCATAAACAGAACCACGTACCACCCCCTTGAAAAAACATGCCGTGGATACCCCCACGGGGGGACGTACAGCTGCGAACTGGTGTGGGCGACAACGCGGCCACTGAGGGCAGCAAAGTGGGCCACGAAGGGCAGCGAAGGGGCCACGAATGGCGACAGCGGGGCGACGAAAAGCATGCATATGGGGCCACGAAGGGCGCGACCGAGCGGGGGCCACGAAGGGCAACTTATCCCGGGCCACAGGGCAGCGACGGGGCCGCTGAGGGCAGCAAAGGGGCCACGAAGGGCAAAGAGGGGGTCACAAAGGGCGGCAGCGGGGCCACGAAAGGCATGCATATGTGGCCACGACGGGCGCGAGCGAGCGGGGGCCACGAAGGGCATTAGTATATGGAGCCACAAAAGGCGACAGCGGGGCCACTGGGGTCAGCAAAGGGACCACGAACGGCAGCGAGAGGGCCACGAAGGGCGACAGCGGGGCTACGAAGGGCATGCGTATGGGTGCGAGTGAGGAAGTCCCAAGCGAGAGCGCGATTCCCCAATCAACTGTGAGGAAGTATCAGGCGGGAGCCGCGATTCGGCGGTAAAATGCAAGGAGGTCCCAAGCGAGAGCGCGATTCTTCAATAAACTGGAAGGAACCATCAGGCGGGAACCGTTGCTGGCGCGGGCCACGACGGGCGCGACCGAGCGGGGGCCCCGAAGGGCATACGTATAGGGGGCCGCAGAGGGCAGCGACGGAGCCGCTGAGGGCAGAAACGGGGCCACGAAGGGCAGAGAGAGGGCCACAAATGGCGACAGCGGGGCCACGAAGGGCATGCATATGGGGCCACCGCGGGCGCGAACGAGCGGGGGGCCACGAAGTGCATACATATATGGGGCCAGAAAGGGCGACAGCGGGGCCACTGAGGGCAGCAAAGTGGGCCACGAAGGGCAGCGATGGGGCCACGAATGGCGACAGCGGGGCGACGAAACAAATGCGTATGGGACCACGAAGGGCGCGAGCGAGAGGGCCACGAAGGGCAATTAATCCAGGGCCACAGAAGGCAGCGACGGGGCCGCTGAGGGCAGAAACGGGGCCACGAAGGGCAAAGAGGGGGCAACGAACGGCGACAGCGGGGCCACGAAGGGCATGCATATGGGGCCACGACGGGCGCGAGCGAGCGGGGGCCACGAATGGCATTCGTATATGGAACCACAAAGGGCGACAGCGAGGCCACTGAGTGCAGCAAAGGGGCCACGAACGGCAGCGAGAGGGCCACGAAAGGCGACAGCGGGGCTACGAAGGGCATGCGTATGGGGCCGCGACGGGCGCGAGCGAGCGGGGGCCACGAAGGGCATATAATGCGGGGCCACAGTGGGCAGCGACGGGGCCACTGAGTGCACCAACGAGGCCACAAACAGCAGCGAGCGAAGGCGACCGCGGAACCAGTACGGGCAGCGAAAGGCATCGAATGCGGGCGAAGGGCAGCGAGCGGCGACTTCAGTCCCTAACGGGCTGGTCGGGCGGGCGCGCCTGGACGGGCGGGTCGAGCGGGCGGATCGTTGAAGCGTAAATTTTGATCTGAACCGCCAGGCACTATGTAGCGGGAGCGCGATTGCTGAGTGTTGAGGAGCGACATCTGAATAAAGTGTGAGGAAGTATCAAGCGGGAGCCGCGATGCGGTGGTAAGTTGCGAGGAAGTCCAAAGTGAGAGTGAGGAAGTATCGAGCGGGAGCCTCGATCCGGTGGCAAATTGCAAGGTAGTCCCAAGCGAGAGCGCGATTCTTCAATACATTGTGAGGAAGTATCAGGCGGGAGCCGTTGTTGTTGGTGGTGTAATCCGGGGGCCAACGACACTGTTTGACCCTCGATACTTTCCCTAATACAAAAACCAGGTGCGAGCCCTGGGAAGGGCACTTCAATAGAAAAAAGAATGTGCACCAGACGGGGGGGATCAACACTTATTATTTTCAGAAACGAAAGTTCAACAGCAACAGCAACAACAGCACAACACAACAACATCATCAACAACAACAACTACGCAACAAGCATAATCCTCACCACTGATTTTCACTCAAGCCGATCGGCCAACTCGATCTGATATATATATATATATATATATATACATATATATATATATACACAGAGCTGTACGTATGTATACGTAGCACCCCTAATATGCGGATAGGAGTGAGGGGGCGGCGGGGACGTCGGCAGTCTGCGAGATTCTGGAGAAGCCCGCCGCATTCGCTAAAGTTCCACAAATTATACTACGAGCACGCCGCAAGCACCGATTTTTCTTCAAACCAATGTGGATCGGTTGCGGGTGGGTCGCGGGTGGGTCGCGGGTGGGTGGCGGGGTGGGTCGCGGGGTGGGTCGCGGGTGGGTCGCAGGGTGGGTCGCGGTGGGTCGCGGGTGGGTCGGGTGGTCGCGGGGTTAGAGTTTCACAAGTTATTCAACGAGCCTTCCGCAGGGGCCGTTTTTTCAAACCGATGTGAATGGGTCGCGGTGGGTCGTGGGGTCGCGGTGGGTCGCGGGGTGGGTCGCGGGTGGGTGGTTGCGGGTGGTTGCGGGTGTGTCGCGGGCGGTCGCGGGTGTCGCGGGGTCGCGGATGGTCGCGGGGTGGGTCGCGGTGGTCGCGGGGTGGGCGCGGGGGTCGCGGGGGGTCGTGGGTGGGTCGCGGGTGGGTCGCGGGGTGGGTCGCAGGGTGGGTCGCGGGTTGGGTCGCGGGGTGGGTCGCGGAGTGGGCCGCGGGGTGGGTCGCGGGGTGGGTCGCGGGGAGACGACGACAAACAACAACAACAACAACAACAACAACAACAACAACAACAACAACAGCAGCAACAACAATAACAATCACAATAACAGCAGCAACAACAACGCATCAAGCATAATCCTCACCTCGGAATTTCACTTCAGCCACGCACCCAGGAACAACAGATGACCGTTCGGCCCCGTTCACTTTGTTGTATATGGATACACATATACATATACATATACATATACACATATACATATATATATATATATATATATATATATATATGTATATTTATATATATATATATATATACATATATATGTATATACACATATGCGTAGCACCTTGCAGATGCGGATAAGAGTGATGGGGGCGTTGGGGATGTCGGCCTGGAGAAGCCCGCCACAGGCGCTAACGTTGAACAAATTGTACAACGAGCCCGCCGCAGGCGCCGACTTTTTCTTCAAATTAATGTGGATCGGTCGCGGGTGGGTCGCGGGTGGGACTGGGTCGCGGGTGGGTCGCGGAGTGGGTCGTGGGGTGGGTCGCGGGGTGGGTCGCGGGTGGGTCGCGGGGTGGGTCGCGGGTCGGTCGCGGGTTGGGTCGCGGGTGGTTCGCGGGGTGGGTCGCGGGGTGGGTCGCGGGGTGGGTCGCGGGTGGGTCGTGGGGTGGGTCGCGGGTGGGTCGCGGGGGGGACGACGACAACCAACAACAACAACAACACCAATAATTTTAAGACCGTTCGCCCTGATATGCTCGAGTGTCCACTCACGCGTGTTTCCCAAACCCTCGATACCCTCCCTCTTCGTCTTCGATCGAACCCTTTTTGGGGGGTATACCTTTCTTCCCTGCAGGCCGGGCCCCGGCAAGCGTCGGGACGGCCGCGGACCGTCGGCCTGGCCAGCGGCAGCGCTGATCGGTGGGGCGGCCGCGGACCGTCGACCCGAACCCCAGAGGGACGGACAGGGGACCGACCATGACGACGACGACGTCGACGACGACGTCGAAGACGACGGCGACGACGACGATGATGGCGACGACGAGCGAACGCGAGAGCGAGAGAAAACGACAGCAGGGCCACGAAGGGCACGAAGTAGGCCACGAAGGGCGACAGCGGGGACACGAAGGGAATGCGTATGGGGCCACGAAGAGAGCGAACGAGCGGGGGCCACGAAGTGCAGATAATGCGGGGCCGCAGAAGGCAACTATGGGGCCACTGAGGGTAGCAACTGGGCCACGTAGGACAGTGAGGGGAACGCAAATGGCGACAGCGGAGCCACGAAGGGCATGCACATGGGGCCACAACGGGCGCGACTCCTGGTGGGTGCCTGGGTGTCGGGAGCGGGGCGCTTGGTCAAATTGCAAGAAATTCCAACGCAAGGCCATTCTTCAGTAAGAAAGTCTCCAGCGAGAGCGCGACTCCAGAGCGCTGGGAGAGCGATTCTTGAATGAACTGTAAGGAAGTCCCAAGCGAGAGCGCGATTCCTGAATAACATGCGAGAGAATCTCGGGCGGGAGCGGGGGTCCTGGCTAAATTGTAAGGCAATCTCAGGCGGGAGGCGTTGTTGTTGTAACCCAGGGGCCAGGGGCCCAGTTTGAGCAGGAAGACCTTCCCTGTCAAAAAACAGGGTGCGAGCGTCGAGGGGCACACTTTAATTGAGAACAAAGCAGTATGCACCTGTGGGGGGATCAACAATTATTATTCTTCAGAAGTGAGAATTCAACAACAACGCAACAAGCATAATCCTGACCACGGATTTCCACTTCAGCCACGCAACCAGGTGATACATTGATTGATTGATTGATTGTGTGCAGTCGATGTGGAGCTATCCACGTCGTGCAGCTTACGCGGTGCACTTTATTTGGTGCCATGTACGTTGTCCAGTCGGTGTGAACAATATGCGTGGTGCAAAACGACGGGGCGGCGACGAGGCCGCGACGGGGCGGTGACGGCGACGACATAGCCGCCAGACCGACGCACATGCCAAGACGACCGGCGGCGATGGGGCAGCAACGGCGACTACATAGCCGCCAGGCCGACGCACAGGCCCAAACGATGGGCGGCGACGAGGCGGCGACGGGGCAGCGACGGCGACTACGTAGCCGCCAGACCGTCGCACAGGCCTGGTTTCTGAGACGAGAAGTAGGAAACCCTAAGGGCAAGCACCGTTTGGGGAACATATTTGCAACAACGTGTACAATCTGTATGCGTGTCCTTTCTATCGGCGACTATACCCTTCCCCATCTCCCCCTACCCTTACGTATCTACCTCCTCGACACCTGGTCGCTCGTTTGACCATCTCTCTCTCTCTCATTCTCTGTCTCTCTCTCTCTCTCTCTCTCTCTCTGCGTATCACCTCCCCTGGGGAAGCCTGGAGGTACCGATACCGCCACTCCCCGGACCTCTTCAGGGGCGCTTCGGACCACCACTTCGAAGCGCATCCGGCGTTGGCGGCGAGAGCCTCCCGGGAGGCCGCAGAGGGGAAAACGAGCCGAGAGTAGCGGACCTGTTCCTCCTCCCCAGACCCCCGACGTCATGATTTTTTCATGACGTCGGCCCCCAGAGGTTTCGACCTATTCCCCGGGATCGGTTTTTCATCCCGAGTCGTTTTTTGACGGTCCCGAGGCCCGGCAAAGGCCCCCAGAGGCCGAAAACGGGGAAAAACCTCCCGTCGTGATTTTTTCATTGCTCGAGGGGGTCTGGGTCTGAATCTCTCTCTCTCTCTCTCTCTCTCTCTCTCTCTTCCTTTCTGCATACCGCCTCCCCTGGGAGGTGCTGAGCGGCAGGCAGGCCGGTGGTGCCCGCAGGGGTGCCGCTCCAGAGGTGTCCGTCGCCGCAACTCGGAAGGGGGGCTACGGGGGCCGCGGGCGCCCGGAGGGGGAGCAGCGGCAGGCGTCGGTAAGGCCCGGGGCGTCGCTCAGTGGGGGTGCGACAACTGGGGCTCGTTCGGGCAAGTTCTTCTACAGGCGGATTCTGGCTTCATGGAGAATAATCAAAACATATGCAGCACACGTCGAACATGCGTAGAGAAATCGTTCCCCGACAATGTTCAACTATATTTGATGATTTCTACTGTAGAGGGGCACGCCCGACTTACAACTGGGGGGGAGAACGGCACACTTCTCGGGCCCTGCAACGCCCCCCGTGGGGGCCCCATAGTTGAGCAGGGACCGACCGTCTCGGCATTCCTATTGGCCTACCGCGACGTGTTCTTAGAACCCAGAAATGTTCTAGTAAGAAAAAACACCTATTCTTAGAACATAAACCCTATGTGTTATAACAAGACCGTCACAGCCAGAAATGTGCTAAGAACATTTCTTGCAAATCACACGAGGTTCTTAGACAATTCTTTTGTAGGCCTATAGGGCCTTTTGGCGAGCCAAGACGCTTCGCCACTGCTTGACAGAGGGCCCTTTGCAGGGGCCCTCACGGGCCTCCTTTTCTGCAGCATTCGCTGACCCCCCCAGTTACCACCCCTCCTGGCAGCGAAGGCCAGTCCACAAGAAACCTTCCACGACCTGAGACACCAGGATGTCCATGGCTTCTGTTGGAATGGAAACCCCACGCCTTACATCGCGAAACCCTAGAACAACCACAGAAACCCAGGGCACCCTGGAGGCAAGCAGGGTGTTTCCTGGCATGGGCCTCAACTGTATCGCCCCCCCCATTACAGTAGAGCCCAGTCCACAAGAACCCCTCCACAGGAAGCCCAACCCTCAGCACGCCTTCCCTCGCGAGAAACCATCGAAAACCAAGAAAGAAGCCCAGGCCACCCTGGAAGCAAGCAGGGTGTTCCTTCGCAGGGGCCTCCACTGCACGCGACGCCCAGGCCGCGTGCGCTGAGGAGACAGGGCTGGGGGTGCTCCGGGGCAGATCAGCAGCAGCCGCCCGGCGCGGCGCTCCCCGCGGCCGCGGGCCGAGGAGACCGCACCGGTACGGTCG
The DNA here is from genome assembly GCA_963575745.1 of Prorocentrum cordatum. Taxonomy (NCBI): domain Eukaryota; class Dinophyceae; order Prorocentrales; family Prorocentraceae; genus Prorocentrum; species Prorocentrum cordatum. The sequence continues at coordinate 241,937 of CAUYUJ010012969.1, read as the reverse complement.
GACCGAGGACAGAAGAGCAATGCACCGATCGGCCAAACTTCTCCTCCTCCTCCTCCTCGTCCTCCTCCATCTCGTCCTCCTCCTTCTCGTCCTGCCGTCGCTGTCGCTGACGGCATCGATGTCGTGAAAACGTTGCCTCACCCGAACACGGTCGGTAACCGAATACGTGCCCGAAGTTGTGACCGGGCGCGCGCGCGCGCGCCCAGCGCGTACGGCAGGTTCGTGTCGTGCCGACCCCAGCGTTGGTTTTGACACCGCGCTGGATCGTTCTACCTTGAACGATCGGCCGTCACCGCAACGTCCGATCGTTCAACATCGACCGATTCTGGGCCGCCGTCGGCGTTCAACGTTGAATGTCGGCGGCGGGGTCGCCGCCGGTCGACACGACGCGAACCTACCGTAATTCCCTTGCCGCTTCCCCCCCAATTCCCCTTCCCTGCTCCGCTCGTCGTGTCGTCTCTCTTCGTAACCGCCGTTCTTCTCTCTTTCTCTTGCCACAGGGCTCCTCTCGGCTGGTACAAGTGCCCGAAGCTGCGGCCGAAAACGTAGCGTGGCCAGAACTTGTGACCGACATCGGATGCCGTGTCGGTTTCGAGCCAAGCATTTCGGTCACCCTCGGGCGCGGCCGAAAAACTTCGGGGCTGGGGCTGGTCTTCGGGCACCAATTTTGGTCTCGACGCTTCCCTGAAGAAGACGTGGCTGCGCGAATTCAAGAACATGAATCCCTTCGCTGGCCAAACTGAAGAGCATGCGAGGGTGCCCGCCCCCAGGATACACAAGAGCATCCAATGAGAACGAAAAACATTGAGGGCGCCCAGAAACACGCAGATAGATACACGCAAACCCCAGGATCCCCGACATGTTTCCACATCTCCTGGGGCCTCGTCTTCTTTCCCCACCCCACTTCCCAGAGCTTCCCATCTTCTCCTTGGAATCGACGACGACTTCTGCCTGTGCGTTCTTTCCCCTCCTGCAAGAGGGGAGAAGGAGGAGGAGGTGGAGGTGGAGGAGGAGGAAAAAGGAGAAGGAGGTGGAGGAGGAGGAGGAGGTGGCGCAGGACGAGGAGGAGGTAGAGGAGGAGGAGGAGGAGGAGGAGGAGGAGGAGGAGGAGGAGGAGGGGGAGGAGGAGGAGGAGGAGGAGGAGAGGAGGAAGGGGAGGAGGAGAGGTGGTGGAGAAGCAGAGGAAGAGGATACATTGAACAAGGAGAGCACCCTGCCCCGAACCGACCTCGATCCTGGAGCCGTGGGGATTGAGGCCGCCGGCCGGGAGGAGGAGGAGGAGGAGGAGGAGAGGAGAAGGAGGAGGAGGAGGGGAGGAGGGAGGAGGGGGAGGGGGAGGGGGAGGAGGAGGAAGGGGAGGAGGAGGCGGAGGGGAGGAGGAGGAGGAGGGAGGACGCGTTTTTTTGTTGTCCGGCGTATCCGGCATTGGGCGACAAGGGAGGGGGAGGGGAGGGGGCGTCTGGCCCTGGACCTCTGCTCAGCGCGGCCGCTTGCAGCAGTGCGCCCCGTGGGGGAGGGACTGCACCTGCTCGAAGCAGGCGCCAGAACACAGCCAAGATCTACTCCCATGGGGGGGGGGGGGAAGGTGGGGTTGGGGGCCCGCGCCGATCGGCGAAATGATGAATAACAGACAGCACCGTTCGTTTTGTGCTCGACGTGTGTTTCGGTTTGCTCTGCCTGTTTTCCTGCACCTCCCTCCCAAAACGAAAAACAAGACACGGCCGAAGTCCAGTAGAACAGCTATCAGGCCCAGCCCTGCTTTGCACTACTGTGCCAGGGATCGCGTGATGATCGGCCCCTGGCGATAAACATTCAAAGTACCCCTAGCCCTTTGGAAGGGGAGCAAAAGTTAGGAGGGCCAGAACATTAGGGATAGGAGCCTTATCATATTTATAATCCCTGATGCAAGGACGGGGACCTCAGTGAGACCATGCCTTCACTGTGTTATTCGGGTGAGGGATTATTTTGTTGTCGATGACCTAGCCAGACTAGAATTGCCTGCCCAAGTCTGACATGGATTGGCAACTCTTTCCCACTACAGTGAGACAAACATATGGTCCAGAAGACTACCATTTCATGCATATGGGCCAGCCTCTGGACGTTTCATGTGAGACGCCGGAACCAGCTTCTGTTGTTAACGCTGGAGGGACGAACGTGATCAAGAAAATTGGAGAGATTTCTGGCAACTTGGTTACGAAACGTTGTCCCAGCTTTCACAGGTGAGGCTTCATCATCAGATGCTGGACTGAAACTATGAGCCCCGCTTACATCGCAGATCTGGGGGCTGGCTGGGAAGTGCCGACTTGTGGCCGTCGCGAACGCCGAGGCGGCCCTCAAAACCGCCACAGAGATCTGGATCGGGGTCGGATGCCACGCAGTGGAGGACGCCGAAGATCCCACGTGCACGACGATCAAATAATACGGGTCCCACGCGAGATGACACGGCGACCTTACGCGGCGGCTTACGCGGGTGCCAGCCAATTCGAACCCCCTGGCCGCCTCCAACTCGTCTTTGTTTATGCGGGAGGACGAGGAGGAGGAGGAGGAGGAGGAGGAGGAGGAGGAGGAAAAGGAGTGAAGAGGAGGAGGAGGAGCAGGAGGAAGAGGAGGAGGAGGAGGAGGAGGAGGAAAAGAAGAGGAGGAGGAGGAGGAGGAGGAGGAGGAGGAGGAGGAGGAGGAGGACGGGGTGCACGAAGCGGGAGACGAGGCCGCAGGAGGAGCGCGAGCAGGGCGCGACTGACCCAGGGGCGTCCATGCCGCAGCAGAACACCGACCGCACCGCCAATGCGAAACCGACGACGGCCGAGGCTGCTTAGCCGCAAGCCGCCTGGGAGGGCGCAGCGACACGACCGCGGCGCGACAACCGACCGAGCCGAGTCGACCGAGCGCAGCCGACCGCGACACGTCCGAGCTGAAGGAAACGCGGACACCCTCGTGACCCCTGCCACTGGCGGTAGCCGCGCGAGGCATGTCTGCTGGCCGCCTGGTCAGGGACGGCAGACTCTCAACGGGGGGATGCCCCGTGCTGTTCCGGGCCTCACGGCCGGCTTCCGAAATCGCTGCCTGTTGTGGGAACCTCCTCTTGTTCCTCCTGCCACTCGTAATCGAGGGTTCGCTCGATCTTATAGCATCCATTGGAATTCATAGCAAGTCAGCAGAGACATATTGGACCGTTAGGGGCATTTTCTCTTCCTTTCCTCCTCGAGGAGGGGGCTGGGGGCGAAAGTGGTAAACAGCTCCTCGCTCAAGACGCAAATCGAGTTTCCTCAGATGAGAGCGTCGAGATCTAACTCGCTGATCAGCGGGAGGTGCATGCCATCCTTCCTGGCGTCCGTGGAATGCGCCAGCACCTCCCTGAATTCACCACAGGGGCCGTCATTGCAGCCCATCCAGAGGCACGCCGACAGCGAAGGCCGTGAGGCCCTGGAGTGAATCAGCTTTTGGAAGGGGGCGCTTGTCGAGCTGGTAGACCTCTCCAGAAGCCAGCGAACAATGCTGCCCCAGTGCCAACACGTTCGGTGCCAATGTTATCCTTCGCCTCATGGTTGATGGCTGATCGCTGGATGTATGCCCTGGAGCAAGACCCGGAAGATGGAAGAGGAGGATGAGAAGTACAGTCGCAACATGGCCACATAAGCGCGAGTCGAGAACACCAGCCGCTTCGCGGAACGACCAATGCACCGTGGAGATGTCCCCCGACGAAGAGCACACCGGGGTGGAAAGCCCAAACACGAAGCACACACACGGAGGCCCCTTGGGCAGGCTGCATAAACATAAACGTTTGGCGCTCCGCGCAGATTTCTTGGACCTGTGCCGGACACCCCCCCCCTTGGCGCGCGCAGCGCGGAGCGCGCCAGGGGCGGCGCAGGAGGCGCCACCATGTGGGTCCCAGCGCGGATCCAAGAAGTCCGCGCAGAGCGCCAACATAACATGTGTATATCGATTTTTCTCCGCCGATCCTACCCCCCCCCCTTCCCCTCTCTTGAGCAGGGACCGAAACGTCCCGGCATTCCTATAAGCCTACCACGAGGTGTTCTTAGAACCCCAAAACATTCGAAGAACAACATGAGTGTCCTCAGAGCAGAAGCCCGATGTGTCGAACCAAGACAGTCTCATCCAGGAGTGTTCCAAGAACATCTCGTGCAGACCCTACAAGGTTCTTGCAGCATTCTCTGGTGGGCCTCTAGGCACGCCAAGCCGCCCCGCCACTGCTGGACTCTCGCTGGCCCGTCCGCCCTCCCCTGCCATCGCCGGCCACAGGCCGCGCGTCGGGGTGCGCCCCCCCCCGCCCCGCCCCCAGCAGCGGGTGCCCCCCACACTGGCAGCTCCTGGCCCTGGCCGCCTCCCGACCGGTCGAGCTTCGTCGGCCATCCCTATCCTCTCTGGCCTCTCCTCCGCCTCCTTCTCCGCCTCCTCCTCCGCCTCCTGCTCCTCCCCCTCCTCCTCCTCCTCCTCCTCCTCCTCCTCCTCCTCCTCCTCCTCCTCCTCCCCCTCGCTCCTCGCCCCTCGCTCCTCATTCCTCCCTCCTTCCTCCTACCTCCTCCTCCTCCTCCTCCTCCCTCCTCCTCCGTCTCTGCCTCCTCCTCCGC
>CAUYUJ010012969.1:172085-237248 GCA_963575745.1 Prorocentrum cordatum | reverse complement strand
CCCCTCCTCCTCCTCCTCCCCCTCCTCCTCCTCCTCCCGCGGGGCAGGAGCGCAGGGCCCACTGGCGCCGCCCTCTCGCCCGAGACAGGGGGGCCCCTCTCCCAGGCGAGGCGCCAACATGTCGCAACTCGACGACATGTCGGCGAGAAAAATGGCGTTCGCGCTGTTGTTTGACAGTTCAGACGGCGGGGTTGCTATCGGCCGGCTACAGTCGGGGCGTTGACCTAAGGAACCCTAAATAAGGAACGAGGCCGCTTTTTTCCCCTAAGTTAAACTTCGACTTCCCATGGAAAACCTGAGGGACACTGCAAAACAATCGAGGAACACCGAGCCCCTCCCCAACGAAAAGGGTTCCTTCCTCAAGGCCCCGACTGTAGGTGGGGATGTGGGGGTGTTGAATCATAGGAAGTAAGGATTGGCAGGGGTGGAGAGGTGGAGGGAGAAGGACTGGAGGGATGAGGCGGCGCGGCAGCGGCGCACAGCGCGCCCGCCTGGTGGCGAGGTAGGCCTCCGTGCTGCCCGAGCACCTCGGCGGTCGCCACCGCAGCTGCCCCCCGCCGGCGTGGCGACCGATCCGACACGGGGGCCAGGAGGGGCCCCCGCGACCCAGGGACGCCGACGGGGGAGGGGAGATCAGGGGGTGCGGAGGGGGCACCAGGAGATACGCATGAGTGTGCACAACTCCAGGCCTCCCAATAGTAGGGGGACGAAGAATGACATAAACATCAAAACTCGGAGGCCCGCGCGGGTTTCTCGTATCCGCGCTGGACCCACCCTTGCGGCGCCTCCGGCGCCGCCCCTGGCGCGCTCCGCGCGCCCAGGAGATGGGTCCAGCGCCGATCCGAGAAAACCGCGCGGACCTCAGTATTGGTATGTCTATGTTGTTCTTCGTTCCCCTGGACGAGGAAACGTCGGCTCCGTGCTGCGGCCCCGCCCTCTGGCCGGATCGGCGAAGCCTCGTGAGACGTTCTGGAGGCAATGGCCGCCAATAATTCACTAGCCAAGCGGGCCTGAGCCTGCTCTGGCATCGGCACCGCTGCAAAATGGCTGGAATCGCCACTTGGTCGCACCCTGCTCATACCTTGTCGGCTCAGCTTGGGTTGCGAACGCTGCTGGAATCCATCAGGCTTCATACTTCCCCTTGAAATAAAATATGTGGCAAACGTTGCATCCCTCGGTTCTCTGAGTGAGAGGTTGGGCTTGATTTGGGCTCGGGGACGTGCACCTTGACGAGGACAAACTAGACTCCTCGACTCCCTGGCTCTGATCCAATCTGGTCCATCCCACAGCGCTCATCGTGACAGAGACTTCTCGGCCCGAGGAGCTCAAGCGGCCGCGTGCTGCCGGCAACACGCAGCTGACGGCGTGGGAGTCTGAGCCGAGGACGTTTCCCAGCCAGGTGGGGCGATGTGATACGTCGGCTGCGCGGTTGGGACGTCGCCAACATCCACCACGAACTCGAAGTCGGCCGACGGCCCCGGGTTGGCTGCCGCGGAGGTATCGCGCACGAATCCGCTGAGGGAAACTTACTTTCAATGTCATCTCCACGCGATACCATGGCACAAGGAGGCGACGGCGACGACGAAGACGACAACGGCGGTGGCGACGGCGGCGATGACACGATCACGAGAACTACGAAAGCAATGACCACGAATGACGAGAGTGGCGTCAAGAACCACGACATTGGCAACGATGACGCCAAAATCGCCGACCAAAGGCTGGGGCGACTTGGGACGGCGTCGGCGGCCCGCAACGACGGCAGCGGCGTGCTTGCAAATTGCAAATTCGTGACCTTGCACTCAGTTGCCAACAACTCTGGCCTCAGACGATGCTGGCTGGGACAAGTGCCCGGGCTCTTTCCCACGCGAGACGGCCGGCGGACTGCACAGAAGCCGACCGGAAGCGCCCTGGAGGCCCTGCTGGAGACCCACTGGAGACTCCCTGAGACCCCCATGTGAGGTCGAAAAGACTTCCCACCGACCCCCTTCAAGCCACCAAAGCACGGTGGCAAGCCACGGGATACGGGAACTTGTCATGGAGACGATCGTGCGTCCGCTCGCACGGCCCCCGCATTGAGATTGCCGGGCGAGTGCTTCGCGCAAGACAGATCTGATATGAGAGCTGAGCTCGCCGTAGATCCATACAGCGGGCTTTTTGTGCGAGCACATGTTTTTTAACCGCTAACCTCCCGTCCTTCCGACCGCCCAGACGCAGCAGTCGACGTCAGGAGCTCCCGAGGAGGCACGGGCTAGGTTCCGAAGGGACCTCAAAAAGTCAGGATAACGACCCAGACACTCTCGAACCGTGAGCTCAAGTTTCGCTACAGGGCGCGTTTTGTTTGCACGTGGTGTCTCTTTAAACTGGTCAGGGGGTCTATGGGCTTTGACCCATCTCCATCTCCATCCTATCCTCGTAGACGGGGTTATCATGTCTGCACCCATTGGGGTGGGGGCCTTGTGGAAGCTTCTGCCCACCCAGGTTTGGATGATGATCCAGACGCGCACACACACACACGAAATTGCTGTCAATGTCACTCCGCTGGGAGGGTGGCGGGAACGGCCTCTGTTTTCACATTAATTATGTGCAGTGCCCGATGGCATTCCATTGCTCCAGGCCTCCCAGATGAGGTCGGAGTAGAGGGTTCTCACTATGTGCAAAAGCATGGTGTTATATACTTTGGGTGAATATGCCATTTTAGGCTGAGGGCCGCTTTTAGTCCAAGGTATCCTCTTCTGATGTCGCGTACAGCTCTCCACGATGCCGCGTATAGGTCTCAGAGCCTTGCTTGAAGCGTGCAGTCAGGGCTCTACGCGGACTCTGGCCCAGCGCGACTCGCACCACGATCTGCGTTACGCTCACCAACAACACTTCGAATGGCCCGTTTTTGTTTTCGTGTAGGCCTCGTGCAATTTGTCAAAGCACATCTGCCTTCACACCGCGGTGTCATTTTTTTGTCGTCTCGTGTGGAGGGCCGTGCCGAAGAATCTTGCACGCCAACATTTTGCGTATCGTCCCACCGCCCAACTTCTGGGCATACAACAAGGGTGCGTCCAGGCGGGGGGGCGCCAAGAAACGTAGATGAGAGCAGGCGCCGTGGAGCCCGGAATTCCATCATACCCCCAACATGATATCCACACCATCATACCCCCAGCCATGATATCCACACACCCTGAGTCATCACCCCCCTCTTGGCCCCCTCCTCCCCACTTGCTTGTCCTCCTCTCCCCATCCAGCCCTCCCTCACCCACTCCTCCCTCCGCTCCTCCTCCGCGCTGGCTGAGGGGCAGCCAGTAACGATGCGGCAGCTGGAGCGACGGCCAAGACGCAGCAGGGCGTCAAGGACGCAGCGGCAGCCATCAGCAATGGCAAGGGCCGCAAGAGAAAGGACCCGAAGAGCAAAGCGTGAGAGCTACAGTCGAAGCCTCCCGTGGAGGAGGGGGAGCAGGATGCTCCGACGAACAACGGCGTCAACTCCAAGGCCACAAGCATCAACCTGCTCGAGTTGTTTTTTTTCCCGCGTGTTCGGTTATATGACATCCGTGCTCAACGTTCTTTGAATCTCTGTCTAGAGAAACGGATCCTCAATCACTAGAGCTTCCCATGAGGTTATCTCGTACATGCATTACGGGCAGGAGAAGCGGCCCAAGGCTGGGAGTGGGACCCCGAAGGGGCGCTCTTGGATTCAAGAGCTTGAAAGAGTCGATATCGGTGAACATAATGAACATGTCGCGCGGAGGCCTCAAGCAAGTCTTGGCGACCAGCACCAGTGACGCGACGTGGATCGCAACTGTTGAGCGGACGATTCTGGCACATCACAATCAGGAGGGCGAAGGGAATCAAACATCAGTTGTTTTGACACGCGGCTGAGGTCAAGGGCAAAACATCTGAGTCAACGAGGCACACGTCCACATCAACGTCAGGAAGGTGGTTGTTCGAGATCAGACAGCAGGCTAGCGGTTACAGGAACAGGCAATCCTGCAGCAACTACTTCGGCCTCGTCATAGGGGCAACAGTGACATCTTCGTCACGCTTGCTGGTGGCTCACCACCACTTTCCAGGACGGAGTCAGTCGTGGACTACGAGACGCCGATTCGTCTTGGGAGGTCTGGGTGGTTCACACACACATGGGCAAGGCGACCGTCAACTGTCCCATGTACATAGAACAGGCAGCTATCCGAGTAGCCAAGAAAGCGCAGACTCGTGCAATCTGCAAATCGCTGGCCGGGCTCAGATTATAGGTCGCGTCAGGTGTAGACACGGTAGTGTTGCTTCGTACTCTCAGGGAGACGCCACTCCTGGTGAACGAGGCCACCACCAAGAGTGGAGTCTCACTATATCACCCAGTGGGCGTGGTCGATCAGAACATGGAGCAAGGGCACGCGCTTTGGACAACAGACCGCGCAGACTCGTGTTCACAAAGGGGGCCAGGAGCCAGCCGCCAGCACACCGCGGTCACAACTTCTGGGACTGCGGCAAGAGACGGCGATTGTACATCCTGAGCATCCAATCAACGGGATGTTCGGGACCGGGTTACTGAAGCAACGACGTAGGTTGGAGACGGTGTGCGGGTCCAGTCGCAGAAGCCGTCGTGCAACGACGGCGTTGGATCTGCTATCTCCGCCGCCGGGCCCAGCAGTCCGACGCAGCAAGGGGTGCATCAACGACAAGCGACGCGCTGTGGGCTTTTGGCAGCGAAGTGCACACCGCAGTCAACAGAGTAAGGAGTTCACACGTTAGGGTCAACACAGAAGGTGAATGCCACTGCTTGCGCAGAGAGGGCTCGCCACATCCGCTAGCGAGTCAATGCAGTGACAGCTATCCTTCTACAATACCTGTGGGATCCGATCACCCCCGAACACTTGGCAACTCCATCACGGCGGGGGCATGGGTGAACAAAGTGACTGGCACTTCCCAGAATTACTCACAAAGCCGCGAAGACATCAGCGACGCACGATCCAGTAAGTCAAAGTCAATTGTGCCCTGCCTGTGGGAGCAGACGGCCAGTCACTTTCGTGGTGAAGGAGTGGCAAAGGGCATTGACAATGATTCGTATCGCATCCTGCTGTTGAGGCTGACACAGATGCAAAACGAAACCCAATGGTCAGGAACTCTACTGGCGGTGGCGACAGGACGTGACCGCACACAGCTGACTTGATGACGAGGAATTCCAAGTGTGCCCTCGCTGCCTGATATATGGTGAGCGGCATCGAGAGACTCCTCTCCACGACTGCTGATTTTGAGCATACCGTGATTCGGACACCCAAGTGCCAGTAGCGTTCAGACGTCACAAGAAACACGAGCGCTCCTATCTTGAAGGGCTGGCCTCCGAAAAAGTGACAACAGTACGACCGCCACCAGGAACACATAATTTGAGGCATCGCGGCCACTGGTTCGTCGGAGCGGCGGCTTCTCGTGTGGAGACGCCAGCGGTGGAGGAGGCACGCATTCACCCAAGCTGCGTCGAGCAGGTACTGGCTTCACCATCGCCGAGTGTACCGACCCAGTTCGTCTATGACTAGAAGCACGCGGACCTGTAGCAGACAGGCGGCAGACGGTGTATCGAGGAGAGCTCGCGGTGCTGGAATTCGTCATTCGGAGCATCAGGGGGCCACCCACGTATCTAACAGACTACGAGAGGGTCAAGGAAGGATGGATGAGACAAATCCATCTTGAACCCAGAGCAGCCCAGACATAGATATGTGGAAGTATTTGGACAGCACATGCATGAATTCGCACCTGCCGAGAGAAAGAGAGCTACAGCATGGGGTTTGAGCATGTGGAAGGTGATAGGTACTGAACGAGCCGATCAAATGGCAAATGACGCTGCTGAAACTTGGCGGGTACCCGCTGACGGGCTTGCCCGGATCGCCATGCACGAGCAAAGAACGGAACCTCTTCGTCGGAGGTGCTGGCGTGCAGCGGTGCAAACCGTGATTGCTGGTCTGGGACCCAGTCAGGACGGAGAGCAGCGCCGCACGATCTTCTCTCTGCCCCTGCCACCGTTGCCCGATCTGGCACTGCCCACTGTCTTGGAGAAAATTGAAGGGGCCCAAGGACACACAAATAAGTAGACACAAATAAAAGGATTCCCCATAGTTTCCCATATTTTCTGGGTTTGTGTCTTCCCGCCCAATCCCCATATTTTCCAATATTTTCTGGGGGATCGACGATTAATTGTGTCTGTGTGTTTCTTCCCCTCCTGAAATAAGGCCGTCAATGTGACAGATGCCGAGGGTACGCCACGCAAGAGCAGCTCACTGAGTGGCCCAGTGCTCCCTGCTTCCAGCTGCTGTCTGGAGATGGTGTCGTTCCCTTTTTAGGATACCTCCTGGAGGCCGAGCTCATTGCTCAGAAGCGTCTCTATTCTTCACACAATCTCAGCTTTCTCAATCGCCTGGAACTCTTGTTTTGCAGAGCATTCGGATATCATTCTTCCTAGCAAATGCGAGGCCGTGCCGTCGAGTGGATACGAAGAGCCAACAGGTCTCGACAGGAAGACGTCTCCAGAATCGAGGGTGGGCTCTGGCCCAAGCTCGTCCCTGTCGTGCCAACGAGTCGGCGGCCTCCTGTCCCGCCCCCCGCCGGGCGGCAGCGGAAACACGGGGCTCAGGCGCGTGCAGCCTAGGGGTCCTTCGGCGGCGAGCGAGGGGGGGCAGTGAGCAGGAAAAGGCCTCCTCGGAAGGCGGCGGGACTTCTCAGAAGCCCTCGCGTCTTCCGAGAGGTTTTTGTTGTCTTCGGGGGAGGCTTCGACAACTTCTCAGGAGGCTGGGGGACTTCCGAGCTGTCTGAGAAGGCCCGCCCCTCGTCACTCCCCCCCCCTCGCTCGCCGCCGAGTCCTTTGAGTCCCGAAACGGCGTGGTGACAGACCGTGCGGTGACCTCGAAGTCCCGCAAGACCTCACCGCACGGTGCGTCAACGCACGGTCTTGGGACCCCCGATGCCCCAGGTCGCCCGAGAGGTCCTCGGAGAACGGCCCCGAGTCCCAAAACCGTGCGGCGACCCTGACTACCTACCAGACCACCCCAACCCCACCCGAAGGCCCGAACTTCGGGTGGGGGGGGGGGGTAAGGGTTCCACTTGGAGGCCTGGAAATGGGCACCAACACCAACACAGGGGGGTTGCCTCCACAGGGGGAATATGATCCTAGATTTCGGTGTTGGTGGTAATATTTCGGCCACCTTGGAAGCCAGACTATTACCACCATCACCGAGATCGGGATCTTCATCCCTCGGTGGAGGCACACCGCCGAAATTGGTGTTGGTGTCAATCTCTAGGCCTGCGATCCACATGTGCTTCTCCGATGTTTCCCGATCCCCCCCCCACTAGAAATCGAGGGTAAATCTGAGCCTTCGGGTTGGGCTGGGGTGGTCTGGTGGGTGGTGAGACCCCGCATCCCCACCGGCTCACCGCACGCTTGGGGGCCCCCGCGTCCTGCTCCGTGCTTCCTCGCAGCACAGCCCGCCAGGGCCGCAGGCCGACGCCGACGAGCGGCGCGGGCCCCGCAAAGATGTCGGCCGGGACGCCCTCTCGCGAACCGAAAACGGCCAATTCGCCAATCGACGCGTCGGGGTAGGAGGCCTATCAACCTCCGACACAAGGACAACCCATTAGACGACAAGATGTAGCTTTTTTTGTTTTTGTTTGTTCCCGCTTGCGGTCCATCTCACAAATCGTGCCGGGGCGTCGACAGGCAACCATGCCGCAGGACCGCCATCGCCCCTGCCTCCCGACAGTCTGTAGCTTTCTGTGCAGGCCCTGCTTCGGGAGCGCGGGGCCCGACCGAACCCTCCGCAAGGGACCCCAAGGCTCCCGGCGGTCCTCAAAGAGAGTCCCAGTCTTCTGCGAGCCTCCCCCCCCCCCCTTGGTTCTCTCGGCGGGGAACAAGCTCGTCCCTTTTCCGCCTCCCCCCTCCACCCCCCCTCCTCCTCCTCCTCCTCCTCCTTCTCCTCCTCCTCCTCCTCCTCCAGTTAGATATCCTCCTCCTCCTCCTCCTCTTCCTCCTCCTCCTCCTCCTCCTCCTCCTCCTACTCCTCCTCGTAGGCGTCGCGGCGGAGATTAGTTTCACTCCATGGTTAGGCGGGTTGGATAAGGTGGGGGCTCTTTCTCCAAGGGCATAATCCGTTGCGGACTGCTCTGGACGCGAGAAGACTCGTGAGCACCTTCGCATGAGCATCGCCATCATAATCAGTGGTTGAGGTTGTAGTCGTGATTGTAATCGGTGGTTTTAAATGGTATTGCAATCGTAACCGTAGTCCCGGTTGAAGTCGCAATGGTAGTCGTCGTCGTCGAAGGGGGGAGTATCTTCCCTCTTGTACGTTCCTTCTGTTTTTGGGCGGACTGGATAATGTTTGGGGGTTATTTCTCCCCGAAAGCAATCCATTGTGGGCTCCTGACACGCGAAAGGATTTGTGAGCATCTGCAACTGAGGATTGCAATAGGGAGTAGTCGCAGTCGTAGTCGAATTCGTAGTTGTAGTCGTAGTCGTAAGTGTAGTCGTGGTCACTAACTACGCGTAGTCGCAACGCAGCCGTAGCAATAACCGATTTGTAGTCGTAATCGTAATCGTAGTCGTAGTCGTTGTTGTGCGGCGGGTGCAGCGGAACAATCTTTATTTTGCACGATTAGTTGGGCCCCAGTCCGTCAATGAGGTGTCGAAGATATACTAGTCTCCATATATTTGGGAGGGTGCTAAACACCGATGTGGGGGCACACATAATACAATGAATCGAGGCGCCGGTTCACGATCCCTTCCTTTTTTCATGGCTGGTGGAGGTCTGGCAGGGTCAAAACTGATCGCAAGGACCCGCGATAAGGATGCAAGGGGCCGTGGGAGGCCATGCCGACGCTTTCCGATGGGAAGCCTTGGGAAGAGCTGGTCCTCACTGGCGGTGGTGACTGCACGGCCCCGAGAGGGCCCCAGGGCTCCCACGGTGCGCCCTGGCTGCCGGAAGAGGACAAGGGGGGGGGCGGGGGCTGCGGCCGCGCGAGCGCGGCTCGCCCCGAGGTGCTCCCCAGCGGGCCCCGATCATCGTCCAGGAGGGGAGAAACCACACAGACACAAGGAAGCGTCGATTCCCCAGAAAATAGGGGGAACATATTGGAACGGGGGGGGGAGACAAACACCCAGAACACATGTGAAAACATGGGGAACATGTTTATTTGTGTGTATGTACTTGTGTGTCCTGGGGCCCCTTCAATCGTGTTGAGCCCCTGGCGCAAGGGGTCGCAGCATGGCCCCAGCGTGGGCACGGAAGTCTCGAGACCACTGCGGGCTTCAGGAGGTGTGCAGGAGAGCTCGCGGCCCCGAGAGGCACCCAGGTTGGCAGCCCCTGGGGCCAGCAAGCAAGGCTGAAGCTGTGCTGAGCTCAGACCGAGTGCTCAGATCATATCAGATCAGCTGTAGGTCAACTGCGCCAAGCTGGGCTCGATTGTGCTGAGCCTGGTGAATTCAGTACATCCCAAGACAAGTCACGCCCAGATCATTATGATCAACATCTTCCCTCTCTGCCAACCTATCTTCCTCTGATGTGTGTCCCTCCACCCCCTCTGCCGCGTCATCCTCACACTCCGCCAGGAGGCAAAACAATAGGCTGGCTCAGATAGCCTGATATGGGAAAAAGGCAAGCAAGCAGACTGAACTGAACCACTGTATGCTGACTACTATTACAAGGGAGGCGACCGACGCAACAGCAGGAGGGAAGGATGATGGTGGGAAGGAAAGGAAACGTGCAATTCGATTCGATCGGCCTGTCTCTGGACGGAAGCCCAGACACTCACCACAAGGCCCAGGACATAGGACCCTGAATGGCAAGGTCAGTTCCCGAAACGTGTCAATAAAATCACCATCCTTGGCACCGAGACGAGATACCTGCGGTTGAGGTACTTCGGCGACCAGGTGAACGAGAGCACCCCGTTATCCAAACCCACCGCGCTTCCGTTGCCGTACCTGGCTAAAGGATGTGGCGCTCGAGTTTGCACAGGAATTGGGGGCAAAGCTTGCCAATTCGAACGCGAACAAACAAGGTATTGCGACCTCGGTGTGTAAGTTATGCGATGAAATCTACGTGGCACAAGCCACGTGGTGCAAGTCATGCGTGCTGCAAGCGAGGCGGTAAAAGCTCTTCTTGGCGCGAATTACGCTGTGTAACCTGGATGGTGCACACAGTGTGGCGCAGATGTTGTGTGATGCGCGCTATGCTGTGTGGGCAGTGTGGTGCACGCTATGCTGTGTACGCCATGCGGCGTACACAGAAGGTGCAATATCTATACGTATATATATATGTATACACATGTGCATACATATATATATATATATAGCACGTCCAGACCTCCACCCTCCAGGCGACGATCGACGGTCGATGGGCTCTCTTTTCCCCTGGGCCGAGAGCACAGCTCACAAGCTCTGAAGTGGATGACCGCATAATTATGGCAGCCGAAGGCCGCACGTGTCAGGCATGCACAGCTGAGCCTGCGGCAAAGGAGGAGGGGGAAGGAGGGTCAGACAACAAAAACTCGAGCCAAGAGTCGCCTGGATGGTGAAGACCTGGAAATCATGATAACTGAACAAGCTGATTAATCAATTCCAGACGTCTACCCTCCAGGCGACGGTAGACGACCGATGGGCTCGATTTTCCCCCTGGGCCGAAAGCGCAGCTCACAGCTCTGAAGTCGGCAATCGAGGACGAGCCGCTGCTTGTCGTTCTTTTTTCTCGACGAAGAAGGGGTGGGAACTGCCAGCCATCTGGGCATGAAAAGAGATGTAGAGGGAGCGGTCGGCCATGAGCCAGGGAGCGGTTCAGCCCGCATGTCGACCTCTAGCCGTCAGAGAGCATCGAGTCCTCAAAATTGTAGACCACGCCGCGGGGTCGAAGTGGGAGGACGTCCGCGAGCGGAACCAGGGACGACGAGCCGTCGGCCCGGGAGACCTTTTAACTGTCGTACGGTACCACTGTGCTGCCATCGCCGTGATCATCACACCGGTGCCCGAGAAGCTCTCGCGACGCTTCCTCGGGCGAAAGCACAGGCACTGAAGAGGTAGCCAAAGAGATCGCCGGAAGCAAATGCCGATGAGCCACCGCCTGCGCATCGTTCGCGGTGTCAGCAGGCGGAGACTCGCAACCGCGCAGGGCGTTCAGCGCCACGACGGCCGCGTCGGCGTCCTGGCCGACAGCCGCGCGATGTCCAGCGCGCCGCCTGGCAGCCCGCGACTGCCCGGGTGACCCAGGTGGGGCATCCCACGGGATCGGCGGAAGGGGAAAAAGGCCCCCTGCGCGCGCCCGATGAACCCTGGGCGGCCCTCGTCGAGGCCGCGCACAGTCCTGCCAGCGATCGCGAGACGAAAATCCAGTCCGGCATGCTGTCGGGGACTGAGGTCCGCCCTGCACCACTGGAATCTCGGCCCCTTTTGGTCCTTGGCGGGGTCCTCCCCCCCGCCGTTCTTGGCCTCGCGCGCCTTGCCTGGCCCCTTATCGATGGCGGCGCGCGTGCCCATCTCCTCCACCACGTGCTTCCGCAGCGAGGGGGCCATGCCGGCGCCGCACTTCCTCTTCTCGATGCCCAAGTAATGCTCCCAGCCCTCCCAGTTCGGGTTGTGGGGGTTCTCCTCGTGCCCCCAGCTGCCGCCCCTCGGAAAAGAGCTGATGCTGCTCGGCGGCGGTGAGCCTCTGGTTGCACACGGTTGACGCCCAGGACGGCCGCCCCCGGATCGCTGGTGGAGCGGATCCCTGACAAATCAGGGCCGGAGGCGTCCAGCTGCTCCACGAATATGTCGAAGCCACGGCTGCTGACAACGTGTTCTTTGCCCTGCACACGGCACAACACAAGGCGCTCATGCCACAGGTCTTCGTCGTACCTGACCAGAACCACGTCACCAGCTCGTGAAGCCATCACGAACCTCGCCGCGTCCTTGGGCTGTGAGTGGCAGGCGAGCTCGCAAAGGAGGTCCAGTCCTCCTCACCAGCTGTTCCTGCTCCTCCGTGCCCTCTGCCAAAGCAGCTCGCAGTGTGCGAGGCGCCATGCTTCCGCTCGTCCACCAGATACAGACGGCGAGGACGCCTGCCACGAGCCCGGCGCAGCTGCCCAGGCCCGCGAGGAGGATGTCCCGCTGCAGGGACGCGACCTCCAGGCAGGCCAGACACGAGCAGCTCGGGCAGGCAGGGTGGGTCACCCCCTGCAAGTGCTCCGGCCCGCAGCGCGCCAGCTGCTCGCGGAGGACCTCCAGCACCCCGGCGCCTGGCTCGGGCCCGCTGAAGTCGCAGTGGCATGAGAGGTCCTGCGACCCGTTGTTCCAGAAGCGCTCGCCAAGCGCACCCAGGCCCCAGCCGGCTGCCGCTTGCATGCGCCGCGGGCGAGGTGAAAGAAGCTTCTCCGAAAAAAAAACTCGAGCCGAGAGTCCTCCGGATCGGGAGGACCTGGCAAGCATGATAAATCAACAAATTGATACATATGAATTGCAAGCCAGGTAACTGAACAAAAAACACAGCGAGCACAGTAGGCGCCGACGAACGCCCGCCAGGCGGAACCTCGGCAGACCCAACCTGCGCGCGGGGCGCCCACGAGCCACCACCCGTCCAGCACACGAGGAGCAGGCGCCCGCGGCAGCCCATTGTTCGACGCCTTCGGCAGACCCCGCCAGCGCACGGAACGCCAAGGCAGAGCCCACGGCAGCCCACTGAGCGGAACCTCGGCAGACCCGCCAACCAGGCGAGACCCTGGCAGATCGAGTCAGCGCACGGAGCGCCCACGAGGAGCTCACGACTAGCCGCCAGGCAAAAACTCGGCAGACCTGGCCAGCTGAGACACCGCGGCAGAGCCAGCCAGCGCACGGGGCGCCCACGAGGCGCCCCTGGCCTCCCACCAGGCGGAGCCTCGGCAGCGTCTGACAGCTTCGTAGAAGAGCTAGTGGGAACTCCAAAGTGCAGGCAATGTTTTCGGAGCTGGACCCGGCTTCTCTCCACTTGTTTGCAATCCAGGGCACAGGGAGAGAAGGGCGTCTTGAGAGAGATGGGGCCCTCGGCCAGCGAATTTCGTGGAAGTGGCTGGTAAGTCCCCCCCTCCAGCTTGCCCAGGACACCGACCCCCTGAGATCTCTATATGACTCCGAACAACCTCAGGATAGTATATAGTCTCTTGCGGTGGCAGACCTGACTGGATGCCAGCATCAGGACTTCGCCGGCGTGCAACTCCACGCCTGAGTCTCCAGCCAGGCGAACGCACCAGAATGCGCAAGCTCCTCCTCAACCTCTTCTTGATCCTCCTGCTCCTCCTGCTCCTCCTCCTCCTCCTCCTCCTCCTCCTCCTTCCTTGTCGCCTCTTCATTGCCCATCTGATTATCATCACGATGCAACTAGCAAACTCTAGCACGTTTACATTGCCCACGTAGTAGCTAATGATCACGTGCTTGCCAACCGGGAGACGCGAACGTCCCGATAGTCCTTGCAAAGCACGTGCTCGACGAAGGACAACGATATGAACCCATACGAAAAAACAAAACGCCTGTCACAACGCCCCACTAAACAACCACATCCTGAGACATGGACGTCCGCATGAAATAGCAAGATTATGTAGCGATGATCGGCACGCAGGCGTCTGGCTGAGTGCTGTGGGCTACTAGCAGCCAACTCCGAGCTCGAACTGTGATGCCTAACCCCATTCAGGATGGCATGAGGGAGACGGTCACGGAACACGCATGGGTGAAGCGAGTGAGGGACAGCCGTACGATTCACATCAGTCAGGCAAGACAACATGTCCAGCTGGCGGCTAACGGCATGACTAAATATACGTGTGTGCGTGTGTATATATATATACTTATATATACATATACATTATATATATATATATATATAATGTATACGTGTACCCACTCCTTACCCTTCAGTGTGCTTCCTCAATAATGGCCACGGGCGTGTCGCACAACACTGGCCATGAATATAGGTAGAGAGCGAGAGAGGGTGTGGACAGGAGAACGGGCCCCAAGCCATGTGTAAACCTTGAAGAATCGACCTGGCCTCCCACCCGCTGGTGTCGTGGCACACGCTGCGAAGTCGACGGAGGGATTTCCAACACATCCGCCGATCCCCCTCGGCTCGACAATGCAATTCGGCAAATAACAGTGTTGCGATGCTCTTGGCCCATTCGAACTCTTGCTGTCACGACTTCTGATGGGCTTCCTCCTGAATCCAAAGTCCACTGAACTGGTCAACCCCCCGATGGCTTGCACGACGAATTCCCAATCGCACGCGACCCCCCTCGGCTCGGAACCGTTTCTCCTGATCCTCCCCATAGAATAATTCAGCTACAATGAAGACCCAACCACAAGAAATCTTCCACAAGAGACCCAGCCCTGAGATCCAAGGTCAATCGATTTCTATTGTGGGAACATCACGCTTCTCATAGCAAAAACATCGAACAAAAACCCAAGACACCCAGTGCACCCTAGAGGCGAGCAAGGTGTGTCTTGGCATGGGCCTCCACAGTAGGAGTAATTTAAACAGTCAGCTCCCGGCAGTCATAGGTCGGGCATGTCCCCCTACAAGCGGATGTTGGACAACAAATGAAACGGATCCAACACATACTCAGAACATCTGGTGGGAAAATCGTCCCCGTACTATGTTTGGACTTTCTTTGGACACTCCTCCTGCAAAGGGGCAGACCCGCGCGGAGGAGGAGGAGGAGGAGGAGGAGGAGGAGGAGGAGGAGGAGGAGGAGGAGGAGGAGGAGGAGGAGGAGGAGGAGCGAGGAGGAGGAGCGAGGAGCGAGGGGCGGCCACACCACCACCACCAGCGCGAGGCGCCTCAGGGAGGGCCCTCCCGGCGGTGCGGTCCCCCCCCCCCCCCTTCTCGCGGGGCACCCCCCCAATGACCCCGCAAGTTGGGGCCTCGTCCTCTCCTCCGGTCCTCCTCCTCCCTCCTCCCTCCTCTCCTCCTCCTCCTCCTCCTCCTCCTCCTCCTCCTCCTCCTCCTCCTCCTCCGCCTCCTCCTAGGCAGTGATCACCAAATCGGGGAGGCAACGATCCCCAATGGGACAACCCCTAAAAGATTCCCGAATGATTCCCCTCTACTGATCCCCCTGGTGATCCCCCTGATGATCCCCCAAGTGGACCCCCATCGATGGAAGTGGCCCCCGTGGTGGTGGTGGTGGTGGTGTCGCATCGCCTTCATCCGGTCTTGGGCGCCCTGGGACAGGAACGAATCTGATGGAGCGGCGCTCTTCAAACCAGCAGCGAACTCTCGTGACAAAATCGCTCCGCGCGCCCAAGGCCAGGATTTCGCGGGAGAAATTCCGCGACCCTGAAGCCACGATGTCTCGTAAAGCACGGTGGGGTCACGCTCTCAAAAACGTGGGCAAAATGACGCAATCCTTGGACTACTGCTCCCGAAGAACCACGATACATCCCGAAACCACGACCTCCTTAAAAGACCATGGGTCTGCGATCGCGAGGACAGCATCCACTGTCACAAACACATGACCCGCACTCCGAACGCCACCATTTCTAGGAAAGGCCGATGGGCCTGTGGGCTCGCGCTCCCGGGGTTATGATGCATTGTATGATGTGCGAGTTCTGAGCCACGGCTCCTTGCTACAAGACCAGCGGTCCGCGCTCCAGAGGTCACGATCAATCAAACAAACGACGGGTCCGCGCTCCCAAGGCCATGATCCCTCAAAGAGAGAACTGCGGGCCCGCGCGCCCACAACACCAATGCCTTGACAGGACCAAGCATGGATCCCCATGCCTTGGGGCCAAGATCGCTCACGGGAAGAATGCATCCGCGCTGCCAGGGCCAGGTGATGGGGCCCCTTGGTACGACTCCCCTGGGGCTCGAATGTGACTCTCTTGGGGCTCGGTTGCTCTCTTGGGACTCTGTTGAGACTCCTTTGGGGAAACCATAAGGTACCGCTACCGCTACTCCCCAGACCTCTCCTGGGGTGCGTTCTGACTCGGATGTCGAGGCGAATCCAGGCGGTGACGACGAGGGCCGCCCAGGAGGCCCCAAAAAGGGGAAAACGGACGGGGGGGGGGTAGAAGCATGGGTACATTTTCCTCCTCCGATCCTTGCTGCAGGAGGAATGCCTCTCCTGGGACTTTGTTGATCGACCCCCGCGGGGTTTTACCCGTGGGACCAGGGCAGCACCGCCCAGTGGGCCGTCGGCACAAGCGCCCTGGGAAGCTGCAGGGGTGACGGATGGCGGGAGGGGAGCGAGGGAGAAGAAAAAGGGGAGGACAAATGAGGTGCGCTCGCGCAGCGTACAGTTAACCCGCATCTTAAGGACGCACGATAAGAATGCAAGGGCCGTGGGAAGCCATGTCGACGCTGTGCAGGCGGGGCGCGCCAGCGAAGGCGGCCAAGTATGGGCCGAGGAGGCAAGGATGCAAGGGCACCCTTGGGAAAATTGCCCATCGTTACGATAAGGGTTGACTGCATGGCACCAGGTCCGTCCCACCCAAACCTTTTAAACTGGGGCGAGAGCGCCACTCCGAACGACGGGAGCGAAGCGCGGGTCCTGAAATGAGTCCACGTTGCGGCGGGGGCGCCGTTGGAAGAACCAAAGACATTCCGACCAAGAGAAGTTAAACACAAACCAGACAGTCGAACATATTATGCTTCGAGCGACCACCTCCGAAACCTTCGGCGTTTGATCCCATCGGCACGCGCCTACTGGAACGGTGCGGGCAAGGCCCAGTGGTCTCGGCCATCGCGGCGGTCGGGCCAGGTCGTTGCTATCTCGTGTCGGTCGTTGCCAAGGCGCCAGTGACGCATGTCACAGTTGATGTCTTACATAAGTGTTCGATGTTGCGCCTGTTGTTGTCCTGTGGACAGCCGTAAGCCGGCGTGGATGCTGAGTCCCCGAGGACAATTTAAAGTGTGTCCTATTCCATCATTTTCTAATATGTGATACGGTACGCTCTATGTTCAATTGTGTTCTCGACGAACGGGCATAACGTCGTGACGCCGATCACGTTAGATGCGTCGTCCAGTCGGTCGTCGTTGCACCTGTTTGTCCATGTCGCCAACCTGACCTCGGCGCGCACGACGCGTTTGATTATGTTATGGTAGAGTAACATATGCTTTGATGTTCGTTTTGTGAGCCGCCGTGGAGGTGTGGCTGCTGTGTAATATTCTGCAGTGTTATCTGGCTTGGATCCTGCCCCAGTATTGTTAGCGACATCGTAGCATGCTCTATTTTGTTCTGGACGGGTAACGGTGACGCATGCAGCGTTTGATATTTCCTTGCTGCTACTGCTTGTTGAAATGGCCAGCGTGGACTCGTCGCGCATGTTACGCATGAGAGGACGACATTACTCGGTCTCTGCTGTATCATACTCCGTACATTTCTGTTGGGGTTGTATCTGCCCTATGTACACAATATTTGTTCTGCCATGCTGTCGGTGGGGCGTCGTGACGCCGTATCGCCTCTTACGTTTGATACGTCTGATATGTCGTCTAATCGGTCGTTGCTGCGCCTGTTGTTGTCCTGCGGACAGCCGTACGTCGGCGTGGATGTTTCGTTCAACAAGGCGCCATTCATCAATCGCTGTTGAAATTAACCCGCTTCAGCTATATCCAGCTGTATCCTATTCCATCAAGTTCTTATATGTTATTCGGTATTAGGTTGTGGTGTGTTCTCGACGGGCGGGAATGACGTCGATACGCCTGTCACGCTAGATGCGTCGTCCAATCCGTCGTTGTTGCGCCTGTTTGTTCCTGTGGCCAGCCTGACCTCGGCGCGCACGACGCGTTCGATCATATGAAGATGCGACCTTCTATGTCCCTCTTCCGCGTTGAACCACTCTAATAATATCTTTACGGTGGTATGCTCAGCTCTGTCATAAGATGCGCTAAAATAATAGGCTGTGCTTCTTGTGCTAGGTACTCCGGACCCCTTAATAATCGTCCCCCGGGTCATTTTTTTCAGACGCCTTTTAAGGAGGCAGAGGGGTCCAGTTTATGAGGGCGCATTTTGTGCATGCAATTTCACACCACCCTTAAGCCCCATGGCCTTTGGAATCAGGTGGGGTTTCGTCATACGTGGTGCTCCTCACACCTTCTGGTCTGCTCTGTTGGGGGTCGGGCCTTTACCATTCCTGGGGTCCCGTGCGCCTCGGAAGTACTCTGCGGGGGAACATGGATACTAATAGCCCTTGCACCAATCTTAAAAATTGGCAACGGCGTCTACCTATCGCCACCGTTATCCCCGAGGTTACAACCGTCATGAACGATCGCGCTCGCTATGTTGCTTGGGGTGGGCTCCAGACTATTGAAGCGCCCTCTGCGGAGAGGGGGTCCCGAAAATTATGTCGCGAAGGAAGGGCGTGTCTGGTTTAGAGGGGGGTGATTTTGAAGGGATGCACTACTATGCTCAGTATGTTAGCGGCCTCCAAACGGGCAACATGGCCTCCAAGACGGCTGACAAGGCAATCAAAATGACATCAAGACGGCCGAAGACAGCTCAAGAGGCTCCCAAGAAGGCTTAACACCACTCAAGAAGCTCCTAGGACGGCCGAAGACGGCCCAAGAGGGCTCCAAAAGGCACTCCACGAGAGCCCGAGGAAGCAACAACCATTGACTTCCCGTTGGTCATCGGAAGATGTTGAGGTTCTCGCCTGTTTCGGCTTCCGACCGCCCAAAACGGCCCAAGAAGCATCCAAGATAGCTCCAAGGAAGCCCATGATGCCCCCAAAGGGACCCCGAGTCGCCCCAAGAGGGGCCCAAGATCGCCCAAGAGCCCCCCAAGCGGGCCCCAAGAGGGCCCGAATCGCCCTCCTATGACGGCCCAGGGCCACAGGAGGTCCCCAAAATGCCCCCACGAGGCCACCCGGGAGGCCCCCAAGATGGTCCCAAAAAGTGTTCTCATCCTCGCCCTTACTTTCTCGCTCTCCTCCTTATCCTTCTTGTCTTCCTCCACCTCCTCCTCCTCCTTCTCCTCCTCGTCCTCCTTCTCCTCCTCTCTACCGCGCGGACGAAGACGATGACGGGATCATGACCCTCACCAACTCACACCACTCACTGAACTGCCGTGCGTTGTGAACTCGACCTCCCTTCTACCGCGCGGACGAAGAGGAGGTCGAATTCGCTATCCATCCTTACCATGCCAATTGTCGGAAATGCGTTGTCCTACACTCCCTCTCCGTCCTGCAGCGATGTTGGACAAACGCACTGGCGGGGGCTACCGCAAACAGCTGCATCATGTGCTAAGTTCTCTTATGGTGTTATCGGCGATGTGTTATATAATAATATGACATGTCATGTCGTAGACTGTTACGGGAAGTATGGTGTTAGCTCCTGCTGTCAATACATGGTACGGCCCGTTATGTCATGGCATGGCATGTAATGTTATGATACGCTATGTAATCTGATGTTGGACTATGGTGTGCCAAGGTGCGTACTAACATGAAATGCTAGATTAGACCATGGTATTGGTATGCTATGTTGTGTTGTGGTATGTTAGATTGCGGTGTGTGGTGTCACGCTGTGGCATGCACGAACCGCCACTGCGTTGTGTGAGTTGTTATGCTACATAGTATCCGGATATGTGATGATGGTTATGCTATGGTATAGTATGCCATGTTGTGTGCACTGCGTTATGTTCGGCTCTGTCATGTTGTGCTATGTTATGCTGAGTTAAATGTTGTCATGCTCAGTGGGCGGGAACCTCGGGGACTTTCAGTGAACCTGGGGAACTGGCAGCCACGGTATTCAGAGTGGGCCAGCCAGGTCGGGAGGGGCGGGAGTCTGGGGGGACTCTCGGTAGACCTGGGAATCTGGCGTCCGCGGCATGCAGGGTGGGCGGGTCGGGAGGTCTGCTCTCAAGATCTGAGCACCTCGGCCTGCCGGGTGGGGAAGCCAACGTAAAGCAATGCGCGAAGAGGCAGGGGATCTTTCAGGACGCAGTCGGGAGAATGAGGAGAGTAGAGCTCAGGTTGATCATGTGTTAGGGAGGAGACGAAAAAGGTACGAGGGAGACAGGACACAACAAGAAAGAGCAGGAGCTGGAAGCGGAGGCAGAGGCACCCCAGCGCCACCGTGGCATTGTCGTCCGCGCCGGGCCCGCCGTACTCCTGGCGGCCGTCCGCTGGCAAAGGCCAGCACTCAGGCTGGGGGCGAGGGCGAGGGGAGGAGTAGGGGAACGACAAATGGCGTAAACATCAAAACTCTGAGGTCCGCGCGGGTTTCTCGGATCGGCGCCGGACCACCCTAGCGGCGCCGCCTGCGCCGCCCCTGGCGCGCTCCGCGCTCCGGCCCCTGGCTTGCGCCCCGCGCGGACCTCCGAGTTTTCATGTTTATATAATTGCTCGCTTTCCTGAGGAGGGGGCGGGGGGCAGGGAGGGGAGCGAGGGCAGGGAGGAGTAAGGGCCTGCGCGATGCGAGTTTCTGGGGAGCGGGCGAGACCACCCACCGAAGATGGCGAGCCCGCTCGCGGGCACACCCCAAAGAGCATCTCCAGGGATTTGGAAACCTCCCAGGGCCCTGGCGGAGGAGCAGGCAGGATGGAACAAAGATGAGGGAGGAGGAGGAGGAGGAGGAGGAGGAGGAGGAGGAGGAGGAGGAGGAGGAGGAGGAGGAGGAGGAGGAGAAGGATGAGGAGGGACGTGAGGCTCCTCGGCGCAACCTGAGCGGACGCGGGCAGGCGCGTCAATGCCCCACCCCCCCTACGCCCCTCTGGAAGGCCGGGGCCGTGCGCAGCGCGGCGTCTACAGAGCCGCGCAGCGGATCCCCGGCGGCCAGAGGAGGGCCTGCCGCAGAAACTCTGGGCTTGGGGGTCCCAAGCCACTGGGGTAGGGGCTGTGCGGCGCGCCGGGCTCCTTTGCGCACGCCATTGGTGTGCGAGTTGTGCCGACGCCTGCTTGCTGGCTCCCTTCTGGAGGGGGGGGGACCTGAGCAGTAGGTGCGAGGAGCCCACCTTTGCTCCGTGCCGAGGCGGCTCTCGTAACGATGGGGCTGGGGAAGGGGGGGGGACCCGTGTTGCATTGGGTCCTGTTCGCCGTCGTCCTCTTCTCCGGGGGCTCGCCCAAATGTCGCTTGTCAGAGAGAGGGGGCCGAACGGTCATTCACTGTTCCCGGGTGTGTGGCTGAAGTGGGATTCCGCGATGCGGATTCTTGTTAATGTTTGTTGTTGTTTGCTGTTGTTTGTTGTTGTTGTTTGGCGTCGTCCCCCCAGCGACCAGGCCCGCGACCCACCCGCGACCCACCCCGCGACCTGCCCGCGACCCATCCGCGACCCACCTTCGACCCACCTTCGACCCATCCGCGAACCAACCTGCGACCCGCCCGCGACCCACCCGCGACCCTCCCGCGACCCACCCGCGACCCACCCGCGACCCACACGCGACCCAACCGCGACGCAACCTGCGACACACCCGCGACCCACCCGCGACCCACCCGCGATCCACCCCGCGACCCACCCGCGACCTAGCCCGCGACCCACTCGCGACCCACCCGCGATCCACCCTGCGACACGCCCGCAACCCGCCCGCGACCCACCCGCGACCCACCCGCGACCCATCCGCGACCCACTCGCGACCAATCCGCGAACCAACCCGCGACCCACCCGCGACCCATCCGCGACCCACCAGCGACCCACCCGCGACCCACCCCGCGACTCACCCGCATTGCTTTAACGAACAATCGACTCCTGCGGCGGGCTTATATATATATATATAAAGTAAACAAAAAAGCTCGGCGCCTGCGGCGGGCGTCCTCATAGCCTCGCACACTGCAGACATCCCTGCCGCCCCCTCCACTCGTATCCGCGACCGCGGGATGCTACGTAGAAGTGAATTCCTGCTGGCACCGAGCCGTGGCCCCTTTCATGTCTTATCAGCGCCACGCTGGTATCCCCGACATGTGGGGTCTCCTCCCCCCTGCGTACTGACGGCAGGAGAGCGCAGAATCGAATCGATAAGTCGGATCGGCGGAAATCGGCATTCGAGTCGGAAAAGTCGAATCGGCGGAAATCGGCAGGCTAGTAGGCCTTCAATAAGAAATCGGAACCCAAATCGGAATCCCAAGTCGAATCGAATCGGAATCGGAAGCCATCGAAATCGAATCGAATCGAATCGGAGGTGTCGAAACGAGCCCTGGACGGGAACCTCCTCCTCGGCAGCGAGCTGCCGTGCTGGCGCTTTGTCTCAGTCGACTCCGCCCGTGGAGTGGCCACGAGGCTGCTCTCAGGGCTCCTCCTGAACCCCGCTCAACTTGTCTCGGCCTTCGGCCGAGGGAGTCCAGGCCGTTAGAGAGCATGTCGCCATCAACAACAACAACCTGGCACATACCAGGACTGCAGGACTGAACAAGATGACTCACACGCGAATGCATTATCCCAGTGCGACCCTACCTAGGAGTTTGAGCATCTAGGAAAGCAACATCTACATCTACACCGAGAGCTACATTAACATCTACACCTGCATCTGCATCTACATCTACATCAGCAGTGAGACGCACATCTACATCTGCATATACACCTACATCTACATATACATATACACCTACATCCACACCTACACCTACGCCTACATCTACATCTACAAGTTCGAATTGGTTGTGAGTTTGCTTTGCATTGCCTTGCCGTTGCTTTTGCTTGAATGGTGCCTGACCTTGCCTTTGATGTTGCTTTACGGTATGGTATGCTATGAATTGCTATGTTTTGTTATGCTGCGCTATGCTATGCTATGCTATGCTAGACCACGCTCGGCTGCGCTGTGTTATGCTAGGCTATGCTATGCTATGCTATACTATGCTATGTTGCGCTATGCTATGTTATGATGTGCTATGCTATGCTGCGCTGTGCTGTGCTATGCTATGCTAGGCTGCACGATGCTATGCTACGCTAGGCTATGATATGGTATGTTGCGCTATGTTATGCTATGCTATGCTATGATATGCTATGCTATGCTGCGCGTTGCTGCGCTATGCTATACTGTGCTATGCTATGCTATGCTATGTTTTGCTATGCTGCGCTATGCTGCGCTATGCTATGCTACGCTAGGCTGCGCTATGTTATGCTAGGCTATGATCTGCTATGCTATGCTGCGCTATGCGATGCTATGATGTGCTATGCTGCGCTATGCTATGCTATGCTATGGTTTGCTATGCTGCGCTATGCTATGCTATGCCGGGCCATGCTATGATATGCTAAGCTAAGCTAAGCTAAGCTACAGCTAAGCGAAGCTGAGATGAAGCTAAGCTAAGCTAACCTAAGCTAAGATGAGATAAGCAACGCTAAGCTAAGGGGACGTAACTGGTGGAACCGCGGGGCGGATGCCGGGGGACCCGCCTGGGGCGAGTTGCACTGCCCGGCCCCTTTAGGCTAAGAAGGTAAGAACCCTTCTAGGCAGAGCCTAGGTAGGGAGCAAACAATCAATCGTAATATGCTGCCACTCCCTGTCAATGGACGGGTCTCAGCCAAAGACACCGTGCTATGTTTGCGCAGACCGCCAGGCCATTGTCGTTGGTCCCAAGGAGCCACAGCAGGCTCTCATGGAGCCCCTTCGGAGGCCTCATGGAGGCCTGAAGGGACCCCCCTAAAGGCCTCGTCCTTGTCCGCATCAGCCTCCATCCTTTCCTCCTCCTCCTCCTCCTCCTCCTCGTCATCATCATCCTCATCCTCCTCATCATCATCATCATCATCATCACCAGCATCATCATCATCATCAACATCATCATCATCACCATCATCAGCATCATCATCATCATTTTCATCATCATCATCATCATCATCATCATCAGCATCATCATCATCATCATCATCATCATCATCATCATCATCGTCATCGTCATCATCATCATCATCATCAGCATCAGCATCATCATCATCCATCTCTTCCTCCCCCAAAGCCCAAAGTGAGCCCCCCATGGTTCACACACCGGCTGGAGCAACACGCAGTCCAATAGCTTGGCTGGACTTGGGTCCAACGTTTGGCAGCATTGCCATTTCCGAAAGGCAGGGGGCGGCGATGGTTCACCATAGGCGACTTCGACCTATGGAAGTGTTTTTTTTGTGTGTGTGTGTGTGCGTGTTGTTTGTGTTGTTGGTTTGTGTTTTTGTTTTTTAGTTGGTTGTGTGTTGTGTTGTTTTGTGCTGAGTTGTTGTTTTTTGTTGTCTTGTGTGTTTTTGTGTTTTTTTTTGTGTTTTCGTTTTTTACCCTTTGCATGATACGGAGATTGAGGGCGAAAAGCGTGCAGCTTCCAGTTTGGCATTCGCGCCTGCTCGGGATCGCGATACACTTAACGATGCCACACCTGTACGGCCATCCTGCGGTTGGTGAGGAGGCTCGGGGAGAGGGCCAATGTCTCACTCAACCATTCTCGCAATCGATCCCATGTTCGCTTGCACTGTCGATCTGACTATCGATCTCAACATCGATCTCACTGACGAAATCCGCCGGCCCCCTTGTGGGGCCACCAGGCTGTAGGCGCGGGTTCGCAGTTTCCAGTACCAGTTGTAGCTTGTAGTTTCCAGTGTTACAGTTCTGCTTCTTGCTGGTTACTGTAACTAATTGACTGACCGCGCGAGGGGGGGGGAGGCCCAAACGGGACTTTTAGCACCCCCTGGGCGCGTTGTCTGAATTGCTGGGGGGGCTCGAAATCGACACCCCTCACGCAGATCCGCGGGGTCACGTTCCAAAAACACAGGGGATTTGCTACATTTCTGAAATTCGGTGCCACCCCTCAGGCAGATCCGCGGGGTCAGGGTCCAAAAACACATGGGATTTGCCACATTTCTGAAATTCGGTGCCACCCCTCACGCAGATCTGCGGGGTCAGGGTCCAAAAACACATGGGATTTGCCACATTTCTGAAATTCGGTGCCACCCCTCACGCAGATCCGCGGGGTCAGGGTCCAAAAACACAGGGGATTGCCACATTTCTGAAATTCGGTGCCACCCCTCACGCAGATCCGCGGGGTCAGGGTCCAAAAACACAGGGGATTTGCTACATTTCTGAAATTCGGTGGCAGATCCGCGGGGTCAGGGTCCAAAAACACAGGGGATTTGCCACATTTCTGAAATTCGGTGCCACCCCTCACGCAGATCCGCGGGGTCAGGGTCCAAAAACACATGGGATTTGCCACATTTCTGAAATTCGGTGCCACCCCTCACGCAGATCCGCGGGGTCAGGGTCCAAAAACACAGGGGATTTGCCACATTTCTGAAATTCGGTGCCACCCCTCACGCAGATCCGCGGGGTCAGGGTCCAAAAACATAGGGGATTTGCTACATTTCTGAAATTCGGTGCCACCCCTCACGCACATCCATCGCAGGGCGTGGTAACCCAAACTGCGAGTACTCCCTCGGCCCTTTAATCCCAAGGTGTGGTAACCAAGCTCGTAAACCATACACGTCTTACCAATCGCCCTGTGTGGTAACCCCTCTTGTGATCAGTGGTTTTGCCGATTGCGAATCGGCCTCGCATGAAGTTCCGATACTGCTGCACGACAGCGCCAAAGCCTCATGACTTAGCTCTTCCATGGCCCATTCTCCGAGAGAGGGGGCCGGCGGCAGGGGGCGAAGCCCTTACGGATCACTATCGGTCTCACTACCGGCCTCACTATCGATACCTCTGTGGGTCTCACTATCGATCTCACTACGTTGCACATGCGGGACACCAACGGGACATCGACGGGACATGCACTATCGGACGCAATATCGACCTAACTCGATCGATCTCACAACCAATATCACTATCCCTGTCACTGTCGAAACCACTATCGATATCATAATCGATATAACTATCGATACCTCTATCGATCTCAATGCCGATCACACGATCCCTCTGACTATCGACATCACTACCAACCTCACTATCGGTACACCTATCGGTCCCCCCATCGATCTCAATATCGATCGTAGTATCGATCGTACCACGGATCTCACGATCGATATCATAATCGATCTGACTCTCGATCCCACTATCGATCTCACTTGACATCCATTTGGACAACCGCGAGACAACGACAACACATTCACAAATAGGCTGGGAGCCAACGCAGGCCAGGGCGGGGGTGGAGCAACCATGTGATGACGTCCTGCCCGACTTAGGCCGGGGTATCTGCCTCGCCCTCGCGCAGCTTCGCCACGCCCACACGCGCGTCGCGCACGACGCGAAAACGAATTCCTGGCTGGGTGAACTCCGTCTTGCATCGTTCTCACCACCAAACCTTCAGATACGACCTCAAGTACGTTGGGTCTCCCGCTTTGAACCGATATGCACCGAGAAACAGAGCGAACGATAGATCTATATATTTATATATTCATATATATATAAAGAAAAGAGAGAGAATGAGAGAAAGGAAGAGAAATAGAGATAGAGAGAGAGAGCACAATACACATGACAAACACTTAAAGACAGGGAAACACAACAAACATGATAAATATATGGCAGGAGAGAGACAGAGAGAGGTGAGAGAGCGAGACGGAGGGAGAAATAGAGAGAGAGATGAACACAGAGAGAGAGAGAGAGAGAAAGAGACACACGAGAGAGAAAGAGAGAAAGAGAGAGGGGGAGAAGAATACATGGGCGGGCCGAAGTCCGTCCGCGGGCAGCGGGGGCACGCGCCGCTCAGCCGCACATGCGAGGCTGGAGGGCGGCCAGACGCACCAGCCTCGGGGTGGCCCTGCTGGGATGACGCCGCTGGCCCCAGCGCACCCCTCGCAGGCTCTGCCACTGCTCCGGGCGTGACCCGCCAGCGACCCGAGCGACCCTGCAGCTCCGTGGCCGGGAGCAGTGGATGGCGCGGAGGGCGCGGCAGGCAGCGCCTGCACGCCGCCCTCCCCGCGGTGGGAGCGGGCGGCCCCCGGGGGGGGGGTGGAGGAGGAGGAGGAGGAGGAGGAGAGGAGGAGGAGGAGGAGGAGGAGAGGAGGAGGAGGAGGAGGAGGAGGAGGAGGAGGAGGAGGAGGAGGAGAGGAGGAGGAGGGAGGAGGAGGAGGAGGGAGAGGAGGAGGAGGAGGGAGGGAGGAGGAGGAGGAGGAGGAGGAGGAGGAGGAGGAGGAGGAGGAGGAGGAGGAGGAGGAGGAGGAGGAGGAGGAGGGAGGGAGGAGGAGGAGGAGGAGGAAGAGGGGGGGGGGCAGCCCAGGCCGGAGCCCCCCGGCGCCGCTCCACGCGTGGGGCGTGCCCGGCTGGATGCCACGCGGCGGCGAACAAGGAGGGGCGGCAGCAGGGGCCGCCGGGAAGGCACCTGTGACACACACACGGAGCGCGGTTCTGGCCGACCAGCCAGTTCTGGGGGAGCACGGGTCTGGGGGAGCTGGGGGCGCCCTCCTAGATGATATGAAGGGGCCCTGGGACGCACAAATAAATACACACAAATACAAAAAAATCTCCCCATCTTATTCATATTTTCTGGGTTTTTGTCTCCCCGCCCAATTCCCACATTTTCCAAGATTTCCTTGGGGATCGACGATTCATTGTGTCTGTGTGTTTTCTCCCTCTTGATGAGATTCCTCCTTTGTGTAATTGCCAGCAGTCTCACCCCAGACTGGGGGGGAGGTCCATCCGGGCGCTCCCGGCGCTGGGCGGGAGGGCCCGGCCGCAGGCGTATAGGGGGGGGGGGGAGCCCGAGGCCCCTCCCCTCGGATCGTGTGGGTGGAGCGGCCGAGGCGCCGACGCCCGTGCCCCCCCAGGGCCTCCAAACGGCACGGGCCCCCCCCGAGCCCCCCCCGAGACCACCGAGCCAGCCGCGCCCAGGGGTGCAGCCAGCAGGGGGCTCTGGAGGGAACGAGGGAGGCACGAGAGCCATCCCACCCCTGCGGCACGAGAGGCCTCCTGGATGGGGTCCGAGTAGATGGGGTCGGAGGATGGCGCCACGTCGGCGATGCATCGGCGATGCACCGGTGACGTATCGTCGACGTGGCCGATGCATCGGCAACGTCGAAGTGGAGCAAATCGGGCTCCGCATCGAGCCGCATCGCCGATGCATCGGCGATGCGGCGCGATCCTCCGACCCAATCTAGGAGGCCTAGAGGCACACTGAGAAGGTTTGCTCCCGCCCCGAGAATGAAGAAACAACAATGCCACAAACATGGACTTTTGGCGCTCCGCGCGGACTTCTTGGATCTGCGCTGGACTCTCCTCGCAGCGCAGATCCAAGAAATCCGCGCGGAGCGCCACAGGCTTTTGCTTACGGCGTTATGTCTTTCTTCTTCGAACGCTGAGAAGGCTTGCTCCCGCCCCGAGAACTCCCCCGAGGGGGCCGGGGGGCGGGAAGAGCGGTCAGGCGCGGAAGCTGGCGACCGGGACGACGCCTTGAGGGCCGAGGCCGCGTTAACGGCGATGTTGGTTACCGGCGATGTTGGGAATCCGATGTTGTGACACCGAGCTCGCGCAGAACAGATCGAAGGACATCACGAAACACCGTTTCCTACATCTCACATCTATGCGAGCGCATCGGAGGACAACGGCACAACGACTTGTGTAGGAGAACACGAACCACGCGCTCCTGCAACCGGTTTGGCCACGAACCACGCCTTCCCGCAATCCGTTGTCCCACTTCGCCGTTACCCAACACACTCGCCATCGCTCGGACGTCCATTCCCTGTGTTTTTTTCGGTTTCGTGCGTGGTTTTTCGCCAAATGATCAAGGATGCTCCTCGATGGTCCTCGCCGAGGAAAAAACGCACACGTCCGAGCGATGCCAGGAGCCTCGGGGAGGGGCCAGAGCCCGTGCACCGGACGGCGTGCCGGAGGCCACGGCCGGGCCAGGGCGGCCTGCCGACGGGGCAGCGGCGCGCGCGCGCTGCGCAGGGAGCGTGCACCCGGGGGCCCGGCAGGCGCCGCGCGGCCTGGCCCAGGCGCCAAGGCCCCACGCCGAGACCGCAGAGACGGCGGTCGGGGATCTGCTGACCCGGGTCAACCCAGACCCGGGTGAGCCAGGCCCTGCCAGATCCTGCAGGAGCCCGCACCCGAGCCCGGGTCCATGCGAAGGATCCTGCGAGGTCCTGCAGGATCCGGCGCCCAAGCCCGGGCCAGTGCGGCCCTGGCCCTGGAGGATCCTGCCAGATCGGGCGCTCTGGCTGACCCCCGTTTGCACCGGTCCCCGTCTCCAGGCTCCCGAGACGGAGCAGGCTGCTGCCTCCCGAGGCGGGGCCAGGAAAGGTCCGCGGGTGCCGAGAGGAGGCCAAGGGTGGTGGAAGCTTCCCCGCCGTGCCACGAGCGCGTCCAGCCACGCCGCGTGACGCTGACAGTGACAGGCAGCCTCGGACTCGGTCGGGAAGCGGCGGCGGGAGGCACCGCGCGAGCGAGACTCCAGGCTCGCCCGGGGGAGAATGGCCGCGGCCCTCGTCGAGGCGGAGCGCGAGGGCACGGGAGCCGCAGGCGAGAGCGAGCCGAGAGGCCCGGGGGAGGGGAAGCCGAGTGCAATGCACGTGTCGACATTCAGCGGCGTGTGCGGAGGGGTGTGGCTGGTCGGCGGGCGGGCGCCCCCCTGGAGGGGGGGGCCAGGGCAGGGGAGAGACCGGGTAGGGAGGGGACGTGCTTGCACAGTGGGGAGACAGAGAGTGATCGACAGAGAGAGAGAGAGAGAGAGACAGAGACAGAGACAGGGAGAGAGAGAGAGAGAGAAAAACAAAACAAACAAAATCAAAAAGAAGATAGCGAGAGAGAGAGAGAGATAACAAAAAAGCAAAACAAAAACAGGAGTACAACATGACATGCAGAGGGAGAGGGAGAGAGGGAGGGAGAGAGAGAGAGAGAGAGGGAAAGAGAGAGAGAGAGAGAGACAGAAAGACAGAGAGAGTGGTGTTATATTGCTCCCATCGCACTTAAGGGCCACATTCCAGAAATAATTTTGAGCACCCAGAAGAGTGTTGAACAAGTGTCGAAAAAGTGTCGAAACCATGCCGGACGAGTGTCTCCCAGGGCCCAACACACAAAAACCCTCGAGAAGATCGGTACTTCCTTGGTGCTCGAGAGTCTTTCTGGTGACCAAGGCTAGCGCAAGCTCGAGCACCATGAGAGCGGGGGAGAGAGACGGAGAGCCTCCTGTCCTCTTCGGGGATCATCTGACCAGGGTCAATCCAGACCCGGGTCAGCAGGAAACCAAAAAACTGCAATGCAGAAAAAAAACTGCAACGCAAGTCTTCGCAAACCCGGGTCAGCCAATATGCGCGGCCGCCTCGCGGCCACGAGCGGCTCCCTAACCCGGGTCAGCCAAAGGGGATCTTCGCAGGATCCTGCAAGATCTGGCGCTCTGGCTGACCCCCGTTTGCACTGACCCCCGTCTCGAGGCTCCCGACCTCCAGAGGTCGGGAGCCTCGGCGCTCCTGCAGAGGCTCTGCGGGAGCGCCGACCACCGCGAGGCCAGCCCCCGCCCTGCTGGGGCGGACCGCGCAGCCACAGCTCCGAGCGCGCAGGAGCCACGGGGGAGCCGGCCCTCGCTGTCACGTCGGGCCGTCCCCCTGCAATAAAACAGGGCTAGGATCGGGACGTGCTTGCAGAGGCCGAGGGAATCCTTTTTGATCGGCATCGAGGTGAGGCGATGCCAAGCACGGGGATAGGGATGTGTGTTCAAACTCGTGAGTAAGTAAAACAGGGCTAGGATCGGGATAAATCGCTCCAGAGCGTTCCGGAGCGCTCTCAAAGCTTTCCGGAACGCTCTGGAGCGGCCGCGGCGCCCAATACATCCTCCAAACCCGCTGATTCTCAGAGATTTCGAGTTATCCCGATCCGATGTTGTCCCGATCGTCGCGTCGCCTTATCCCCCATACAGGCCCTTTTTGGAAGAAGAATAACAAAACATCAACAAATATTCAAAACTAGTTTGTTTTAACAAAAAACAGACATAACAAACAAAAAACGATTCGTGGGACAATTTTTTGATGTTCCTCCTGTAGAGGGACAATCTCGACTTAACCTTCGTGGGCCCTGGAAGCGACAGGGCCGTTACGTTACCGGCTCCGTTTTGCCGTTTTTGTTGCCGGTTCCGACGCCGTTTTCTCACTGGTTCCGTCGCCGTTTTTTCACCAGTTCCAGCTCGGGCTCCACTCCTGGAACCGTTTTTGTGCCGCTTCCGGTCGCCATCTTTTTCCGCTTCCATGTTCAAGAGACACTTTTTCGGAAACGGTAAAAAAGCGGCCCTGCCCTTGCCGGGGCCACTAAGAGCCAGCCTCGCACCCCGACGGTGGCGTTTGTGGAACGTTTCGCACCGCACCACCGTCTTGCCTCGGTCCTAACGGGAAGGCCGTGCACATCTCGAGGGCTTCCCCGATGTGAGGTGAGGCCAAGGCGAGGATAACATCGGGCGAGGATAAATCGAGAACCTCTGAGATCCGGCGGCTCTGGAGGAAGTCTCGGGCGCCGCGGCCTTCTCACAGCGCTCCTGAACTCTCTGGAAGCGCTCCAGAAAGACATGGAACGGATTTATCCTCGTCACAGCCCCGTCCGACGATAGGCCTCCATACCTTCCCAAGACGACATGCTTCTCTTCTGCATCCCCGGATCCCCGATATTGCTGCCGTCAGCGTCCTCCTCCATCATTGTCGAGGTCGTCTATGTTCGCGTATCGGGACCCGCGGTGTGCGACGGGAGGTTATCTCAGCGCACTCGTGAGGCAATCGAGCGAGCGCGATGGGGTGGGGCTAGGTCGCGACTTCTTGAGTACTCTGGAACGGTTGCTCCGCATGCTCGTTGGCATGCAATGCGCGCTGCGAGGCGTCGCCTCGCTCGGGGGGGGGGGCCTGCGCAGTTGCGTGCCCAACTGTGAACTGTGCGCCCAGTGCGGCCTCGCAAGCCACCCCGCCCAGGCCCTACTTCAGGTCCGCCACGCGGGAGGCTTTGGTCAAGCTCGCTAGGTGCTTCCGACCCGGCCATGACTCGAAATGCGACTTCTTGCCTGGACTCCGCGACATCGTACGCTACCGCGCCAGGTGCCCAGCACCAAGAGGGCGGTACCCTCCTTTGGCGACGCGCACAAGGGGGTAGGGAGAGGGGGGAAAACTTCTTAGAAGGAGGCTGCTTCTCAGATGGCGACGGCCCTGTATCTATAGAGGAGGCTCGCGCATTTTAAGAAGCAGGCGGGTGTGCTTTTAAGATGCCTTCACCCCTCCACCTACTGCCCTTGCGCGTGGCCGACCCCCCGCGAAGCGGTACGTCTTTACGAGGGCGCAGCGTCGAAAGCCTTTCCCACTTCGCAGAGCCAACCCTTCCAACTTCCACGGGGTCAGCCCTCCCAGATTCGCAGGGACGTCACCCTCCGCGGGGCGCTCCGCTCCCCTCCCTGGGGCCACGGGTGACCAGTCAGCTTCCTCAGGCGTTGGCTGGCAAGCCGGCGTTAGAGGGGGAGAAGAGGCAGGAGGTGGAGGAGGCACGGCACGGCAGCACTCACTCACTCGCATGCCTCGCAGGGAACTCCAACACGAATGCCTCCACGCGGCATCTGAAAAGCGCTCGCACCCGCCTCCCTGCCGGAGTTCTGGAGGAACTGCGCTACACTCAAACACCTCACGATGGTGCCAGAGGCTCCCACGCAACCCCCCGGCGTGGGGGGAGCGGCAGGGATCGACCGCACGGCAGCATGGGGCCCTCTGAAGGTCCGGGCCCACTCGCCTCCGGACAACCCCACGGCACGGGCTGGCGGCGGGACGCTCCGCCCCTCGAGGTTTCCCGCGCGCCGCCGGCAGGCAGCGAGCGCCCGCTGCCCACCGGAAGTGGTCGGGCAGGCGCCGCAAGTGGAGCGGGAGAACGGACGGGCCGAGAGGGGAGGAGATGGACAAGGAAGAAACCTTCTGACCGCACTCCCCCTGACTCCCCATCCTCGTCGTCTTCCTCCCCCTCCAGAGGCACCTGAGGCAGGTTGAGCAGGAAGCTCTTGCCCTCGTCGCCGCCGCCGAGGGGGAGGGAAGATGATGATGATGCTGATGCTGATGCTGATGATGATGACGGTGATGGTGATGATGGTGGTGGCGATACCGATGATGAGGACTGTGATGGTGATGACGATGTTGATGTTGTTGACGATGATGATGATGATGATGCTGATGATGATGATGAGGGAGATGATGATGATGATGTTGATGTTGATGATGATGATGATGATTACGAAAATGATGTTGATGCTAATGCTGCTGTTGGCGATGTTGCTGATGATGAGGGTGAT
Organism: Prorocentrum cordatum; assembly: GCA_963575745.1. Lineage (NCBI taxonomy): Eukaryota > Dinophyceae > Prorocentrales > Prorocentraceae > Prorocentrum > Prorocentrum cordatum. Next base: position 204,165 of record CAUYUJ010012969.1, on the reverse strand, counting down.
GGTGATGAGGATGTTGATGATGATGAGGGTGATGATGATGCTGGTGATAATGATGGTGATGGCGAGAAGGATGATGATGATGATAATGGTGATGATGATGATGAGGAGGAGGAGGGGGATGCTGATTGTGATGATGATGCTGATGCTGATGCTGATGCTGCTGCTGCTGATGATGATGATGCTGATGATGGTGATGCTGATGATGGTAAGGAGACTGATATAAATGACGATGGAGATGCTGCTGCTGATGGTGATTCTGATACTGAGAAGGGTGACAATGATGCTGCTACTGATGATGATGATGATGATGATGATGATGATGATGATGATGCTGATGACGATGATGTTGATGCTGACGATGATGCGGATGGCTGTGATGATGGTGATGACGAGGGGGAGGATATGACAACCTTCAAACCTCCTCCCTCCGCCGCCCGCCTCCTTCCTCATCCTCATCCTCTGGCTCTCCTGCGGGCTGCCCAGGGCGCCCCCGCAGTCGAGGTCCATGCCGCAGTCTCCGACGGAGATCACGCCCTCGGGCAGGGGGGGGCAGGGTCCGCGGCGGAGGTGTGAGACGCGCCCGGGCCGCAGAGGCTGGCGGGCGAACCACACCGCCTCTCACTCCTCCTCCTCCTCCTCCTCCTCCTCCTCCTCCTCGTCCTCGTCCTCCTCCTCGTCCTCCTCCTCCTCTTCCTCCTCACACTTCTTGTCCTCCTCCTCCTCCTCTTCCTTCTCCTCCTCCTCCGCCAAATTTTCCTCCTCGTTCTCCTCCTCCTCCAACTCCTCCTCCCCCTCCTCCTCCTCCTCCTCCTCATCCTCCCCTCCTCCTCCTCCTCCTCCTCCACATCCGCCCCTCCTCCTCCTTCCTCCTCCTCATCCTCCTCCTCTCCTCCTCCTCCTCCTCCTCCCCCCTCTCCTCCGCCTCCTCCTCCTCCTCCTCCTCCTCCTCCTCCTCCGTTCTCCTCCTCCTCTTCCCTCTCCTCTCCTCTCCCACCTCTCCCTCCTCCTCCTCCTCCTCCTCCTCCTCATCCTTCTGCTCCGACTGTTCCTCCGCCTCTTCCCATTTGGCCTCTTCTCTCTCATTGTCCTCTGCCGCGGCCGCCTCTCTGCTTATCACTTATCCCCCCTCCTCTCCTTCCTATCTCGCCTCACCCACTTGTGCTCGTGCTCTTCGGGTTCGTTGCAGTCCGTCTTCTTTTGCTCCTGCTGCTGCTGCTGCTTAACTTCTTCCTCACGAACTTCGTCTCGTCGTGCTCTTCATCCCCCTTCGCCCCGTGTTTTATCTTCTTCCCGGTCAGGCCCACCGGTCGGGCGCCCAGGCGGGGACTGGCGAGGCCGCCAAGGCGCACCAGGCTCCGGGCCAGAGCCTGCAGCATCGCCCAACGTCAGCGCGAGCTCCGAACTGATATGACGAAGCCAGGACAAGGACATATTCGGGTGAGGCTGAATCGGGGATCTCTGAGATCCGGCGGCTCTGGAGGAAGTCTCGGGCGCCGCGGCCTTCTCACAGCGCTCATGAACCCTCTGGAAGCGCTCCCGAAAAACATGGAACGGGTTTATCCTCGTCCCAGCCCCGTCCGTCGGGATCTCTGAGATCTGGCGGCTCTGGAGACGTCTCGGGCGCCACGGCCTTCTCGCAGCGTTCCGGAGCGCTCAGAGAGCGTTCCACAACGCTCTGGAACGGATCTATCTACATCTTTCGGCTACACGTAAGAGTGACCCTGGGTAAGAGTGACCTTCGGTGCGCGGCTTTCTGGGGGCCAGGGGGGGACCAAACCTGGGCGCGCAGGCCGCTCCCCTGCTTCGTTTTCAGCCACCTGGGGACCCATCTGCGCCCGCTGCAAAGGTCACTCCGGCGAGAGGTCACTCTTACGTCTAGTCGATTCTTATTTGGACGCCCGAAATGGGTACGGAAACAATGGGCACAATGCCCAACAACAAATGCTGTCCCAAACAAACAGCGGCCGCTGTGGGGCAAGCGGCCTTCTGTCTCGAATGGACACAGGCCGCGGCGGCGCGGACAGCGAATCCTGCTCACAATAAACAGGAACTGCTGCTGGGCATCGTACCCATTCTTTCCGTACCCATTTCGGGCGTCCAGATCTTAGCCCCGCCCGAGCTGAGCAGGCCCCTCATCTCGCTCGGGCCGGCCTTCCACGGCGCTGTGCCCCGCGCCCCCCCATCGCCACTAATTACAGGGCGATGCGGTCCTCGTGTTGCCGCAGGGAGCGCTGCGTGAGGAGAGGGCTCTTGTGGCCACGGCGAGCCTCGGCCACGAAGGGGGTCCTCGACCTAGAACTAGACAGGGAGCGACGCGATCTCCAGAACCCCCCCCATGACCTCAAACTTGTCCTCCCTTCAGCGTCTCGCCTGTACGGGGAGCCATATGCGAGAAGCGTGCCACGAGGGCGGTGCCTGCTCAAGCGCCAAAGGCTGAACAACTCGTTCACGTGCCCCGCGCACAGCACCGCGCCCCACAACCGACCCCCTCCCGCCCAAACCAAGCATTCTCGTCATGGTCCGACGCCGCAAGGCTCCAGGGATCGATGACGCCACTTGATGTCTGGTAGCCCCAGGCAAAACTTCGCCAACTGGCGCCGGGGTGATCGGGCATCGCCGCCCTGAGATTGGGGGAACGGCGGTAATGGCACCGCAGGCATGTGTCCCAGGCGCCCATTTCGGAGCACCCCTCACATTTTTCGTGGCCCCGTAAGGAACTTCACCGAATGCCCCAATGGCTGCGTCCACATGGGTCCCGCGCCCTTTCCGGCACACCCCTCACGTTTCTTTTCGTGGCCCCATAGGGAGCTCCACGGAAGGCCCAAGTGGCTGCGTCCACATGCGTCCCGCGCCCATGTCGGCACACCCCTCACACGTTTCGTGGCCCCATTCGGAGCTCCACGGAAGGCCCCAGTGGCTGCGTCCAGATGCGTTCCCCCGCCCAGCGCAGAGTTTCGTGGTTCGATAAGGACGCTCCACCGGAGGCCTCAGTGGCGGTGTTCGCATGCGCTCCCCCGCCACAGTTCAACGTTTCGAGGACCCAAAGCGAGCTCCACCGAAGGCCCCAGTGGCGGCATTCTCTTGCGTCTCCCCCACACAGTACAGCGCTTGGTGGCCCAAATAGGGAGACAGGGAGCTCCACCAGAGGCCCCAGTGGCGGTGTCCGCACGCATTCCCCCACCTAGGACAGCGCTTGGTGGTCCCATAGGGAGCTCCACCGAAGGCCCCAGTGGCGGCCCCACCCCATTGCGGCGCACCCCTCACACGCTTCGCTGTCCCATGCTGCATTCCGCTTGAAGCTCCAGTGGCAGCGCCCACATGGAAGCCCCGCCCTAAAACGGCACACCCTTCGCATGCTTCATCGCCCCATGATGAGATCCCCCGAAGGCGATACCCTCAACGAGGGTACTCACAACTGCGTATGGTTGGGTCCTTCGCCAGGATAATCTACAACGCGTCGCTCGTTTAAACTTGAAACCGCCGCGGCCCCGATCGTTCAAGGTTGAATTCCGTCAGGCCCAACGGCGTTAGCGTTGCCGTGCCTCTCGGTGCTGCCGCGCCGCAGAATGCAACCTTGCACGCCTTCGCCAGGGTGTCATCGGCGCGCCGACGCCATATGCAGGCGAGCCCAGAATCGAATCGATAAATCGGATCGGCGATCGAAATGGATGGGATCGGCCGAAATCGGCAGCCACGTCGGGAGAAGTCGAACCGGCAGGAATCGGCAGGCTAGTAGGCCTGCGATGAGAAATCGGAACCCAAATCGGAATCCCAGATCGAATCGAATCGGAATCGGAGGCCATCGAAGTCGAATCGAATCGGCTCGGAGGAATCGAAACGAGCCATGCACCATGATCCTACCGCACCGACTTCGATCGTACCGACCCTCGGCCGTCTGCAGAGCTGCAGGGGGCCTGCCCAGCGACGATGCCCTCGGTGAAGTACACCACGCCCCTGGCCAGGCCGTCGGAGCCCACCTGCCGCCAACGCGCGCGCCGCTCTTGGGCATCGACCCCCCCCCCCCCCCGCGGTGGCAGCATGACGACAGCGGGGGGCTTCCCCTCCTCCTCCCTCCTCCTTCCTCCTCCTCCTCCCTCCTCCTCCCTCCTTCCTCCTCCTCCTCGCTCCTCCTCCTCCTCCTCCTCCTCCTCCTCCTCCTCCTCCTCCTCCCTCCTCCTCCTCCTCCCTCCTTCCTCCTTCCTCCTCCTCCCTCCTCCTTCTCCTCCTCCTCCTTCCTCCTCCCTCCTCCCTCCTCCCTCCTCCTTCCTCCTCCTCCTCCTCCTCCTCCTCCTCCTCCTCCTCCTCCTTTCTCTTCCTCCTCCTCCTCCTTTCTCTTCCTCCTCCTCCCCTCTCGGGCGCGGCCTCTCGCCGACCCCTCTCCAACCTGGCGGAACCCCAGTACGCAGCGCGCAGCCCCGTGGCGTGTTGCCACGGAGCTCCCCGCACGGAGGCTGCAAAACGCAGGCTTGGTGAGACTGGGGGAACGGCGGTAATGGCACCGCCGGCATGTGTCCCAGGCGCCCATTTCGGAACACCCCTCACATTTTTCAACCTGGCGGAACCCGAGTACGCAGCGCGCAGCCCCGTGGCGTGCGGACACGGAGCTCCCCGCACGGAGGCTGAAAACGCAGGCCTGGTGCGACACGTTCGCCAAAACTCGGATTCGCGAGGGTGAAGCGAAGTTAGACTCGCATCTCCCCCTCCTCGCTTGTCTGCGCGTGCGCCTTTCAGCATGTCCGCCGCCACTTCGGGGTCGAGAGTGGGGCCGCTTGTCCAAGAGGGGGGCGGCACTCGGGAGCGGCCAAGAGGGGGGTGTCCAGGAGGGGGGGGGGTGCAGATCATGACCGGCGGCACGTGCGCGGCCCAGCGGGGGGGGGCAGGGACGCACTGAAACAGGAAGAGGCGCCATGAAGTCTGGGGAAATATCCCGACCCCCGCCGTGATACCCACCCACCCCTTCGTCATCACCCCCCTCTCTGCCGCCCCCGAGACACGCCGAGCCAACGCGCAGCGTTCTGACACGGACGCTTTGAACACGGCACACGCTGCGCTTCACAACGGGCGTGTCAGCGCAGAGATCAGCTAGGGGAAACCACCGCCGTCCGTGCCGTCATCCTCGCCGTTCAACCTCCCCTCTGGCCGCCCACGCACTTCTTGGGGCGGGGAGAGGGGGACGCCATTGACGGGGACGGCTAGCTAGGGGTCGTTTAGACCGCCCCTGACCCCTCGGGGGTCGACAGACCCCCTCTAGCAAAGCGCCCGTAGGTTGAAGGCTGCCAGGGGCATTCCACGTGCGCACGGCACCACATTCCGAGTAGACCCCAGCGGGACAGCTGCCAGACGTCCAAGCGCAAGCGAATGCATCCGGCGAGACGCACGTCGATTCGCGAAACCGACTGCGGACTCCACCGATACATGCGACTGCCAATGTCGAGTGAACCCGTGCAGATTTCCTCAGTCGACCTGTCTGGGGGGTGGCGTTCTGTCAATGCCCGACAGCGGGGGGGGCCCTCCTCCCTCGACCATCGATCAAAGAATCGAAGAATCGAGGGTCAAGGATCTCGGCTTTTGGACACGCTGGTTTCTGCGAGGGCTTCCCGGGAAGGCCAGGATGGCCGCTGGGTGACCTCTGATAGCTCAGGAGTGCCTCTGCAACGCCTCCATTTTTCAACTCGGCCGCACGCAAGAAGTGACCCTAGGCAAGACTGACCCGTAGTGCGCGGCCCCATCCTCGATCGCCAAGACACCAGCCCTAGGAGAGCGTTTGCGACCGGTGGCCCTCGGCGGCACACCATGACAGCTAATTGCCCAAACCCCAGACAAGAATCCACTATACCAAGCCATGCTTGATGGATGTCCCCAAACCTTCGTCATTTCAGACGGCGCCAGAGATCCCTTCATAACCATTATCGACCCCCCTCTCGACAAACCGGCAAGACCTCGGTCAACTGTGAAAACAGATCCTCGATGACAGTGACTGCTCACCCCGAGACGATGTTAATGCTTTACAAATGGATAGCTTCCAATAGTAGTCGTTTATGTGATCCTGGACGCACGTCGCCATCGTTCGTATGGGCGCTCCGTCAGTTCATGGCGCGCTTCGTCATTGCGAATGTGCCCAGCATCGTGCACGGGCACGGGACCAATACTGAGGCGAAGGGACAGGATCCCTCGGGCCTTCTGTGTATATGCGTATGCAGGTACACGCGTGTATGTGTAACTATATGTATATTCTATCCAAGAGAAGCCCCATTCATAATATTCTTAGTGATATCGGGCTATGGGAATATAGGGCTATGGGGCCATAGGGCTATAGGTCTACAGGGCTATAGGGCTATGGGGCTATAGGGCCGTATGGCTAGATGTCTGTAGGGCTATAGGGCTATGGGGCTATGGGGCTATGGGGCTCCGGGGCTATGGAGCTATAGGGCTATAGGGCTATGGGTCTATAGGGCTATGGGGCTATAGGGCTGTAGGACCATCGGGCTATAGGGCTATAGGTCTAGAGATTAATAAGGCCTTAGGTCTATAGGGCTACAGGGCTATAAGGCTACGAGGCTATAGGGCTATAGGGCAAAAGGGCTATAGGGATATTGGCCTATAGGGCTATCGGGCTAGAGGGCTATAAGGCTATGTGGCTCTGGGTATATATGGCTATAGGGCTATAGGGCAATAGGGCTATAGGGCAATAGGGCTTTAGAGCTATAGGGCTATAGGGTTATAAGGCTATGGGGCTATAGGGCTACTGGGCTGTTGAGCTGTAGGGCTACAGGGCTATTGGGCTATGGGGCTATAGGGCTTTAACGCTATAGGGCTATAGGACTGTAAGGCTATAGGGCTACAAAACATCCGGGCACCCGGGCGGGCCGCGGAAATCGGTGGCAAAACTCACCTAACCATATAAATCCGCTAGGACCCCTACAGAGGCAAACTCTGATTGGGAGAAAAATGACAACAGCTTCACACATGGAGGGCGGGTGGTTCTCAACATGTGGCTCTCGCCTTGGCGCCGCGCACATTATTTCTAAATAGGGCTATCGGGGTTTAGGGCTATAGGACCATAGGGCTATAGGATAGGGTTATAGGGCTACAGAGCTATGGGGCCAGAGGGCAATGGGGCTATAGGCATATCTAGAACTATAGGCATATAGGGCTATAGGGCTATAGGGCTAACAGGTTATAAGGCTATAGGGCAATAGGGCTATAGGGAGATAGGGCTATGGGGCTATAGGGATATTGGAATATAGGGTTATAGGGCTAAAGGGCAATTGGCCTATGGGGCTGTAAGGCTATAGGGCTATATGACTATAGAGCGATGGAGCTATAGAGCTATGAAGGCTATAGGGCTCTAAGGCGATACAACTTTAGGGTTATAAGGCTATAAGGCTAAACCGCTATAGGGCTATAGGGCTATTTGGCTATAGGGCTATAGGGTTATACGGCTATAAGGTTGTAGGGCTATAGGGCTATGCGGCTGTAGGGCTATTGGGCTGAAAACCTATAGGGCTGTAGGGCCATAGTTCCATGAGGCACCCGGGCGAGCCGCGGAAATCGGTGGCAAAACTCACCTAACCACATGAATCCGCTAGGACCCCTACAGGGGCAAGCTCTGATTGGGGAATCATGTACGTGCATTCGTGTGAAGGGAGCGTGGCAGGACAAAAAAAGCAACACGACACCGACCACGACATCGTCTTCCTCCTCGCCATCCCCCCAGTACTCCTCCCATTGCTCGCCTGCTCCTCCTCCTGGAACCTTCTGCCGCATGACCGCCAGAAGCCCCCAGGCCGGCAGTCGCCTGCACCTCGCCAACAAAGGCTACCTCGGGCGCCGTGACATCCAGGGTGTCGTTCTGGAGGGTGGTGAACTCCCAGCTGCCTGCGGCACCAAGGCCGCACATGTACATGAAAACACTATTCCTCAAACAGTGCGTGCACTTAGGGAATCTGATTTGTGTTCTAAAGAATTGGGCCTGCGGGCCGCTCTGGCCGCCATGTGGCCGCCGACGCCGCCGTGTGGCCGCCGTCGCCGCCTCGTCGCCGCCCGTCGCCCGGGCCCGCGGGCCGCTCTGGCCGCTAAGTGGCCGCCGTCGCCGAATGCACCACATAGGGTTGCGCCCCATAGAGTGCTGCACAGCATGACATGCAACTTAGGCTGCACCACGTAGATTGCACCACATAGGCTGCACCTCCTATAGTGCACCACCTGTATTGCACCGCGTAGCTCGCAACATATTTATTTGCACCACAATGGGTCCTCTTTAACATTCTCCCCCAACGGCTTCATCGGCACCCCCTGGGATGGTGCAAAATGCGTAAGAAACAGCTCAATCGCTCACTTGAAATATGAGCCCAAGCCCCGGAATGCCGCGATCGGGCCCCAATCATCCAAGTCAAACGCTGTTACGCGCACGCTCAACTATCGGAAACCATGAATTTTCAAGAACAAGCCCTTGCAATACAGGTGATGAAGTCAACACGCGCGCGCATGCCAGAACTCTTCACAAACATCAAATATCGTACGGGTGTACAGGTCGAAGTCCCCGAACACATCTACACATAATCGTTTTGCAACCCGGCTGCTCGGAAAAACTCTGAGCGCGCTCTTGCGAATCCGTATGACAACCAAAAGTTGTTCAACATGACCATCGCAGGCGACCAATCGGGCCTTGTCGGGGAAGCGCATGTCGACATCATTCGAGTGTTTTTGCGCTGTTGCTGGGGGGGCACGGCCCTGTCACACCATACAATGCGGGTCTCTCGCCCGCGTCGGCCGAACCCGCATGGCGAAATCCTTCCAACACCTGCATCACCGACACGTGGACACGATTGCAACACATAGATTGCGCCACATGAGTGGCACCACATCGTATGCTAGAAATGACAGCTTGGAGCCTGCGCTGGCGAACGTAGCAATGATGTCTATATATATATATATATATATGTAGACATGTACGCATATACGTGTGTACATATACATATACATGCACAAAACAAAAACGCGCTTCGAGCTCTGCGCTGCACGGAAACGGGGGGCGACCATCGGCGGAGCCCGAACTGTCAGCGTCCCGACAAGATGGCTGCCTCATGCCGAGGGAGGCGGGGAACGGGGAGGCACGTGTACGGAAGGTGCTGGGGGCAATGCAAGACATTCCATGTGCTCGTCCTCCTCCGGAGAAGCCGCCGGCCCTCTCGGCGAAACCTTTTGACGCCGGGTCGGCCAGTGGCTCTCTGGGCGACGTAAAAAAGCGGTGGCGCATCGCACATCGCACGAAGCGCACGTGGTTCAGAATGAGCGGTGCAGTCCCCAGGCGATGCGCGCCGGCCTGCGGGTGCACTCCTGGGGCTACGGAGCCGCTGGACGTCCAGAGCAGGCTGGGACAAGCGTCGGATCAGCACCGGTTGAGCTGCACGCTTGTTGCTTCAGCCGGCGGAGGTGCAGCAGATGGGGCCCGCTGCAAGCGCGGCTGCCTTGCTGCCCGGCCATCCGGTAGAGGGGAGCAAGTACAGTGGACACTCCCCCGCCCCCCAAAACTCCAGGCTGGCACGCGCGGGGAAGAGTGCGGTCGAAGTACAGCTCGGCCAACCCACCGCCAGCACTGACAATGGGGGGGTGGGGGGGGGGGGGCATTGGCAGATTCAGGTGGCACGCAAGCAAGCAAGCAAGAAGTCATACACCCGGAGGTGCGTAGGACACAAATGTGGAAAAACATGGAAACACGATCATCAGCATTATACAGATCATGTTGCACTACACCTGCAAGTTTGCCGTGCGCACGACATGCCGCCAAGTGGCACGAGCGTTCGCTAATTTCTGCCGAGGCCTGCCTCCCATGGCCCGCTCGACGCCTGAGGCGGCAGGCTCCGCGGGCCCGCGGCGCGTCCCCCAGGCGCTTCCGAGCGCTGCGCTCGACGCGGGGGGGAGGAAGAGCTCTCGGGCGAGGCGGGCGAGACGGAGACGCAGGAGCAGCGCGACCCGCGCCGCTGGAGATCTCCGAGGGGGACGTGCCGCCTCCGCGGAGCGGGGCACCGGCCAAGGCCCGCCCCCGGGGCGCGTCATCTGCTCCCCGTCCTCCCCCATGCCCCCCCTCCGAGGCTGCAGCACCAGAGCGGAGGGGCTCCCCCGGCGGGCCTGCAGTGTCGAGGGCTGCGAGCTCGTTGCCGACGGTGTCCCTCAGCACCCCCGCGTCGCTCGCCAGCAAGCGGTACCGCACACCTGCTGGGCGGGGCAGGCAACGTTGTCGCCTCGCCCACCAACGGAGCCGCTGTCCCACCAGCGGGCCTACATCCCCTAGGTGAGACGGGGGTGTTGTTTGTTTCCTTTCTCTCTCTCTTTCTCTGTCTCCTGGGTTTCGCACCACCCAGCCGTTATCCTACCAGCGGGCCTACATCCCCTAGGTGAGACGGGGGTGTTGTTTGTTTCCTTTCTCTCTCCTTCTCTCTGTCTCCTGGGTTTCGCACCACCCAGCCGTTGTCCCACCAGCGGGCCTACATCCCCTAGGTGAGACGGGGGTGTTGTTTGTTTCCTTTCTCTCTTTCTCTCTGTCTCCTGGGTTTCGCACCACCCAGCCGTTGTCCCACCAGCGGGCCTACATCCCCTAGGTGAGACGGGGGTGTTGTTTGTTTCCTTTCTCTCTTTCTCTCTGTCTCCTGGGTTTCGCACCACCCAGAAGGACATCCCCGGAACGCGCCCTCCCCGTGCACACGTCCGGGTTGAGATCGTCCTGGCGATACCGAGCCAGCCTCACCCGACAGGCCCGTGCGGACCCGAACCATGGCCCCCGCCAGAGCCAGGATGCCTGGCCAAGCTCGCTGACCTCCACCTGGCAAAAAACAACACCACGCCTCCTTGACTCTGGGGGATGGACAAAATCCCCTTTAGTAAAACGTGGCTTAGTGATAACGACCTTGGGCCCAAACCAGGCGGGCGCAAGGCTGGAAAATGACGGCCGCGGCGCTCTCTCGAGAACCGAAAACGGACAATTCAGGAATCGACGTGTCAGGGTGGGGGCTCTGTCCACCCCCGAGACACACCGCCTTCAGGAGCTCAGTTTGGCCCCTCTGCTCCGACTCTCAAGGTCAGGTTGAGCCAGCACGGAGCAGGGCAAGCAGGAACCGCCGCAGCAAGGGTGGTGGCGAGGGGCAGGGGGGCCCGCGGAAAACACAAACGGACATGCGTGGTCTCTTGATCTCTGGACGTGCTTTTTGCTTTGGGTGACACAAGAAGGGCTCCAGCTGAGAGGGGGTGATGCCATAGATTCGTTGCAAGTGTATTGCACATGTATTGCACCGGAGAATTGTATTGCATTGTGTTGCGTGTAATGTATTGCGCGCGAAAATCCAGCAGTACACTTGCGCCCCGGAATGAAGTGCACGCCCCAGATGTATTGCAACCCCGCAAATCGATTGCACCAAATCTATTGCATCACCCCCTCGTCGCTGGACCCCCTTGTGGGTCCACGCGATGTTCTTTGGCTGCAAGGTCGCAGGCGCCCGAAGAAGACGCGAGTCTGCAAGACCGTCGCGGCGCGACCGTGATGAAGATGAGATTGCGCATAGCAGGACCGAGCCTCGCCTTGCCATGCGTGCGGCCATCCTCTTGCAGTCATCTGCTCCCGGAAAGCCGCCACCGTGCCCTCTGCACGAAGCGGAGTGCCCCTATAGACTCACATCTGTGCTGCTGTCGGGGATGGACAGACCTCCCTTTAGTAGAACGTGGTTTAGTGAAAACGACCTGAGGCCCAAACCTGGCGGGCGCCAGCCTGGAAAATAACGGCCGCGGCGCCCTCTCGAGAACCGAAAACGGACCATTCACTAATCGACGTGTCATTGTTGGGGGTTCTGTCCACCCCCGATGCTGCAACCACGGGTCTGGATTCTCAGGGGCCCAGGGGCCCAGGCACCCGGTCAATTACCCGGGAGCTCCTGCAGGGGGGCCGGGCGCTACATAGGAGGTTTTGCGCGGGCCTCCGGGACGGTGGCCCCTTCGAAAACGGCCCGAGACAGGGCACGTATAAAGGGGCCCTGGGACACACAAATAAATACATACAGATAAACATATCCCCCATAGTTTCCCATATGTTCTGGGCTTTTGTCTTCCCCCCACTTCCCATATCTTCCCATATTTTCTGGGGAATCGACGATTAATTGTGTCTGTGTGTGTGTGTGTTTTTGTTTTTTTCTCCCCTGAACGTAAATCGTCACAAGCGCACGCAGAGGGTCCACGAGTGCCCCGAAACGGCCCCGGAAGGCTTCCAGACTGGCTACAACGATGCCGTCCAGATGGCCCAAGACGCCTCCAAGACGCCCCCAAGAGGCCTTCGAAGGCAATCAACAAGAGCCAAGATGCTAAAATCATGGACTTCCTCTGGGTCTTTGGAGGATTTGGGCGTTCTCGCCTTTTCGGCTTCCTGATGCCCCAAGACGGCCCCCCAAGCTCGCCCCAAGAGGGCCCAAGAAGCCTTCACGAGAGCCCCAAACTGGCCCAAGAGGGTCCTAAAACTGCCCAAGAGGGGCCCCAGACGGCCAAAGAGGCCCCGAAGATGGCTACAAGAGGGGGCCCCGACGGAGGACACGAACGGACATTTCGAGCTCTTGGCTCCGAGAGGCCCCAGAGAGGCCCCAAAAGGCCCCCAAGCGGCCGCCAAGAAGCCGCAAGAGGCCCCCAAGACGCCCCCAGGGAGCCCCAAGAGGCCTCCAAGAGGCTTCCACGAGGCCCGTAAGAGATTCCCGAACAGCCCCAAAACAGCTCCCAGAAGGCCCCGGAGAGCGCTCCGAAGAGATCCCAAGAGACATCCCTGAGGACTCTGACCCACTGAGCTATAACTTACTGCGCGTCGTCCAGAAGAGCGCGGAAATCTCTCCAACCAGCCCGACACATTGGTGCGACTCATAAACAAATCTCACAATGGGAGGCTCGCGAACCTGCCACGAGGTTGCTCGGCGACAAGATGACGTGCTTGCCGATGATAAAGCCTGCGCGAAGAAACTGCACCCTTTCCTCCCGCATGCACTACTTGCACGACATTTTGCAGCACAGGACGCCTGCCACGCCCAGGCCAACCCGACCAGACTCAGAGGGCGCCAATCGCCATCACGCTGTCCCCGAGCGTGCACTAGCGCTCTACGGTGCGCACCTTCGCTTCTGCCCGTGTCTTGCCGCCCGAGCATCGCTTATCCGACGATCCCTATCCCCAGCGGCATGGCCTGGGCGCCACTGGCCGATTTATCCCCCTAGATGGGGATGTAGGCCGTTCCCTTCGGGCTTCGAGGGGTGCATCCCCAACTGGAGGGATAATTTAGTGGGGGTATCGAAGGGCATAGGGATGGGGATGGGGGCCGGTGAAACGAGACTGACCGCCGCCGTCCCGCGGCACCCCGCGAGCCGCCCGGTGCTCCGCCGGCGCCGCGCTTGCCCCATGGGTCCCGCGCCTCGCCCGCTCCGCAGCCCGCTGCCGAAGCGAGCCGGGAGGCTGGACCAGCGACCCCCCCCGCGCCTCCAGCGGGAGCGGCAAAGAGGGGGGCGTCCAAGGGGGGGGGTGTGCAAATCATGGCCAGCGGCACGTGCGCGGCCCAGGGGGGGGCCAGGGACGTAATGAAATAAGAAGAGGCGCCATGAGATCAGGGGAAATACCATGGCCCACGCCATAATATCCACTCCCCCTACTGCGCCGATCCGAAAGTCCCACCAGCCCTTTGGGCGTAGGTGGTTTAGGGAGTTCCCTCTTCCATCTTCCCTTCTTCCCCTTCGGGGAGGGGTTTCCCCTCCCCCTAACCCTTTCCCCTGGACCTGGACGGGGGGGTTCGCTGGTAGTTGGAGCGTCCAAAACGGCCTGGGCGAGGAAACCACAATCATAGTTTTTACTACGGTTTTGGCCGATTGTAGAAGCTCCCGAGGGGGGGGGCTAATTGGGGGACCCCCTTCCTTTGATCGATCACCTCCAACATGGCCCCAAGAGCGCTCCCAAGGCTCCCAAGAGCGCCCCAAGCGGGCCTCAAGAGGCGCCCAGGAGGCCCCAAGAGGTCCCCAAGAGGCCCTGAAGAGGCTCCCTAGATCCCCAAGAAGCCTCAAGAGGATCCTCGAGGCATCCAAAAATCCTCCAGGCGCTCCAATAGGACCCCAAAACAACTTCCAAGGGACATCCTAGGAGGCTCTTGTGCACGTCATTGTTCTTGTTCCTTCTCAACATTCTCATCTTCCTCATCCTCCTCCTCCTTCTCCTCCTCCTCCTCTTCCTCTTTCTTGTCGGCCTACTCCTCCTCCTTCTTCTCCACTTTATCAGCCTCATCCTCCTCCTCCTCCTCCTTTCCTCTTCTCTTCCTCCCCCTCCTCATCCTCCTCCTCCTCCTCCTCCCCCTCCTCCTCATCATCCGCCTATTCCCCCTCCTCCGTCCTCCCTCCTCCCACTTTTCCCACCAGCGGCCCCTCCTCCCCCTCCTCCTCCTCCTCATCCTCCTCCGGCTCCTCCTCCATCTTCGCCCTCTTGGGTAAGACGGGTCCCCCAGCCCTTTGCTATTCTGTATGCTCCCTCACTTCCCTGATCACCGCAATTCGCCTGGGCATCGTTTCTGGATGGGCTGGTGGGGATACGCGAAGCGTCAAGAATTTCCCCAATTTCGCCACTGTGCCGGCCGCGGCCGTCTGGGGTGGCGCGCGCGGGACAAGACTCGCGGGGCCCGAGGGCGGATGGTGGCGATGTCGCGAGGGCAGAGTCGGCGCGCCGATGGGCAGCCCAGCGCTCCGTTTGGCCAGATGGGCCCAGTGCACAATGCCAGGGCAGAGCCTAACCCCCGCCTGGGGTCGCGGGATCGGGCTTCCCTTCCCAATTTAAAAGTTTAAAGCCCAAACGGTGTACAGACCCGAAAATGAGCAAGCGGCATCGGACCTCCTCGAAAAAAGGTTTCGGGTTCGGTCATGCGCCGACCCGAAAAGTTTATCGGCCGACCTGAAAATGGCCAAATCCCATAGGACTTGCGCCCCAAAAAAATTCGGGTCCTGTTCGAACGACCCGAAAATGCGCAAACCGATGAGGACTCCATGCAAAAACATAGTTCTCGAGGTCTTCGGGCCCGCTCCGCAGAAACCGAGCATGGGCAAACCGCCTAGAACTTCCTATCAGAATCGGTTTCTCTGTGGTTCCGGGCCTCGTCCTAAGGAGCCGCCGATGGGCAGACTGCTCCGGACTGCGCAAGAAACTGTGTCCCGGGTGAGCCATTGTCAACCGGAGCGCGCACCGCGCGGGATCGGGGTTCGCGCGGGGGCGCGGCTTCTCTCGCGCGTCCAGGGGGCATGCATTGTCGCGCCCTTCCAGAGCATTGCGCTTGCGCTGCATTCGCGCGGCGCCGTGCCTCTCGAATCGGAATAAGCTTTCGGAGCGCCGATGTAGTCATCACCCCCCTCTTTGCCGCCCCCGCCTCCAGCGGCATCCCGCGGCCCCCAGCCTTCGGCCGGGCATGTCCCCCTATACGGGCGGACTTTGGACGGAAAGCTCAGAAGCAGCCCAGGGATGCCAAACAATAGTGACAACTGCGCGAACAAAAACGTCCCCAGACAATGTTGAAACTATTTTTGGATATTCCCCCTGTAGAGGAACAGGCCCGACTTAACCCCAGTCCCGACACGCGCCCACGAACCGGCCCTCAGCGCGGCCCCGACCCGCCTGCGCGGCGTGCCCACGACACGCCCATGACACTCCCGCGACCCGCCCACGCCAGGCCCGCGACACGCCCGCGACGCGCCCACGTGGAGCAGAGCAGACAACGACGACGACGACGACAGCACGACGACGACGATAACGACGATGACGGGGATAACGGCGATAACGACGATAACGACGATAACGACGACGACGACGACGTCGACTTCGACGACGACGACCCCCTCGCGAGTCCGTTCCTGCGGCGGGTCCTGGCACCATGGTTTCCCCCCTGCGTTTCTCCGAAGCGGGCTCGCGCCGAGGAACTACTTCTCCGCTTGCCAGGTGCTGGGCGCGATTTCAGGAGCCTCAGCTTGTGGGCTCTACCCCCAGCGCCGAAACATGGGAGATCGGCCCCCCGATATCCGTCATATTAAATTCAAGCATCCCGGCCACACTGGGATCTACATCCCTCGCCATCTCCAGGAACAACAAACAGCTATTTGGTGCACGCGCGCTATACTAAACAATACCATTTTCTCACCAAGTCTCCTTCGCGACAAACGCATTACGGGGCGCGTGCGCGCGGGTGGCCCACACATTGTCGAAACATGGTGCGTCACAGACAGTGATGACAAAGAGTCCTCTTCCAATCTGGGAATGTCAGATCTCTGCGCGCGCGCACTCGATGACATCACTGTTGGCTAGGGAGAATGGTCTGCCGTGCGGTCCGCTCGGGCGCGCATGTCGGATATGTTCAGCCGTCCTCATGCGCGGACCACCTCTGTCAAGTGATACCGTGCGGGCCACGCGCGCGCGCGTCTCCGAGAGCACACGTCGAACTCCTTCCGAACCGATTCGTTATCTAGACCCACTGATTCAGCACTGTCGTGTTCAAAAACCACGGACACAAAAGACGTCTGAACTTCAGCGGGCGCGCAGTGTTTCATCATCCTGAACAACGCAACGGTTATCATCATCGTCAGCGTCACCGTTGTCACCGTCATCGCCACGATGATCACCATTGTCTGGGTCATCGCCGCCGCCGTCATCGTCGTCATCGCCTATGTCGTCGCCCTCTTGGAGAAGCTGCACCACGGTACTGCTCCATCATCACCAGCACCAGCACCAGCGTCATCGCTGCCAAGAAAAATTCGCATCACCATCAACTCCATCACCATCACCGTCGTCGCCGGCGATATCGCGTTGTAACCACCTGTTTTGTCATCGCTATTAGCATCAGCGTCATCAACGCTGTCATCTCGATCGTCGTTTACGCAACCATCGTCACCATCGCCGTCACCATGTCGCGACCTGTAGGACTGACTGATCCATGCGTTGGGAACAACGTGTGCGTGTGCTCTTTGCGATCATTGCAAAATAGTTGTTGGCAACCAGTTGCGGGTGGAAAGGTGGGATGCTTGCCTTGCACGAGCAACAGACTTGGCAGGGTGCCCCAAACCCGCGTGAGCCTGAAGGGACCAAGCTCAATGTCCAAACATGCGGCCCACATGAAAACGGGCGAATTGTAGAGAACGGCCCGCGTCCGATCCAATGTTTGGACACAACGCAACTCCCAAAGCCGTTTTTGGCACCGCTGCGGTCACCATCTTCGGAACGTGTTAAACAAAAAAAGTCCCAACCAGAAATGTTCTAAGAACGCAAACAGACATGTTCTAAGAACATTTCGTGGAAACCACAAAAGGTTCTTAAAACATTGTTTGGTAGGGCTATAGGCGAGCCAGGACGCTTCGCCACAGCTTGAAATGAGGGCGCCCGTGCACCCGATCGGGCACGGGCACGAGGCCCCAAGCCCAACGGCGTGAATCCTCGAAACCATGACGCAAGCCCCTCGGGCAAATGACACGACTCCGCGGGGACAGCATGGCGGATCCTCACGGTCGCGGCGGAGTCCCTGGAGGCCACGATGCAATTTTCCAATGTCACGGCTGTGCGTGGTGTCCGAAGCACGGAAACGCGCACCGCACGCCATACAGTCTCTTCGCGCGCACTCTGCGTGTACGTCGTGACAAGACGAAACATGGGGCACAAACGATTCTTGGGCACGCCCACTCGGGGTGTTGGGCCAACCCGGTGATTAAATTAGTCATGTCGTCATACCGGCGGAACTTCGAGGAACAATAAGCACTCAAACCAAATCAAAATTAGTCCATCAAAAACAAGACGTACTCGAAAAGCCGTTCCCAGACTATGTTTTGATTATCTTTGAATCACAGTGAGGGGGCCGAACAGTCATTCATTGTCCCTGGGTGCGTGTCCGAATAAAGAATTCGTGGTGGGAAATTTGTTTGTTGCGTTGTTGTTGTTGTCGTTGTTGTATGTGTTGTTTGTTGTTGGTGTTCGTTGTCGTCGTCCCACCCGCGACCCACCCGCGACCCACCCCGCGACCCACCCCGCGACCCACCCCGCGACCCACCCGCGACCCAGCCCGCGACACACCCGCGACCCACCCCGCAACACACCCGCGACCCACCCGCGACCCACCCGCGACCTACCCCGCGACCCACACGCGAGCCACCCCGCGACCCACCCTCAAGGGAGGAAAAAACCATTCGGACCAGACAGTTGACGTTGTATAAAACGGCCCTCGGCGTTGACTAAACAGCCCAGCCCGTTCGATCCATTCCTTTTGTGAGTTCAATAAACGGTTTTGCTCGCGGGGGTGATTTTTATGGGGAGACTCTCTTGTCAAACTTGAAATTGTCAACTCCACTGCTCGCGCAATCATCCCGCCCACCCACCCGCAACTTGGCTCGCAACACCCGAGAGCGATCGCGATGAGTTCTGGGTGTTGGCTGGTGCATCCTTGTAGCCGCGCTAGCCCGCGCATGTTCGCGCGGGCAGCGGCCGGCTAGTTTGGCGCGACCGACGCGAACACGGTGGCGCTGACCGCTCGGCACACCCCAGCGGGCACTTCACGTGCGAGTCGGCGGCTTGGGCGGGCGCGGTATCATGGCAACGTCGACGACGGTAGACACGATGATGGTAGTAGCGATGCTGGTGGCGATGCTGACGGCGACGGCGGGGCAGCCAGTGACGGCGCCGATGCTGATCACGCCGACGACGATGACCGCGTCTTCGCGTCGATGATTGAGGTTTTAAAAACAATTCGATATGCGCGCGCGGCAGACGCGCGAAAGTGGCTCGCACGGTATTAATTGACGCGGAACGTGCCACCCCAGCACGCGCGCAAGGGCGTTCGAACGATTTCGACATGCGCGCGCGCGAAGTCCGTTTATGAAAATGTTGAAAAATGGTTTTTCTCACGAATTCGTGAGGGCGCGCGCGCACGCTTTTGTTGAAAAGCATTGTCGCGAAACCATGTTGGTTTATGTTGTTTGGACACTCGGTTTTGAAACCTTGAACCGCAGGTTTTGAAGGATTTCGGCATGCGCGCGCGACGACGCGCGCGTGTGCACTTCGTCTCATTTTCTGAAAGGGTTATTGAGAACTTATGGTGCTTGATACATGAATGTGCGCGCATAGTGCTTTTCGTTGCAAGGAACCGAAGGGGGACCGATACCGGCCTGCTGGGATAGTATGAATTCACAGGTCGGATGGACATTGGGTCAGGATCATGTGTTTTGCATCGGTTCCTGGGGAATCGATTCGTCCGGGGGGGGAGGGTGGTATAATCTATTTCGTTTTTAGAAAGGAGAACTTTCTGCCCTCTACACCCGCGACCCACCCGCGACCCAACAACGACCCACCCGCGACCTACCCTCACTGGCTCAGCGAAGAAATCTGACCCTGCGGCGGGCTCGTTGTACGTTGCACCCCGCAGATGCGGATAAGAGTGAGGGGCGGCAGTTTGCGAGACTCTGGGGAAGCCCGCCGCAGGTGCCAAAGTTTCACAAACCGGTAAAATGAGCCCGCCGTAGGCGCCGATTTTAATGTTAAACTAATGTGGGTAGGTCGCGGGTGGGTTGCGGGTGTGTCGCAGATGGGTCGCGGGTGGGTCGATGTTGGATCGCGAAGGGGTCGCGGGTGTATAGGGCAGAAAATCCCCACCATAATAATAACCCCGGCAAGCGAAGCCGTGTAGTAAACGCACACAGGGTTTGAATCGAACAGGGCAGGGCTGTTTAATAAACGCCCAGGGCCGTTTAGTACACGTCAATTGTTGGGTCCGGGTGGCATTTCCTCCCTTGGAGGGTGGGTCGCGGGGTGGGTCGCGGTTGGGTCGCGGTGTGGGTCGCGGTGTGGGTCGCGGATGGGTCGCGGATGGGTCGCGGATGGGTCGCCGCGGGGTGGGTCGCCGGTGGGTCGCGGGCTGGGTCGCGGGTGGGTCGCGGGTGGGTCGCGGGTGGGTCGCGGGGGTGGGTCGCGGGTGGGGTCGCGGGTTGGTCGCGGGGTGGGTCGCGGGCTAGGTCGCGGGGTGGGTCGCGGGGTGGGTCGCGGGTGGGGCGACGACAACAAACAACAACAACAACAACAACAACAACAACAACAACAACAACAACAACAACACCAACAACAACAACAACAACAACAACAACATCAACAACAACAACAACAACAACACCAACAACAATAACAACAACAGCAACAACAACAACAATACCAACAACAACAACAACAACAAACATTTTAAGACTGTTCGCCCTTATATGCTCGAGTGTCCAATAACGCGTATTTCCCAAACCCTCGATACCCGCCCCCTTCGTCTTCGATCGAACCCCTTTTGGGGGGTATACCTTTCTTCCCTGCAGGCCGGGCCCCGGCAAGCGGCGGGGCGGCCGCGGACCGTCGGCCTGGCCAGCGGAAGCGCTGATCGGCGGGGCGGCCGCGGACCGACCCCAAGGGACGGACAGGGGACCGACCACGACGACGACGACGACGACGACGAAGACGACGGCGACGACGACGACGACGGCGACGACGAGCGAAAGCGAGAGCGAGAGAGAACGACAGCAGGGCCATGAAGGACACGAAGTAGGCCACGAATGGCGACAGCGGGGACACGAAGGGAATGCGTATGGGGCCACGAAGAGCGCGAACGAGGGGGGATCCTGTTTCCGGTCGCAGTTTTTGGCCGTTTCCATTTTCAAGGGACACTTTTTCGGACACGGTGAAAAAACGGCCCTGCCGTTTCTGGGGCCCACTGAGCCCTGGGCTGCTGGTGGGGAGGGGCCTGTAGAGGCTGGGGCTGTCATGAATCATGGCCACTTCCACCTCTCAAGACAGCTGTCGACAAACGCTCCTCCTCCTCCTCCTCCTCCTCCTCCTCCTCCTCCTCAACCTCCTCAACCTCCTCCTCCTCCTCCTCCTCCTCCTCCTCCTCATCCTCCTCCTCCCCCTCCCCCTCCTCCTCCTCATCCTCCTCCTCCCCCTCCTCCCCCTCCTCCCCCTCCTCCGGAAATCGAGAGGCGAAGGCGGCAATCTTCTCTGCCCCGCGAGGGAGGAACTGGGCGACGCGGCCACCACCCCACAGGGGCGGCTGGAGGATCGAGCCTCGAGAAAGAGAAGTCGGGATCGGATGGGCGCTACACCAGCTGAAGAGCTGGCCCGGTCCAGAACGCAAGATGGGCCAATCTTCCACCACCACTGCCACGAGTGGGACGAGGGGGCAGAAAGGACGAGGGGGAGGAGGGGAGGTCCTCCTCCACCTTCTCATCCTCCTGCTCCCCCTGCTGCCTGTGGCAGCGGTGGTGGAACATCTGCCCATGAAAACGCCAGCTGGCCTTGGCCGCTGCCGTGGGCGAGCGCGGACACGTCCACCACTGCGGCCAGGGCGCCCGAGGAGTCGTTCGTGGGCCAGAGCTCGAGCGACCCGTGGCCCGCGCGGACGGTCTCGCTGAAGGCGAGCACCTCGGCGCGCCGGAACTGGCCCTGGGTCTCCCTGGAGGGGGGAGAAGGAGGGGACTGCAAGGCCAAGGGTCCTTCTCTTCCACCGCCTCCTCCATCCCTGCCTCCCCATCCTCGCCATCGCTTGGACGTCCGTTCCCCCCTGTGCATTTTTCGGTTTTGTGAGCGCATTTTTTTCGCAACGTGAACAGAAACGCTCCTCGATGGCCCTTGCCGACAGAAAATGCACACGTCCGAACGATGCCAAGCATCCTCCGCGACCTAGCACTCCTCATCGCAACTTGTGGTGGGCCCTGCGGAAGAGGAGCTGTCGCAGACTGGTGTTTCTGCGTCCGCCTGGTCCTCGTCGTCGACGGCGTCGTCGTTGTAGTGACTGTGGTGGTGGTCATATCCTCGGAAGATTCGAGCATGGCGGTGTGCTCCTCCCATCCGGTAGGCAGCTGGCCGTTCTCATCGCCCCCAGACCTGTCGATTTCATCCTCTTCCTCACCATTTTTCCCCTCCGCCTCCTACTCCCTATTGCTGTTGTTGTTTCCCTTTGCTTCGCAACTGCGGTGCACGCTGCGCGAAGACGCGAATCAAGCTGCGCTGCGACTGCTTGACCCACACGCAGAAATGTCTGGGCATAAGGCGCAGGGGCACTGAGGGAAACGACTGGGGAGGAGGGCTGGGCAACAAGCCAGGAACCGGACCTCGCAGATGAGGGATGCGGGAGGGATTTCAGCAGCCGCGTGCCAACCGCGCCTTCCTCCCTAACTGAATCACCAAGCAGCTGCGTCAACACGACATCCGCCAGACGATTGGAGAGCTCGTGATCGTAGGTCGCCTCACGGCCCACGTGCCAGCCTGTCGCCCGCGGGTCGGCGGCGCCGCACAGGACTGGGGGCCTGCAGAATGTGGAGGCTGCCCGCGACGAAGTGATGCTGAAGGGGGCCTGGGACACACAAATAAATACACACAAATTAAAACGATTCCCTATATTTGTCCATATTTTCTGGGCTTTTGCCTTCCACCCCACTTCCCATATTTTCCCATATTTTCTGGGGACTCGTCCATTAGTTGTGTCTGTGTTTTTTTTCCCTCCTGAGATGCCCCTCCCTCTGGGCAGACTGTTTTTTTTTGGGGGGGGGGGGGGGCGGGCGGTGCTCTCGAGGCCGCCTGGACCTGCAGGGCCGCTCTCGGCACGTGGCCGCAGAGGCGAAAACGAGGGGTCATTCGTATGCCTCTCCGTGCTCGTGCGGCCCCCCTCGGCTGGCACAGCGGAGGCCTGCAGGACGGCAAGGGCGGACGGAGACCCGGCGGGCGACGCGGCGACGCGACGGGGAGCGGCCGGGGAGCGAGAGAGAGACGGGGGGGACAGCGGAGAGATCGCGTGTAGGACGAGGGCCGAGGCGGGCGCACCGCGGGTTATGCGCAACCAGAGCGAGGTCGGGGGAGAGGGCGCGCGGGGCGCGAACGGCGGAGGAAGCAGATCGCGAGGAGGGCGACGGGGGGAGGGCGGGGCGGGAGCACGCGCAGAAAGCGGCGGCAGCACTCCTCCTCCTCCTCCTCCTCCTCCTGCTCCTCCTCCTGCTCCTCCTCCTGCTCCTCCTCCTTCTCCTCCTCCTCCTCCTCCTCCTCCTCCTCCTCCTGCTCCTCCTCCTCCTCCGCGCAGAAAGCGGCGGCGGCAGGCCAGCGTGCAGGCGAGATTCTTCTGAAGGACCCTGCCTGGGGCGCGGAGCCAGGGGCGTCCGCAGCCAGGCGAGCCCCAGCGGGAGCGTCCGATATCCCATCGGGTGCGGCAAAGAGGGGGGCGTCCGAGGGGGGGGGGTGCAAATCATGGCCGGCGGCATGTGCGCGGCCCAGTGGCGGGGCCAGGGACGTAATGAAATAAGAAGAAGCGCCGTGAAATCTGGGGAAATATCATGGCCCACGCCATGATATCCACCCCTTCCTAGTCATCCCCCCCCCTCTTTGCCGCCCCCGACCCCAGCGTCCACAGTGCCCGCAGGAGTAGGGTTCGCAGCGGGTCGCATCCTGGACGTCCAGGCGGACGGCTCAGAGACTTGCCTCGGTAGAGGGAGGAAGGGGGGGGCGGGGGCCGAGACGCTGCAAGAACCTGCGGCGCGGCAGCGATGGGGGAGCAAGGGAGCACCCCCCCGCGGGGGACATCTGGCCAGCGGCGCGCCCAGGCTGGCCAGAAAGGGCTTCCCCGAGGGCGAAAACCACTTGGAAACCCAGGTCGCGGAAGACCAGCTCCATGATCGCCACCGCGGCCCGATCAGAGCACCTGGCGTGACGTGCCGGGTACGCCCCCACGGGTCTTCGGGGCCGTTCGCTCTCCAGCCGCATGGCAGCGACAGGCCACGGCGACGTGCTGCGAGCAGCTCCCCAGGGCGGAGAGGTCACTGGCGAAACCTGCCCAGAGGGAGCCGGCCTTGGCGGGCTCCTCCCGGTCAAGGGCGGGAGGCAGCGAACCATCGCGCACCCTAGTGCGCGACCTCCTTCTCCTCCTCCTCCTCCTCCTCCTCCTCCTCCTCCTCCTCCTCCTCCTCCTCCTCCTCCCCCTCGCTCGCCGCCGAGGGACATCGGCTCCCCGCCCTGTGCACGCAGGTGCACGACTGTTTGGCGACATCCCGCGTTTCGCCCAGAAAGGGGCTTGCGGTACGGACGATGGTGGAGCGAGTGTCGAGGATGCCACGCATCAAGCCATGATGGGGGGGGGGGGGGGCGCACCATGGAGCCAAGCACCGACGGCAACCAGAAAACCGTCGAGCAAGATCCCACCGAAGTGAACACGCTGGCTGTAGGATTAAGGAGGAGGAGGAGGAGGAGGAGGAGGAGGAGGAGGAGGAGGGGGAGGAGGAGGAGGAGGAGGAGGAGGAGGAGGAGGAGGAGGAGGAGGACGAGGAGGAGGAGGAGGGAGACGAGGAGGGAGACGAGGAGTGGCATGAGCATAAAAACTCGGAGGGCTGCACGGCTTCCTCGGCTACCGGCGCTGGGCGCCCCCTTCCTTGGGGCGCGGAGCGCGCCAGGGGCAGCGCCGGAGGACACCGCCGAGGGGGGGGTCCACCGCGGAGCCGAGACATCCGCGCGGACCTCCGCGCTGTTGTGTTGATGTCGTTCTTCGTTCCCCTGGTTGATTTGGACGCCCGACATGGGTACCGAAAAAATGGGTGCGATGCCCAACAAGAAATGTTGTCCCAAACCAGCAGCGGCCGCTGTTGGGCAGGCGGTTTTCTGTCTCGAATGGGCACAGGCCGCGGCGGCGCGGACAGCGAGTCCTGTTCAAAATGAATAGGAGCTGCTGTTGGGCATTGTACCCATTCTTTCCGTCCCCATTTCGGGCGTCCAAAGTTGAGCAGGGACCGGCCGTCCCGGCATTCCTGTAGGCCTGCCACGACATGTTCTTAGAACCCAGAAGTGCCACAAGAGCAGAAGCCATGCTCTCAGAACCGGAGCCCGAGGTGTCAGAACAAGACTCTCCCAACCAGGATTGTTCTGAGAACATGTCGCGCAGACCACACAAGGTTCTTAGAACACTGCTTGGTGGGCCTCAGTCGGTACGCCAGGTCGCTCCCCCACTGCCTGACCTGTGCTCTGCGATCCAGGGCTCGGACCGCCGTCGCGCGATCCCCCCTGGCCGGCCAACAGAGCACGGGCAGAGGAGCGAGAGGTCGGCACCGCGCACACGCAGAGAGCGGGCGCGCCGGGCAGCCAAGGTCGCGCGCGCCCCGGCGCGCCGCGGCGCCAAGGACGTGCAGGACCGCAGGGCAAGCGGCGTTGGGTCGGGCAAGTCTTCCTGCAGGCGGACTTCGGACGAGAAATGGAAGATAGTCCAAGGATGCTCCCACATAACCAAAGAAGAATCAGAAAAATCGTCCCCAGACTCTCCTACAGGCGGATTTGGGATGAACAGTTGTGAAGAGTGGTCCAAGAATGCTCCAAAAAATAGTCAAAACACCGACAGTAAAATCGTCCCCAGACTATTTGTTCGACTATTCCCGAAGATTCCTCCTGTAGAGGAACATGCCCGACTTCATGCAAGCGCCTGCAGTCTTGTCGGCGATGTCATTGGCAAGAGGAGGGTTGGGCTCAAACCTCAGAGTGGTGGCCTCTGAAACTTCCAGGCGGCTGGGGCCCAGGCCACAACAACATCACGCCTACTGCACAGACGCTTGGCTCTTGGTGGGCTTGTTTTCCACCACCACCACCATGAGTAGGATGGGAAGGGGGTCCTCCTCCTCCTGCTCCTCCTCCTCCTCCTCCTCTTCGTCCTCCTCCTCATCCTCCGCCTCCTTCCCCCCTCCAACTGATGGTGGTGGTGGTGGAAAACAGGCCCATCAACTCTGGACCGCAAGTCGCGGTGGGTCTGGATTTGTCCACAGCGCCCGAGGGAACTCTAACCCCCCCCTCGCAACGCAGGCTGAGTCAGCAATGTATCCAAGGGGCGACCCCTGAGGAGCCGGCTCCAAAAACTTCAGCAAGGTCCACTACTCCCAACGATTCACACTCTGCTTGCCAGGGATGCCCCCTCCATCTTCACAAGCAGGGCGGGCCGCCGCCACCGTACTCGGTTCACTGGTCCTGTGCCGAAGAACCGGTTCCGTCTCAAGACACCGGCGTGAGCCTGCGGTCCCTAGATCCCTAGATCAACCTCCTCCGCTCGCGTCACCCGCCTGGAGGAGGAGGATAAGGACGAGGAGGAGAGGGAGGAGGAGGAGGAGGAGGAGGAGGAGGAGGAGGAAGATCGTCGCCACAGAGCGAGTCATCCTGCCTACCTCAGCTCTCGAAGTTGCCCCCCGCGCCGCGGCGGGAAGCGCATGCCGAAGGGGCGCCTGCGCATGCTCTTCCCGCCCACGCCGCGGCGCAATTCCAGGCGTCCGCGCGGATCGGGCACGAGGGCGCTCAGGAAGCGGCGAAGGGCTCCAGCGCCCGTCGAGCCGCTCTGGCCACCGACACACCTTCACCGTGGATCCAAGGGAAAGGGATCCATGGAGAGAGCCCGCATCGTGGATGCAAGGGAAAGGGATCGGCGAAGAGGAGGAGAAAGGAAGAAGGGGACGGGGCGGGGATTGTGGAAGGCGTCGTCATGAGAGGACTGGAGGGGGGGAAGCGGAGGAAGACGGCGAGAGCGGCGAGAGAGAGGAAACAGAGGTGGATGGGAGGGGAGATCGGGGAGAAGGGGTGAGGACGAAGGACCATGGAGGGTGAAGGGGTGGAGGACGAGGAGGGGCAGCTCCTGCGAGGAGGACGCGGAGACCGAGGGACGAGTCAGCACCAGCATGGGCCGCGCTCTCTTTGTCCCACGCCGAGGAGCCGCCGCACCATCTCGGGCCGTGCGCCGCCCGCCACCGCCGCCGCAGCCGGGGGTGAGGAGGCAACTCCTGCAAAGGGGGGGGGGGCGGCGAACCTGGGCCCCAGCAGACTGAACGGGATGGCTCCAGACTTGCGGGATTGAGCCAAATGAATTTGGACGCCCGAAATGGGTATGGAAAGGATGGGCACAATGCGCAACAACAAATATTGTCCCAAACCAACAGCGTCCGCTGTTGGCAGGCGGCCTTCTGTCTCAAATGGGCACAGGCCGCGGCGGCGTGGACAGCGAATCCTGTTCAAAATGATCAGGAACTGCTGTTGGGCATTGTACCCATTCTTTCCGTACCCATTTCGGGCGTCCAGATGTCCGATCAGGCCGGTTGTCGACCAATGCCTTTCAATGTACCAGCGCCGATGCCGAATGAACCCCCCACGGAATCGCATTCTGACGCAGGGAAGGTATCCCGCCCTCTGGCGACATGAACAGTCATGCCTGCCTCACTCGAATTTAGGGCCCCACATCATCAGAACACAACCCTCGGGGAGAAACCAATCCCGGAGATAAGGTTGATAACTCTGGGGCATGCGTCGTGAACAGAAACCACAACTGGGCACACACACCACCACCAACCTTTGCATATACACACATAGAGAGATAGACATGTACTTGTATACATATCTATACACATGTCTGCCACCATACCTGCACGGAATGGGCACGTTAGCATGTCTGTTTGTTGTTTGGGCTGTTATTGCCAATCTTTCGGGAGGCGCACCCCTTCGCCTACCCGCGCGCGTGCTGACAAACAATCCCCCTGAACTTGCTCTCCGGCGTTCTCTTCGGCCTCAGGGCGGCCAGGATCGCCTCCAGGTCGGCTTCCAAGGCAACCAAGATGAGATCGAGACAGCCCACGATGGCCCCAGAACTCCTCAAGAAGGCCCAAGACGGCCTGAAGGCGGTCCAGGCCCCCAGGACGGCCCAAGAGGGCGGCTACATCCGGGCGTTGGCAGAACTGGGTCTAGTGTTAAGTCGGGCGTGTCCCCCTACAGGGGCATTTTGGACGAAACATGAAAGATACTCAAACAATACCCCTCAAATGCTCAAACATAGTTTTAAAACAAAATAGTCCCCAGACTGTTTTTCGACTATTTTTGAATATTCCCCCTGTAGAGGGACGGGCCCGACTTCAGCCTAGTGGGACCTGGTTTAGTGATGTGCACTGGGGGGCGCCCGCCCCGTCCCGTTCCACTAACCGGAACTGCCGCCACCCGGAAAACACCAGCTGCGGGTGGCAGCAGTTCCTCCCCGCCTTCCTCTCCCTCCCCCGCATCCCCACCCAAGATGGTGCCGTTCCCCACTTCATGTGTTTGTCCAGTGCGAACGCTGCGGCAGACCTGGTTTAGGGATTCTGGCCAAGTTGAGGGCTCCTGGGCCCTACTGCTAACCGGGTCCCCTTACCTGGGGTCCTGGCTACAGTCGGGGACTTGACCTAAGGAACCCTAACTAAGGAACGAGGCCCCATTTTTCCATAAATAAAACTTCGATTCCCTATCGAAAACAGAAGGGAAACCTGAGGCAAGCTGTGAAACACTTGAGGAACGCGGAGCCCCTCCCCAACCAAAAGGGTTCCTTCTTCAGGGCCCCGACTGTACTGCTAACCAGGTACCCTTACCTGGGGTCCTGGCTACACCCGATACAGGATGACCTGAAGGAGAGCCCGAGGGGGCAAGAACCATCCAGTACCCCAAGGCATTCCAATGACGGTGAGGTCTTCGCATGTGCAGGTCTCCGACCGCCAGAAGGGGGGCCAAGAGGCCTCCAAAGACAGCTCCAAGACAGCACAGGAGGCCCCCAAAAGGGGCCAAAAGTCGGCCTAAGAGGACCCGCGGATCGGCCAAAAGACTCCTGAGAAGGCCCCGACACGACATCTGAGCACTGCAAGCGCCACCAAAACGGCCCAGAGGGGCCTCAAAGAAGGCCTCCGAAGATGTCAGGCGGGTCACAAGCTCCATAAGACGGCCCGCAAGCCCCAAGAGGAACCCAAAAGGCTCCCAAGAGGCCCTTCTATGTCCTCTCCGCCACGTCGTATGTTCCCCCTCCCCTTCTCCTCCTCCTCCTCCTCTTCCTCCTCCTCCTCCTCCTCCTCCTCCTCCTCCTCCTCCTCCTCCTCCTCCTCCCTACCGCGCGGACGAAGATGCGGTCGAAGGTGCGACCCACCTCAGTTCACGACAGGTCGCTGAACTGCAGCCGGGGGGTAACTCCACCTCCCCCCCTCCGCGCGGACGAAGACGAGGTCGAGATCACGACCCGTCCCAGTTCAGACCTGCCGTCAAAATTGCGCCGCTCCGACACTCAGCCTCCTCCTAGCTGCGCTGTTGCACAGGCACGGTGGCGGCGCTTGCCTCAACGAAAACTGGGCAGAATATGAATATTTGTAGAAGGTTGGTCCTGGGGTGGCGGTGGTGGATCCCTTCGCTCTTCCGACGCTCGCCGGGGGGAGGGTCACGTCGTGCAGCCGTGCCGAGCGCCGCGTCACTTTGCCGTCAAGCCGCGGGAGCTGAACCACTTGTCCCCGTACGAGATGAACAGCTCCTCGGCGAGAGCCCGTGCTCGATTGATGCACGCACATCGGTCGCAGAGTGTGGCCAAGACGTTTGGCGAAGTTCGCCAGAGCTGTACTAGGGAAGCAGTGGACGCGTTCCTTCACCAGCACGCTGCTGCAGGGAAGCGCAGGGGCACCACTGGAGAACTGCGAGGCGTCCCTCCCGCCACCGCCTTAGGCCGGCGCCCGGCGCGTGCAGAGGTTGAAGATGATGATTGCGATCCCTCGGGGATGGACAGACCCCCCTTTAGTAAAACGTGGTTTAGTGAAAACGACCTGAGGTCCAAACCTGGCGGGCGCAAGCCTGGAAAAGAACGGCCACGGCGCCCTCTCGAGAAGCGAAAACGGACAATTCACTAATCGGCGTGTCACTGTTGGGGTTTCTGTCCACCCCCGAATCCCTTTTGATGCTCACCAAGGACACACGTCCGTGCCAGATCACGTCAGGCAGCTGGCCACAGTGGGAAACAGAGGCGCGGGTATGGTGGGGGCAATGGCGACAGCGAGGAACAGCCTTCGGAAGCAATTCAGGGCCCCGCCTGCCCACGTCGCCCAACTTTAGGTCGGGCATGTCCTTCTACAGGCAGGTTCTGGGGGACAAATAGGAACTAGTCAAGCAAATACCCCCAAATAGTCACTTGTTGATTGTCTATATACGTATGCATTTCTATATACATATATATATATATACACAGAGATATTTCACAAAATTGGCCCCAGACTACTTGTTTGCCAACCTTTGAACTTCCCTCTTGTGGAGGGACAGGCCCGACCCAAACCTGACTTCGCGCGCCGCCCCCCGTCCGATGCGCGCGCGCGGACAGCCCCGCGCCCCCGCGCCCTCCCCGCGCCGCCCCCCCCCCCGGGAGATGGGCGCCACCGCTGTGGCTCGGACCGCGGCTCGGACGTCGGCGATGCATCGGCATTGCGGCGCGATCCTCCGACCCCCTCTACTCCGATCCCATCCACGAGGCCTACAGAAGCGCGATTGGATTCGCGCCCCCGCCGGTGACCTACAGTGGAGGCCAGTCCACAAGAAACCTTCCACAAGAAACCCAACCCTGAGACCGCAGGACGCAAATTGATTTTTGGCGTGGGAACGTCACGCTCGTAATCGCAAAACCATAGAAAAAAATGAGGAACCCGGGCACCCTGCAAGCAAGCAGGCTGTTCCTTGGCATGGGTCCCCTCTGTAGGATTACGATCTCGAAGGCACCACATGTTCAATTGACCTGGGACGCACAAAGACATACTAGTACGATACGTCATCCTTTGAGGCGCGCGTCCGGCCCGAACATTTAGTACATGCCCATCATGAAGTATGAGCGATGTGGCCAGCAACCGCCCGCCATAACGCACATACTACAAGATTTTTCTCGCGCGCGACATGGTATTAGTTGGTTGGGGGGACGCCGATGATCCAGCCCAGCGTCGGAAATTATCGGATAGCTTCTGAAGGGGCATGCTGCTCGAGGCTTACGCGGGGACGCCAGCTGAGTCATTGGGAACGCATGCAACCAGCATGCGCATGGGGCAGGCATCGTGCACGTGCAGGTACGCGAATCAGATATAAAGGAGCGGGCGCCAAACATATCGAAGCATCTCAACAGTCGCCAGGTACACGTACAACTGCCAGGTGTCAGCGCAAGCGCGCGGGGGGTTCCTGAACGAGCCTCTTTTGGCAGCGTATGGGGTGCCTTCAGGCCCCTTCGACCTCTCAATCCGGAGTTCAGCGATTCACAGCTGAAGAAATACAAGGCCCAGAATCCCTTGCGCTTGTTGACCCTTTCGGATCTTGGGTCGCGAGGTGTTGTGACATCCTGGGCGCGTTGATGGGAGTCCGCTGTTGCAGCGTGCCCTTAAATTGCCCCACAGGACCATCAGGGGCTATATTTGAGGTCTCTTGGGCCATCTTCGAGGTCCTGGATGAAGATCCAGCAGACAAATGATGTTCAACACGTCGGGTGTTCCTATGGTTTCAACATTATCGGCACTTCTGTTGCATTCAATGAATGCCCCGACGAGGCCCCCCCCAGCAGGCTTCTCAAGATATCCCAAGAGTCCCTCCAAAAGGCCTTTTGAATTGTAACCCGTAACGTGGAACTTGAGGGAAAGGGTTGAACATGCCCAATCGACAATTCAAAGAAGTTCAAATACAGCTGAAGAAATACTGCCTGAAATTCGGGCGTTCAAGAACAGACCAAATATAGATCCAGATATACTCCAACAAACACAACATGACGAACACTGAACCTTCAATCAAATCTTCAAACTAAGCACAGCAATGCAATTCAACAGCAGATATAAGTTCAAAGATAGTTCATATACAGTTCCAACACAGAGCATTCGAACAAATTAATATAACTCTCGACTGCAATGTCGAACAACATCCAAGAACATCCCAGACAACATCCAAAACAACAATCAATCGAATAGCACAAACGATTCGTGACTTAAGAACCCTAGTGTTGCGGTTGCCTGTGGATTATGCTCTTCGGTGACATGTCAAACCCATTGTTGCGAAAAACCTACCAACGACCATGCAACCGTCGGAACTCTCCGGTAACTTTCCCGTGACTTCTTTCCGGGAGCTTATGGGCAGCATCATCGGCTCAACCCTTTGCCTCATATCCTCCTTGCTACTTTTGGCCGCGGCCCAAGCTCGGTGGTTGGATGTACCGAAAAACTAAACAATAGTAGTAAGCGTACGGGTTCA
>CAUYUJ010012969.1:164585-167085 GCA_963575745.1 Prorocentrum cordatum | reverse complement strand
GGCACGAAGGACGAAGGGCAGGAAGGGGGCCACGAAGGGCGACAACGGGGCCACGAAGGGCATGCGCATGGGGCCACGACAGGCGCGAACGATCGGGGGCCATGAAGTGCAGATAATGCGGGGCCACAGAAGGCAACTGTGGGGCCACTGAGGGTAGCAACTGGGCCACGTAGGACAGTGAGGGGGCCACAAACGGCGACAGCGGGGCCACGAAGGGCACGCACATGGGACCACAACGGGCGCGAACGAACGGGGGCCACGAAAGGCATACGTATACTTCACCGCGGAGGGCAAGGACGGGGCCACTGAGGGCAGCAACGGGGCCACGAAGGGCAGCGAGGAGGGCACGAAGAGCGACAGGGGCAGCGAGGAGGGCACGAAGAGCGACAGCGGGGCCACGAAGGGCATGCATATGGGGCCACCACGGGCGCGAACGAACGGGGGCCACGAAGGGCAGACAGATATGGGGCCACGAGAAGCAGCGAGGGGGCCACGAAGGGCAGCGAGGGGGCCGCGAAGGGCTGCAACGGGGCCACGAAGGGCTGCGACGGGGCCACGAAGGGCAGCGAGGGGGACACGAAGGGCTGCAACGGGGAAACGAGCCAAAGCGAGGGGGCCACGAAGGGCTGCAACGGGGCCACGAAGGGCAGCGAGGAGGCCACAAAGGGCTGCAACGGGGCCACGAAACAAAGCGAGGGGGCCACGAAGGGCTGCAACGGGGCCACGAA
The DNA here is from genome assembly GCA_963575745.1 of Prorocentrum cordatum. Taxonomy (NCBI): domain Eukaryota; class Dinophyceae; order Prorocentrales; family Prorocentraceae; genus Prorocentrum; species Prorocentrum cordatum. The sequence continues at coordinate 166,357 of CAUYUJ010012969.1, read as the reverse complement.
TGGCAGCGAGATCCCGATTCTTAGATAATCTGCGAGGGAGTCCTGAACGTTAGCGCGACTCCTGGGTGCCTGTTTGTCGGGAGCGCGGCGCTTGAATAAATTGCAAGGATTTCCAACGCAAGGACGCGATTCCTCAGTAAATCGCAAGCAAGTCTCCAGCGAGAGCGCGACTCCAGAGCGCCGGGAGAGCGATTCCTGATAAATTGTAAGGAAGTCCCAAGCGAGAGCGCGATTCCTGAGTAAAATGCAAGGACGTCCCGGGCGGGAGCGGGGGTCCTGGCTAAATTGTGAGGAAGTCTCAAGCGGGAGCCGTTGTTGTTGGAACCTGGGGGCCAACGACACAGTTTGACCTGCAAGACTTTCCCTGATAAGAAATCGGGTGCGAGCCCCGGGAAGGGCACTTCAATTGAGAAAAAACAATGTGCACCGGACGGGGGGATCAACTATACTTTTTCTTCAGAAATTTAAATTCAACAACAACAGCAACAACAACAACAACAGCAACAACAACGCAACAATCATAATCCTCACCACGGATCGACACTTCAGCCACGCACCCATGGACAATGAATGACCGTTCGGCCCCCCGACTCTGATAAGCATGTTGGGGAGGCGCCGATCAGAGGTCGTGGGAGGTGGGACCGAACCGAAGAGAAGCGGAGGCGCCCCAATCGAAGGGTGGCTCCGTGCGTGACGAGCGGTGGTCCCGCCGGCTGTCCCGACGGTTGTCCCCAGTGTTGCCCCGAAGGTGGCCCCGATGTTTGTCCTGACCAAACAAAGGAAACATCGAAAGGCTAAGAACTTGCAGACACATATGCGCAACATCGTTGACATCCATTGTGCTTTGAATCTTACGACGCAAAAATGATATGTGCTTGACTTTGAACGCTGACGTCGCGATCTGCGTGAGGAGCGGCCGATTTTCAGAGGTTTGAAGATGTCCCGGGCGAAACGGCCAGACAGCGCGAGAACAAGTGGGAATTGTATGCCACTTGCTCGGGTCCACCGATGGGTTTGCAACAGCTTGCGATTAGACATCATGTTGAGCAGTACCCGTTGTGGGCATGACAGAAAAACAACAACGGATATGGCAAAGTAGGATAACTGCACCGAGACCCGATGGACACTTCTGTTGTTCTGGCATCAGTGTGCCACATGGCGGGATACAACTGTGTGCCTTCCACTTCGCGGACGCTGCCCGATAACTACACGGGAAACAACCGAAACACGCACATGTGAATTCCACTCTGTTGTCGAACAAGTGATACTAACACCTGGAAGATCCCGCGGGACCTGGTTTACACTGACGTCGCGATCCACGTGAGGAGAGACGCGCCCGGATGTGCTCCACTATAGGGACGAAACGGCCAGAGACATGTACAAAACGCAGACGGGATCGCCAATCGTCGCCCCTGGAGAGCGCTTCTTTATTTTGGAGATGATGGGCATTATATTTGGGGGGGAATGCCAATAATGTAACGCCTCCGTACCGCCGTGCGCCCAATGCGCACGCGGCATGTGCCCGGAGCGCCTGGGGAAGGAGGGACGTTACGTTATGGGAGGGGAGGGGGGGAGGGGGCTATAATGCCCGTCGTGCCCCTGAGCTCCACTTCCTCTGAGAGGTGCGTACGAGAATCCGCCGACGCCTTGGGGTCCATCGGCGTGTGAGGTCTTCCCCCCTCCCCAACGACTCTCTCCCCTCGGTGGCATGTTTCCCCCTCTCCCTCTTCCTTCTCCAACTTTTCCTCCTCCTCCTCCTCCTCCTCCTCCTC
>CAUYUJ010012969.1:157500-164485 GCA_963575745.1 Prorocentrum cordatum | reverse complement strand
CCTCCTCCTCCTCCTCCTCCTCCTCCTCCTCGGGCTCAGGGCTCAGGGCTCAGGGCTCAAGGCTCAGGGCTCAGGGCTCGAGCTTGGGCTCGGAGACTCGGGCTCGGAGGTTCGGGCTGGGGCTCCAGCGCGGGGCCTGGCTCGGGCTGGGGCTCGGTGATCGGCGATCCGACGACCTGAGATTGGCGTTGGGGTAGAGCTCGCCCCTTCGCCGACCTCCCCGATCGCCCGAATGCGAAAGGGTTTCCCGGACGCGAGACACGAGAACGGCACCCAGGCACAGCACCATGATTGGGCTCCCTTCGGAGGTGCCGCGCATAGGTGTTCGGCCCTCGGGGACGAAGAGTTATGATGTGCACCGTGCAAGATGGGCCTGTTTTCCACCATCACCACCATAAGTTGGAGGGGGGACGGAGGAGGAGGAGGAGGAGGAGGAGGAGGAGGAGGAGGAGGAGGAGGAGGAGGAGGGAGGAAGGCAGGAGGCGCGGGAGGAGCAGGAGGAAACAGGAGAGCAGGAGGAGCAGGGCGGAGCAGGAGGAAGACGAAGAGGAGGAGGAGGGAGGAGATGAGTAGGAGAAAGGAGGAGGAGGAGGACGAGGAGGAGGAGGCGGCGGCGGCGGGACCGACACATATCACCACCAACACTCCGCTCTCCCCCCTTCCCATCGTCCCCCCCTCTTCCCTCGCCCGATCTTTCTCTCTCTCTCTCTCTTTCTCTCTCTCCCCTCTTTCGCCCCCCCCCCCACCTCGTCCACGATCTCATCTCTCTCTCTCTCTTCTTTCGCCTCCGCCCCCCCTCCTTCCCCTCCTCCCGGGCACCCCACCCCAACCGGACCCCCCTTCCACGCCTCTGCCTCTCAACCTACTACAACGATCTCCCACACACTCCCCCCCCCTACTCTCTCACGAGCCCCCCCCCGCCCGCCCCGCCTCGCTCCCTCCCCCTGCAGCCTCCTCCCCCCCCCTCCCCCCCCGCAGCCGCTCCCTGGACAGCGCTCCCCCGTCCCCCCACGCGGCCCCTCCAGCAGCGGCGCTCTTCGCAACGAGGCCCCGCAGGCCGCTGCCCAGCCCCTGGAGCCGCGGCCCGGTGGCTGCGCCCTCCGTGGCCGCACGGGCCCAGAGGGGACGCCCGAAGATCGCCTCGGAGCACCGAAGGGGGGGGGCGGGTCCTCGAGAGGAGGCGGGTCCTGCGCTGGAGGCCTGGAGGTTGCCGCCGAGACAGGCACGGGAGGCTGCCCTTCGCCAAGGCCAGGGTGGCACCATGCCCCTCCCAGATAGTTGGGTACCGAGCGGCAGATCAGCACTCCAAATCGGTCGCGACCGATCGCGACCGCTCCCCAAATCGGTCGCGATGGGTCGCCACCGATCTTGAAGCACATCGGTCGCTAGCGAAATTCGAAGCAACATAAATCGGTAGCGACCCTTCTCGTGGGCCGCGACTGGCAAATTCCAGCATCCAATGATCAGGGCTGGAGCTGGCGGACAGTTTCCCCCGGGGCCGTAGGCGACCCAAGGATGAGGAGGAGGAGGAAGGGGAGGGGGAGGAGGAGGTGGAGGAGGGGGAGGAGGAGGAGATGGAGAAGGAAGAGGAAGGAGGAGGAGGAAAGGAAGGAGGATATGGCGGAGGGGGAGGAAGGGGGAGGGATGAGGTGTAGGAGAGTAGGAGGAGGAAGGAGGGGAGAAGGAGGAGCGAGGAGGAGAAGGAGAAGGAGGAGTGAGGAGGACGGGTCGCCTCTAAGCCCTTCGGAGGAAACCCTAGAAACCCTCCAGGTGCCGGTGGCAGACTCCCAGCACCCCGAGCCGAGTGTCCCCCCGAATTTCGGGGTCGCGCGCAACATGGAACACCGCCGCTCTGCGGTTGATCGGGAGTTTCTGTATATATAGAAGAAGGGGCGCGCGCTTCTGGGCGAGAGGGAAACGACCGAGAGAAGAAGGGGCGGCCGCCCCACCGGACCTCTCCATGGTGCCGGAAGCCCATCAGGGCTCCCTCAGGGCCCCTCCCCCAGGGCCGGGGCTCCCTCGCCTGCCCCCTCCCCCTCCTCCTCCTCCTCCTCCTCCTCCTCCTCCTCCTCCTCCTCCTCCTGCGCCCCCGTCGGCATATCCAGGCGTGTTATGCAGTCAGGTCGTCCGTCCGGAAACGGTGCCGGAGGCCGCTCTGGGCTCCTCTGGGCATCCCCCCCGGGGCCCGTTTTGTGAGGATGTCTCAGGCGAGGGCGCCGGTTTGGGATTCGTCACGGATCCAGCGGATCCAGCGGATCCGTCCGGAAACGGTGCCGGAGGCCGCTCTGGGCTCCTCTGGGCATCCCCCCCGGGGCCCGTTTTGTGAGGATGTCTCAGGCGAGGGCGCCGGTTTGGGATTCGTCACCGGATCCAGCGGATCCAGCGGATCCAGCGGATCCAGCGGATCCGTACGGAAACGGTGCCGGAGGCCGCTCTGGGCTCCTCTGGGCATCCCCCCCGGGGCCCGTTTTGTGAGGATGTCTCAGGCGAGGGCGCCGGTTTGGGATTCGTCACCGGATCCAGCGGATCCAGCGGATCCGTCCGGAAACGGTGACGGAGGCCGCTCTGGGCTCCTCTGGGCATCCCCCCCGGGGCCCGTTTTGTGAGGATGTCTCAGGCGAGGGCGCCGGTTTGGGATTCGTCACCGGATCCAGCGGATCCAGCGGATCCGTCCGGAAACGGTGCCGGAGGCCGATCTGGGCTCCTCTGGGCATCCCCCCCGGGGCCCGTTTTGTGAGGATGTCTCAGGCGAGGGCGCCTGTTTGGGATTCGTCGGCGGATCCAGCGGATCAGTCCGGAAACGGTGCCGGAGGCCGCTCTGGGCTCCTCTGGGCATCCCCCCCGGGGCCCGTTTTGTGAGGATGTCTCAGGCGAGGGCGCCGGTTTGGGATTCGTCACCGGATCCAGCGGATCCAGCGGATCCAGCGGATCCGTCCGGAAACGGTGCAGGAGGCCGCTCTGGGCTCCTCTGGGCATCCCCCCCGGGGCCCGTTTTGTGAGGATGTCTCAGGCGAGGGCGCCGGTTTGGGATTCGTCACCGGATCCAGCGGATCCAGCGGATCCAGCGGATCCGTCCGGAAACGGTGCCGGAGGCCGCTATGGGCTCCTCTGGGCATCCCCCCGGGGGCCCGTTTTGTGAGGAGTCTCAGGCGAGGGCGCCGGTTTGGGATTCGTCACCGGATCCAGCGGATCCAGCGGATCCGTCCGGAAAAACGGTGCGGAGGACGCTCTGGGCTCCTCTGGGCATCCCCCCCGGGGCCCGTTTTGTGAGGATGTCTCAGGCGAGGGCGCCGGTTTGGATTCGTCACCGGATCCAGCGGATCCAGCGGATCCAGCGGATCCGTCCGGAAACGGTGCCGGAGGCCGCTCTGGGCTCCTCTGGGCATCCCCCCGGGGGCCCGTTTTGTGAGGATGTCTCAGGCGAGGGCGCCGGTTTGGGATTCGTCACCGGATCCAGCGGATCCAGCGGATCCAGCGGATCCGTCCGGAAACGGTGCCGGAGGACGCTCTGGGCTCCTCTGGGCATCCCCCCCGGGGCCCGTTTTGTGAGGATGTCTCAGGCGAGGGCGCCGGTTTGGGATTCGTCACCGGATCCAGCGGATCCAGCGGATCCAGCGGATCCGTCCGGAAACGGTGCCGGAGGCCGCTCTGGGCTCCTCTGGGATTTCCCCCCCCGGGGCCCGTTTGTTAGGAATGTCTCAGGCGATGGGCGCCGGTTTGGGATTCGTCACCGGATCCAGCGGATCCAGCGGATCCAGCGGATCCGTCCGGAAAGGTGCCGAGGTGGGATCCTCTGGGCATCCACGGAGGATACCGCAGGGGATCCAGCGGATCCAGCGGATCCGTCCGGAAACGGTGCCGGAGGCCGCTCTGGGCTCCTCTGGGCATCCCCCCCGGGGCCCGTTTTGTGAGGATGTCTCAGGCGAGGGCGCCGGTTTGGGATTCGTCACCGGATCCAGCGGATCCAGCGGATCCAACGGATCCGTCCGGAAACGGTGCCGGAGGCCGCTCTGGGCTCCTCTGGGCATCCCCCCCGGAGCCCGTTTTGTGAGGATGTCTCAGGCGAGGGCGCCAGTTTGGGATTCGTCACCGGATCCAGCGGATCCAGCGGATCCGTCCGGAAACGGTGCCGGAGGCCGCTCTGGGCTCCTCTGGGCATCCCCCCCGGGGCCCGTTTTGTGAGGATGTCTCAGGCGAGGGCGCCGGTTTGGGATTCGTCACCGGATCCAGCGGATCCAGCGGATCCAGCGGATCCGTCCGGAAACGGTGCCGGAGGCCGCTCTGGGCTCCTCTGGGCATCCCCCCCGGGGTGTTTTGTGAGGATGTCTCAGGCGAGGGCGCCGGTTTGGGATTCGTCACCGGATCCAGCGGATCCAGCGGATCCGTCCGGAAACGGTGCCGGAGGCCGCTCTGGGCTCCTCTGGGCATCCCCCCCGGGGCCCGTTTTGTGAGGATGTCTCAGGCGAGGGCGCCGGTTTGGGATTCGTCACCGGATCCAGCGGATCCAGCGGATCCGTCCGGAAACGGTGCCGGAGGCCGCTCTGGGCTCCTCTGGGCATCCCCCCCGGGGCCCGTTTTGTGAGGATGTCTCAGGCGAGGGCGCCGGTTTGGGATTCGTCACCAGATCCAGCGGATCCAGCGTATCCAGCGGATCCGTCCGGAAACGGTGCCGGAGGCCGCTCTGGGCTCCTCTGGGCATCCCCCCCGGGGCCCGTTTTGCGAGGATGTCTCAGGCGAGGGCGCCGGTTTGGGATTCGTCACCGGATCCAGCGGATCCAGCGGATCCAGCGGATCCAGCGGATCCGTCCGGAAACGGTGCCGGAGGCCGCTCTGGGCTCGTGCTCTTCGCGCCGGGGTTGAGGATGACGTGAGTTCCACAGAAACTCCCTCAAATTAGCGATCCTTGGATTTGGCCAACGTATTGCGCCGGAGAATTGTTATGCAGTGTATTGCAAGCAATGCGAGGCACGCCCGAAATGCATCGCACGCCCCGAATGTGGACCCCCTCTTGGGTCAACCCGAGGGGAGGCCCCTTCGCCCACCGCCGCGTGGAGGGTCACCGCCGAGATCGGTGCTGGTGCCAAGCTCCAAGCCTCCGACCGCACAGCCTGGCGCTCGCCGGGTACAGGGGACTCGGAAATACCCGACGAGGTCGCCAAAAAAATGGCGAGGCCGAGCCTGCATTTTGACGAGGCCTCCCGCTGCAGACATCCCACGAAACTCCTACTCGTCAAAATCCGAGTCGCGGTCGTCAAAAAACGATGGCCAACCCGAGTCTTGGCAAACCTGGGTCTTACGCTACCCCGATGCGGGCCCAAGGGGGCCGTCGGAGAGAACGACCCGGCCTGGGGAGCCGGCCCATGCAGGGCATGGCCCGTGGGGTCCAGGCGCCGCTTCACTCGGGACCCCACTCCAAGACGAGGCCGGGGCGAGGAGCACATCGGGTGGGGATGGCGCGATGGATCTCCGAGAGCCCAGGACGAGGATGACATCGGGTGAGGACGACCCGATGGATCTCCGAGAGCACGCGGCTCTGGAGGATGCCTCGGGCGCCGCAGCCCATCCTCGCAGCGTTCCGGAGCGCTCTGGGAGCGCTCCCGGGAGCGCTCCCCAACGGAGGTATCTCCTCGCCCTGGCCCCGTCCGACTCTCCTTCAGTCTCAGCGGGCCCCAGAAATCAGGGCCCCGTAGACCCAGACACGCTAGACCCGGACACCCAACATCCCTCGAAACCGGATTTTCCAAACGGCGGCACGAACAAAATACCACACCGCAGCATTTCCAGAATAGACCCGGACACAAGCCCCAAAAAGCTGCAAGACCCCCCTGCTAAACCCGGGCATAAACCCGAATCCTGCAGCGCAGCAAACAAAACGTGCACGGGAGCTGAAAAACGTGACCTTGCAGGAAAAGATGTCGTTTCCTTGGTTTTCCGTGTCCTGGTTTATCTGTGTCCTGGTCTCCGGGGGCCTGAAGAAACGGCAACAAAAAGGCCCCGGATTCGGGAGCAGCGAAAGAGCGGCGACGGACCCGGCAACACAAACTGGCGTCGGAACCGGCAAGAGAAGGGCAAGACGGCACCGGTAAAAGACGGCCCTGTCGCTTCCGGGGCCCACCAAGTAAGACGAGCATGCTGTCATGATAACACCTGCCGAGGCCGTGCTCCAGGATTCCCAGCGTGCCAAGAGGCTCTCGCTTCCGCAGCACGCGTGGAGAGTCCTGGAACCTACCATCATCATGACCTCCTGCTCCTCCGATCCTAGAGGCCTCCCAGATTGAACCCGAATAGATGTGGTCGGAGGATCTCGCCGCATGGCCGATACATCTCCGCTGCATCGCCGATGCTTCGCCGATGCACGAGCGATGCACCGGCGACAAATCGGCGATCCATCGACGACGCTGGCGCGGAGAACGTCGAGCTCCACATCGAGCCGCATCGCCGCTGCATCGCCGATGCATCGGCGATGCGGCGAGATTTGAGCAGGGACCGACAGTCCCGGCATTCCTATAGGCCTATCACGCAAGCTTCTTAGAAACCGCAAATGGGCTAAGGACAACAACAGTGTTCTTAGAACACAAGCCCGATGCGTTGAAACAAAATAGCCCAAACCAGAACTGTTCTGAGAACATCTCGCGCAGACCACAAAATGTCCCTAGAACATTCTTTGGTGGGGCCTGTAGGCGAGCTGGGACGCTTCGCCACTGCTTGAGAGGTCCTCCGACCCCCTCGGGGGCGCGCAAACATGGATTAGCGATCCATGGATTTGGCGTGTGATCGCCAAATCCATTGATCGGGGGAGGTGCCCTCCCCACAATGCGGCCAGTGCCGCCTCGCTCTGCGGCGGAACTCCGCGATTTCCTATGGAAACGGGACCCGTCGCTGATCCACGCCCCCTTGACCCATGTTTGCGATCGCCTGAAGTTGGCAGGCCTGGAGACCCAGACATGCGACGTCCTGATGTTTTCAAGACGGCGTCCCAGAAGTC
>CAUYUJ010012969.1:47500-155000 GCA_963575745.1 Prorocentrum cordatum | reverse complement strand
TGCCCCCCCTACGGACGGGCTTGGACGCATAACAAACTGTATGCAAAACATATTCAGACATGCTCGACAAATGATCAGAAGGCACTGAACAGATCGTCCCCCGACCATCCCTTTACCTATGTTTGGATACTCCTCCTGCAGAGGGACTCGCCCGACGTGAGGCCGGGGGGACTCGAGCCCTCCGAGAGGTCCCCTCGGCCCGCCGCCGATCCTAAAACAGGGCTAGGATCGGGATAAATCGCTCCAGAGCGTTCGGGAGCGCTCTCAGAGCGTTCCGGAACGCTCTGGGGCGGCCGCGGCGCCCAATACATCCTGCAAACCCGCCGATCCTCAGAGATTTCGAGTTATCCCGATCCGATTTTGTCCCGATCTTCGCGTCGTCTGAGATCCTCCGGCCGCGGCGGCGGGCCGCAGCGCGGCGCCTCGTCGGCCTCGCGCAGGGCGGGCGGCGCCCGCGGCAGCTCGGGCTCGCGGAGGCCGAAGCGCAGCAGCGGCGAGGCGGGGGCGCTGGCGGGCAGGGGGTCGCCGCCGCGGGGCTCGTCGGTCGACTCGAGCGAGGCGGAGTCCTCGCGGCGAGACGTAAGACCCAGACCCCCTCGAGCAATGAAAAACTCACGACGGGAGTTTTTCGCCGTTTTCGGCCTCTGGGGGCCCTTACCAGGCCTCGGGACCGTCAAAAACCGACTCAGGATGAAAAACCGGTCCCGGAGAATAGGTCGAAACCTCTGGGGGCCGACGTCATGAACAAATCATGACGTCGGGGGTCTGGGGAGTGACCCTGGGTAAGAGTGACCTTTGGTGCGCAGCTTTTGGGGGGCCGCGGGGGGGGGGGCAAACACAAGCGCGCAAGACACTACCATCGCATCGCGCTCGGCGACCGGGGGGCCCCAATGGGCCCGCACCAAAGGTCGCTCCGGCGAAAGGTCCCTCTTACGTGCAGCCGAAATCCTCGCAGGGGCCGCGCGACCCCGGCCCGCGCGAGCCCTCGCTCTCTGCCTCGTCGGTGCCCTCGTAGATCGTCGGCATCTTCGGGGCGTGGGCGCTGCTGCGGCGCTGGCGCTTCGCGCGCGACCGCTTCGAGGGGGCGCGCGAGCTCACCGAGGCGTCCTCGTTGTCCTCGTCCCCGGGGGCCACGAAGGCGGGCAAGTCCGGATCGCGCGTGCATGCCGAACTAAACGCGCTCTTTGTACGCCTCAGAGACCCCTGCCCCACAGTATAGGCCGGCCACGGGCTCGATCACGATCCTGGTTCGGCGAGAGAGATCCATCGTAAAGCGGGGAGACACTCGCCGATCGCTGATATGCCCTGGGCCCAGCCAATGTTTGCACCCCTAGGGACTCGTGCTTATGTTCACACTTTTTGATGTCGACGCTGACCAACATGCTTTGTTCCAGATCGACTCTCACTCGAGCCAAGCTGCATGTTCGCCCCCTCTGGGACTCCCCGGGACCCGTCAGGCCAACGCGCCCGCGACTCGACGCCTACCGACCAACCGTCGACGAGATGACTGGAGACGGAGCGGACAGATGCAGTTGTGCAGAGCGGGAGAGCCCGGAATCGAATCGATGAGTCGGATCGGCGATCGAAAGGAACCGTATCGGCGGAAATCGGCAGCCATGTCGGGAGCAGTCGAATCCGCGGAAATCGGCAAGCTGGTGTGCCTCCATTAAAACATCGGCAGCCGAATCGGAATCCGAAACGAAATGGGATCGCAACCGGAGACCACTGAAACCGAATCGAATCGAACTGGAGGAATCGAAACGAGCCATGCATCGCACGCAGAAGTAAGGACTCCTCCTCCTCCTCCTCCTCCTCCTCCTCCTCCCGCCTCTTGATCCTCCTCCTCCTCCTCCTCCTCCTCTTCTTCCTCTTCCTCCTCCTCATGCAAAATTCACTACTCGCAAATGGCCTATCAGCCGCGGAAGATGTACGATCCATCACATCGAGGCAAACGTGTGTTTTCTTGGTCTCGAACCTTTGCGAGTAGGCACTTTGCGAGTAGTGGAACGCGCTCGGCGGAGGCTGGCCCTGGCCAAGCATGGTGGTGCAGAGGTGCCTTCCGCGAACACAAGGGACTGCAACAAAAGACACAATCCAACCTACCCAGCCGTGACGATCCCACGGTGGTCCAGGTAACCCATCGGCAGACCAGACAGGTTGCACGATTAGTCGCCCGACCGAGACGCGGTCGGCGGGTCTGAGCTGCGCGCAGCTTGTCGAAAAAGTGGGTGGCTTTCATGCGCAGCCGCCGAAATGAGACCCCCCGCTTTCTCCATGCGTCGCTCGAGCCAGCATCTAATAAGCGGCAATAAAATTAAAGGGGAAAAGGAGAAGAAGGCAGGATGGGGAGAGATGGAGGGGAGAAAGAGGAGGTGAGATGGATATGCAGTAGAAAGGAGGGGGTGAGGGCGCGGAGACGGTGACGGAAGCGTGACGAGGACTGAGGGGAAAAGAACGTGAATGAAGGCTGGCTTCCTTTTCCCGACGGTGGAAGCGAGGAGACGGCACGGCGCCAACCAGAGCACGCAACTGCAAGGTCGTCCGACCGTTCCTGCCCGCCTCGCCCATTCTGCTCTCCTCTCCTCCAGTCGAGCCAGGCGCCCAGATGCAGGACCCGTCCCACGAGATGTTCTTGGAACCCAGCAATGTCCTAATAACAAAACAGTGTTCTTAGAACATAGACCCGATGTGATAAAACAGGACAGACTCCGCCAGAAAGTTTCTGAGAACAGCTCGTGGAAACCACGAGAGGTTCTTAGAACCTTGTTTGGTAGCGCCATAGGCGCGCCAGGACGCTTCGCCACTGCTTGACTGGGCTGCCAGACGGCTCCGGCGCCACTGCGGCGCGCGCCCGCGGCCTGCCCGAGGCGGGCGACACGCGGGGGGGGCAATGGCCGGCCAGGGGCCGCCAAACTGCGCACACTGCGCTCCGCGGTGCGGGCCGCGCGGCTACCCTTGAGCCATCGGGCCCTCGTGCCGGACCGCCTTGGGGACGGGGGGCTGCTTCTGCTCGGCTCGCGACGCGCGACGCGCGGTGATCTCCGCGCCGGCCAGGGGGATGCTCTAGCCGGAGGGGGGTCAGCGAATCCACTGCACGCTGCCTTCGAGGACACGCAAGACTCACCCAGGGCAAGAGATAGACCTCGGGTGCGCGGCTCCTTTGGGGGCCGAGGAGGGACCAAGCACAAGCGCGCGAGACGCTTCTATGTCGCACTGTGCTCGGCGATCGGTGGACCCCACTGCGCTCGTACCACAGGGACCGACCGTCCCGGCATTCCTATAGGCCTACCTCGATATGTTCTTAGAAGCCAGAACTGTTCTAATAACAGGACCAATGTTCTTATATAACAAAAACCAGGTGTGCTAAAACAAGACAGTCTCAAGACATGTTCTGCGAACATTTCGTGCAGACTTCAAAATAATAGTATAACATTCTTTGGAAAGCCTATAGTCGGCGCTGGACAAACCTCCCTTTAGTAGACCTCCCCTTAGTGAAAACGGGCTGGGACCGAACCCGATGGACCTGGACCCGCAAAAGTGACGGCCGCGACGCCCTCCCGCGAACCGAAAACAGCCAATTCACTAATCGACGTGTCAGGGTAGGAGGTCTGTCCAGCCCCGATATACAGTCATCGGCCTGACCTAAGGAACGATAGATAAGGAACGAACCCACTGTTTTACCCCAAGGAATAACGCATAAGGAACGATACACAACATATAACGCATAAGGAACTGTAAATACCGCATGCAAGCCTAAGGAACGACCGAGCCGCTTTTGAAAAGCAGGTGTTCCTTACTCAAGCCGCTCACTGTAGGCGAGCTGGGACGCTTCGCCACGGCTTGAACCAGAGGTCGCTCCGGCGAAAGGTCACTCTCACGCCTTGTCGACTCCACTCGCTCGTGCAGACTTCAAAATAATATTAGAGCATTCTTTGGAAAGCCTTTAGGCGAGCTGGGACGCTTCGCCACGGCTTGAACCAAAGGTCGCTCCGGCGAAAGGTCACTCTCACGCCCTGTCGACTTGTCGTCACGGCATGTCGTGCAATCTCAAGACATGTTCTGAGAACATGTCGTGCAGACTTCAAAATAATATTAGAACATTCTTTAGGCGAGCTGGGACGCCTCGCCACGGCTTGAACCAGAGGTCGCTCCGGCGAAAGGTCCCTCTCACGCCCTGCCGACCCCTGTCGTCACGGCGCCCCCCGCGAAGCTGTAGAGAGGCGGAAAACGTGCCGCAGCGACGGGGGCGCCCAGCGGGCGGGGGGGCTCACGGGGTGCACGCAACTTTCTTTTTGTAGCAGACGCACACGCACACAGACATCGATGTAGATGTATCTGTCTATGTATGTACATATACATATGTGTATGTATGTATATATATACATATATATTTATCTCTGTGTCCCCTTTCCCCGTCTCTCTCCTTTTTACTCCTCTCACCAGAGGTTTTGTGCTACAGGGGGGCTGCCAGCGGAGACCCCCCCATGTCCTCCGGGGACTCCGAAGCCTGGCCAGGGGCGGCAGCGCGACGCGAGTCCGACCCCTCGGAGTTGACCGGGAGCGGCAGCGCGACGCGAGTCCGAACCCCCTCGGGTGAGGGCGGCAGCGCTCGACGCGAGTCCGAACCCCCCCCGGGACCCCTTTCCCCGGCACTCCTGCTGGGATGGCGTCAGCACATCCTCAGATGGCTCGCAATCGGCACATCTTTTAGCCAACTCGGCTTGGGCAGGGTTACAGGGCGGGGCCGAGGCGGCTACGGAGAGGCGGTTTAGAGGAGATCGTTTCGAGGACGGAGGGGGGACGAGATAAAACCCATGAGAATCTCAAGGATATTTATCTCTGTGTCCCCTTTCCCCGTCTCTCTCCTTTTTACTCCTCTCACCAGAGGTTTTGTGCTACAGGGGGGCTGCCAGCGGAGACCCCCCCCATGTCCTCCGGGGACTCCGAAGCCTGGCCAGGGGCGGCAGCGCGACGCGAGTCCGACCCCTCGGAGTTGACCGGGAGCGGCAGCGCGACGCGAGTCCGAACCCCCTCGGGTGAGGGCGGCAGCGCTCGACGCGAGTCCGAACCCCCCCCGGGACCCCTTTCCATGCACCCCTTTCTGGTTAACCGCCATTAATCCCCAGGGACGGGTGGGAGGGTCAGGAAAATGCTGACAGCGAAGCTGCTCAGATATTTTGCTCCTTCTTTTCATCTCAACCCACATCAAAGTTAAGAGCACTCGCCAGTACACGAAATCGTTCCAATTCTGCAGGCAAGAAATCGTTCTGCAGCAAAGTTTGCACACCGTCACTGATGTACAGTCTGGCCACAGCTGTGTCTTGCCATCTCCCCACTATCAAAGTCAAGCCCATGTTCTCGAACCTTCTGTAATGAGTGGTGGCACCTCCACGGCGTAAAGAATATATATGATAACCGTGCCGCTCGAGGTTCAATGACCTCAAGAGAGCTTTGAACACATCACGAAATTCGGGCACGGTGCCCTGCAGCAGCGAGCTCTCAGGCGGCAAATGCTGAGTGAGCACTTTGATGAAGTGAACAATCCTGGCGTCGTGGAGTGTGACGGACTCCTCACAGTGTCGTCTCTTGCCTGCCTTGGTCGCTGGCAGGGCTATGACAAGGCTGAGGCCGTCGTTGCTGAACTGCAGCTGCCACTTACGGAGAGTAAGAAGCTCCATTGTACGCAAGAATACGGAGTAGCCAATCACAAGCAGCACCGCTATGTCATTTCGACTCCAGGATCGAGCCACCGTGGCAAGTGACATCAGCACATATTCTGGCATGGGTGGTGCTCTTTGTGGCATCTCAGTCCGTTGCCAAGCCTTCAGCAGGTTCCACGCACTGTGAAAGACTCTCTTGCGTCGCAAGAAAAACTGTACGCCAGACAAGGTGGCCCCAGCATCTCCAGCAGGCCTCCCATGCGCCCATAGCGTCTCTATCCATTCACATAATTGGAAGTCGAGCTGCTCCAGGTCAGTGGCCACGTCGATACCATGGGCACGAATCCAAGAGACAAAGCTTTGCACCATCTGACCATATCTGCGAAACGTACGAGGTTGAACTAGTGTGTGTGATAATCTGCCAATCGCGCGTCGCACCCGAATGCGGGACACCAAGTCTATCTCATAGTCAATGCGACGCTTCCTTGGCATTGCTGTCACCTGACATGCCGCCTTCCCTCGAAGGGTCGTCGGCTGGGTTCTTGTCGGTCTCGGTGTACCCGTAGATCGGTCTTGCCGACGCCGCCAGGACCAGAGCTGAGATCCTCTTGACGGCTGCGTTGAGCAGATGCGAGGAGGAGCGCCCCCGCGATATCACACCAAGTCCAACCTGCGAATCCATCAGATGAGCGAACCTCGTGCCAAGGTGATGGCCCACTCTGAAGCGCCAGCGAAGGCCTGCCAGCGTGCTCAGCACTTCCAGCGCCGTGATGTGGCTCTTCCACCTCCACTTCCAGACCAGCACTGTCTTCCACGTCCAGCGGCTCACGCTGATCGGGCGGCGTGGCCACAAGTCAGGGCGCATGACCTCCAGCGTGTCGAGGCGCACGTCCGAGCCCCTCACCTCAGCTCGCCGGATCAGCTCCTCCACGATCTGGATGCTCGGGTCCGCCTGCGCCTCGGCCTCTTCAAGGCCACGGTCCCTGATCACCACCCCGCTGTCGTCGCCCTCCTTGGCTACCTGCACCAGGCCCTCGGCAGCGTCGAAGGCGCCTCCGACCGCGCGCGCCTCCGCCATCGTGGGGACCGAGTCCAGGTAGCCGTGTCGGTGAGCCCAGTGCGCCACTATCCATGCCACCACGCCGCACTGGAACGAGTTGCCCAGCAGGGCGCAACGTACCACCTCGAGCTCAGCCAGCTTGCGGAACCGCGTGGCCCGCGCTGTCGCCGTGTGCCCAGGTGGGAAGTCCATCAACATCTCTCTCTCAAAGGAATCCGCAGGCTCCAGCGCACCTCCTTGCCATCGCAGACAGTGAGGATCTCGAAACTGGTACGGCGCATAGCAGAAGTCGTGCCTCCGCCAACGCTCCAGCTCGGCCTCGCTGCACTGGCGCAGGCCCTTTGGCTTGTCGCCGGCACGCCCGCGCGGGATGCACCTCGCGAAGGTGGGCAGACGCTGCTCAGGAACCTCGGCTCCTGACCACTCTCGCCCAGGGCGCAGCCAGCGGCCCAGCGGGCCTGGACCTCCAGGGATCGTCACTTTCACCACCTCACTTTTCACACAGACTTCGCCCTGCCACGGCGTCATGAGGTCGGTGTCACACCAGTAGAGCCTCTCTCGGCGAACGTGTGAGATGTCGGCGGCATCGATCATCACCGGGGCCAGCCCCATGTGCTCTGACATCGTGTCGCGATCCTCGGCCGTCATGGAGGACACATTCTCGATCAAGTCGAACACCTCGACCTCCACGGGGAACACCTCCTTCACCAGCGACTTCACCCGCTTGATCTCGTAGAAAAGGCCCGACCTCGCTCCTGACAGCCCTCGCCTGTCGACGCTCAGCCTGGTGAGGTCCACGCAGGGAGCTCCAGCAAACAGGAGGACCCAGCGCACATGAGGGGCCCTGTCTCGGATCTTGGCGATGTCCTGCGCGCTCAGCTTCGTGACGTCGCCCAGCTCCACCACGTCCGGCCACGCGTACTTCGCCACGCGGCAGGCCTCTGGGTCCGTCTCCGACGCAGCATACGCGGCCACGCTCAGCCCCAGCATGTCGAGGGCCCGTCTTCCACCTCCGATCCCGTCGAAGAGCGACAGCAGCACGCCCTCGTCCTGCAGCCGCCCCACCTGGCGCCTGCGAGAAGCCTTGGCTGCCTCAACGCCGTGTGGGAGCAGGCGCACAGCCCGGCATACCGCCCCCTTGCGCATGCTGGCGTCGGACACGGTCACGAGCCCGCTCACGGGCGTCCTGAGGTCGCACCTCATGAGCGGCAGGAGCCCCACGGCCAGCAGCAGCTCCCTCTGAACGGGAGCGGGCAGCCTGCGCTCGCCTCTCCAGCGCACCACGGCACGCCACAGGTCGTCGAACACGGACATCGTCTCACGCCTGAACATCATCGCTCGCACCCAGCGGCCCGCCACCACCTGCAGCCAAGTCTGAGTCAGCACATTCCGATCCAGCGTGGCGAAGGTGAGGCCCAGCAGACGGTACACGAACTCCAGGGGCGGGCTGATCACGCCCCTCGTGCCGTCAATGAGCTCACCCAAAACTTGACTGACAGGCTCACGGCACACTGCCTTATCCTCGCTCCTGGGCACCCCCCGCTGCGCGTACCTCTCGCAAGCCAGCTGCACCACCTCGGGGGGCCCTGTGCCTTCAGCGCCGCCGCGGAGACCTCGTCGGTAACCTCCAGCACGTCAAGGTTGTCGATGTACACCTGCCACACCACCCAGCAGGCCGTACCAGCACCCTCCGGTATGAGCGTGTCATCTCCTCTCGTCGCCTTCGGCACCGTCTCCGCCCACATCTTGACCAGCACGTCCCCGTGGCAGCGCTGCCCTCGCCTGCAGTGGCACAGGAGGCGACGGCCCGAGAGCTCGGGCAAGCAAGCCAGCAGATCGGGCGAGTCGCGCAGGTGGCTCTCGTAATTCGCGATGGCCTCGCTCCTCGGCATCATCTTTGACACCTTGAAGGGGTTCGCCCACTTGGATGGGGAGAAGCCATACCGCTGCCCTGTGCGACCGATGTACACCTGTGGGCGCTCGTCGCTGTAGGATCGGCCCAGCTCGCCTCGCACCGGCAGCCTCGCCTCGCCCTGAGAGACCACCGAGCCTCTCTCACGATGTGGAGGCAGAGGAAGGTCGCGCCGCAATTCACGGTCCTCAGGCAGCGGAGGCACTCCCTCCAGCCACTCACGAAGCAGCCGCCGGTGGATGTGCTGGATGATGCCTGTCGCCGACACCCAGCCCATTGGGATCACGGCCGCGGCCGCGTGCACCTCGCCGGTCCCGTCAAGACCGAGGCAGGACCTGCTCACCTTCTTGGAGAGCGCCATGTACTTGTGCCACACCGCGGGCAACCGGTACACGTAGAAGCAGCACTTGAGGTCCTCCGACGAGCTCATCATCACCTCGCCGCTCCTCAGGATGATGCTCTTCCACTTGTCTGTCGTCGGGAGGAGACCCATGTCCCCCTGGACCGTCTCCTGCAACCAGTTGCTCGGGATGATGTTCATCACTAGCCGCTGCGGCCCCGAGCCTTTGACGTGTCCCGACTTTCGTACACCAAAGAGGCCGCCCAGCACGCGACGGCCCTTGACCTTCACGATCTCGTCGGCCTCGATCGGGACGAGGATGCCCCTGTTCACGAGCTCGGCCGCGATGAGCTCCCACTCGTCATCCTCGGCCCAGACGCGCGGGGTCTTGGGCATCTCGCCCAGCTCCGCGGGGCTCTTCATCACCCACTCCGGGTGCTCCAGCACGCTCCTGATCCAGCCTTCGCTCACCTCGGTCGCCAATACCGAGCCGCAAGCCTCCTTCGACGGCAGGGCGAGCAAGAGGCGCTCGCGGTCTAGCTGCTCGGCTGGGTACACCTCCATGCCCGTGTAGCTCACTGCCGACGACTTCAGCTCCTGGGTCCAGTCGAGGTTCGCCACGGAGCCCTCGCACTGGCATAGGAACGTGCCCACACTCCTGGCCAGCAACCTCAGGGCCTTCAGCTGCACCGCGCTGGCGGGCCCGTGCCTTACCTTCCAGGGGGCCATCTTGAGACCAGGATGCTTGCCCCCCAGCGCGTACTGGAAGTTCATTCAGGCTCAGGACAGTGAGCTTCAGCCAGCCGCTCAGGTCGTCCTCGAAGGAGGGATCGACTGGCTCCGATTCGCCGAACACAACGCCGTTCATGCTCAACTCCTCGATCGTCAGATCGACGCAGGGCAACGGCAGCAGGTCACGCCGTCCGTTCCCTGCGGTCAGTGGTGAGAGGATATCATCGTACGATTTCGCATCAAAATTGCCAAGTGCCCCGCTCGACGCGGGCGAAGAAGTACTGAGGTCAGCTAGACGGCGTCCCACAACACGAACTGGAGCTCCACAGAGACTGCCCAGCTCACTGGCGGCACGCGTCGGGTTCAAGTAAGGAAAGTCGTGAATTCGCGTGGACGGCTCGTCCGAGACTGCGCCATGAGCGGCGCCGTTGCACTCATCCTCAAGGTACGAGGAGAAGGTGATCTCGGACTCCCAGCTGCCGTCGGACGTGCAGTCACACGCCTCTCGAGTGCCCTCGAAGCTCATGCATTCTACTTCCGATTCTTGTTGGACCTCTTGCCCTGGCCCTTGTCCTTGCCCTTGCCACGGGCCTGACCCTTCGTGCCGCCCTTGCCCTTCGGGTTCCACGAGCGCCAAGGTGGCGCCCCGCGGTGCTGCCCTTTGTCGCCCTTCGGCTTGCCCTTGTTGCCAGCCTTCGCCTCCGCGGTCACGTCGTCCGCGAACCTCGCGCGACGAACAGGGCTCGAGGGTCTCCGAAGGGCCGGCTTGCGATCCACTCCAGGGCTGATCGAGCCAGGTGCTGGCCGCCAGTGGGGCGACGGGCTTCTCGGGCTCCCCGATCTCTCGCCAGCACCTGTCCCGGCTGCCGGGCTCGGCGACGCTCTCTTCACTGCCTCGCCAGCGTCCCCTCGACCGCGACCTCGCCCTCGGCCGCGTCCACGCCAGAGCTTCGCCCTCCACCTGTCCTTCCTCGATCCGGGCGTCGGCGCATCCTTCTCCCCCTGTGCTCCAGGACTCGATGTCTGTGGGGGCGGCGTCGCGGGAGAGGGCGTCCTGGTGCGCCCGCCCTCTCCCTCGCCGAATCCCTAGGGGGGCCTCCTCGCGCCCGCTCGAGTGAGGCGCTCCTTCAACTTCGCACCCTCCGAGTAGGATGCCACGGCCGCCGACGCCTCGGCGCTGCTGGCCAGCCCGATGTCGGTGGAGTCGATCAGCTCGAGGTGCTCGGCTATCTTCCAGTGCCCGTCCTTGGTGGCCTGCTCGATGGCCTTCAGCCTCTGCATGAGCATGTCGCCCAGCTGCGGCAGATCGCCCCTCGTGAGGGCGTCCAGGCACTCCCCGATCATCCTCATCTCGCGCACATTCCGCACCCCCATCTCGTTCTGAGGGTGCATGCCGTGCCACACGCTCGTGATATACTGCACCACGTTGGACGCCATCCTATCCAGCTCATCATCGTTGTCGGCCCCGCCCCGCTGCGCCAAGTACTCTCGGATCTGCTTCAGACCCGCCGCCATGAGCGCCCCGGGGTCGGAGCGGGCCAGCTTCTGCACTCGGCGGCCGGAACCAGCGGTCGGGGCCTCATCAAAACTCGCACTGTCGGAGCTATCCTTGTCCCTGTTCTTCTGCTTCTTGCGGCTGCGGCGGCCCTCCAGCGCAGCCTCGGCGCGCTCGGCCAGCGCCTCGCCCATGGAGCGCTTCCTCTGAAGCTTCTCCTTCAGCCTCTTGACGATCTTCCTCATCTCCTCGGCCGTCCTGCCATCCACGTCCTCACCGTCGGCACCGCCTGAGCCCTTGGGAGCTCCACCTGCGTTCTTGCCCGGCACCACGGGTCCAGCGTCAGCGGCGGGCGGCGCACCGCCTGCAGGGAGGGCGCCAGGCGGGGTGGCTCCAGCGCCATCAGCGGCACCGCCTCCAGGCCCGGCCGCCCCCAGCACGCGCAACGTGTCCGAGTGCACCACGTTGCGCCCTGGCCAAGCGGTCGTGCGACAGCAAGTCGCCACGCCCTGGGTGCAGAGGTGCACCACGCTGCTTCCCATCGCGAAGATGCCCTGCAGGATCGGCAGGTAGAGAGGGTCGCTGCTGCTCTCCACTGTGCACTCCACGAACTCTCCTGCCGCGTCAGGCGGATACAGCCCTGTCACGGTCATCGTCGTCGTCCCGCTTGGCTGACAGGCAGCATCGTACATCACCAGCTCGACGCGGCAGCCGGCGCTCAGTCCCAGGAGGCCGTGGGTCACGGCCTGGGGCGCCATGGGCACGTATACCCAGGGTCCAGCCTGCTGCGCCGCCGCCGCGACCCCCGCCACCGCTGGCTGGGCGAACGCTGCTCCGAACTGCGGCAGCGCCCCGCCCGCCGCGGGCATGCCTGCCTGCCAGCCCACGGGCACAGGCGCGGCGGCGGCTGGCACCGCGTGGGCGGCCTGCCCTGCCACGGCGTGGCCGCCTCCACCCCCAGCGTGAGCGGGTGGTCCCACGAGGGCTCCCACCCCGGGGATCCCTGGGATCAGACCCGGCACCACGGGGCCGCCCAGGGCTGCTGGCGCTCCTGCTCCAGCGCCAGCGCCTCTGCCGCGACCTGCAGCGGGCGGCGGGGCGGCAGGCGGCTTGCCCATGCCGCCCATTGGGCCACCCATGCCGCCCATGCCGCCCTTGCCGCCCATCCCGGGCTTCGCCGCTGCCTTGCCTCCGCCTCCTGGTGCTGCGGGGCCTGCAGCGGCTCCGCCCGCGGCCGCGGCAGCTCCAGCGGCCACTCCGGCAGGCGGCGGCGGGAGCAGGGCGCCGACGCCAGGCGGCAGTCCCAGAAAGCCGCCCAGCACTCCGCCGCCGCCCACGCCGAGGAGCCCCCCGCCAGGGCCCAACCCAAGCGGGCCAGGCGGGGCGCCCGCGCCAGCCCCCGCGGCTCCGAACATCGCCACCGCCGTGCTGCCGCCGCGGCGGCGCGGGCTGGTGAGCTCCCCCAGCCGCCGAGGGGGGAGCTCACTCGGGCGCGGGCTCCTCGGAGGGGGTCATTCTGGGGACCCCCGCTTGCTTCTCTGACAGGGCTAATAGAAGCACCTCCACCGCGCACACCCTGCCGCAGCTTGAGCCGAGGCGGCTACGGAGAGGCGGTTTAGAGGAGATCGTTTCGAGGACGGAGGGGGGACGAGATAAAACCCATGAGAATCTCAAGGATATACGTATATGTGTTAAAAGATGTTGCTTCACTCAGCATAAATGTTGTATACCTATATGTACAAGTATGTGTATATAAGTTGCATATATATATATATATATATATATATATATATGTATATATATACGTATATGTATACATATATATATATATATACATATGTGTGTTTCTAAACTGTGTGTGTGTGTGTGTTAAACGATGTTGCTTCACTTTCTAATCATTAAACAGCAATCCCAATTTCCCCCGCCCCCCACTGGCCCGCCCCAGACCTCCGCCCTCCACCTCTGCCGGCCCCAGCTTTTCTGGGCGCCACGGCGCCGGCTGCGAGAGCTGGGAGGCACCCCCTCTCGCCTCCACACAATGGTTGGGGGGGAGCACGAAGATTGCGCTCCTCTCGGGGGCGCTGCTGCGCAAGGGTGATGGGCGAAGACGCCCAGAAGAACGTGTCCTTTTTGCTCTCTGTTGTTCTCAACACGACAGGCGAAGGTTGCTAGGCTTACAGGAAAACCGCCCGACCTGCCTGGCAAACCCTTGGTACTGCGGCCCGTAAGCTTGAACCGGGGGCGAGCAAACATGGATTAGCGATCCATGGGTTTGGCGCGCGGTCGCCAAATCCATGGATCGGGGGAGGTGCCCTCCCCAAAATGCGGTTGGTGCCGCCTCGCTCGGCGGCGGAAATCCGCGATCCGTCGCGAATCCACGCGCCTTGTTCCATGTTTGCGATCGCCCGATTGAAGTGTCGAGACCCATGGGCATGCCGCCTCGCGCCTTCGATGAATGATGACTGCAGGTCCAGATTGTGCCATTGCTCCTGGGGTATGCCGCCTCACATTCTCCTGTCGGGGTCGCTTGAAGCAAACAGATCCCCAACCTTCCTGTGGTGTTGGGTTTTCGATCTGAAGAGACAGTACCCCGCGGCCTTCCTCTCCTCTTCTCCCCCTCCCCCATCCACCCTCGTCAACACAATTCGCGCACGCTTCGCGGCCCGATGGGGAGCCCCACCGAAGGCCCCAGTGGCGGTTTTCGCATGCGTCCCCCGCACCCTATTCGGCACACCCTCACACGCTTGGTGGCCCCGCAAGGAGCTCCACCGAAGGCCCAGGAGGCGGTTCTCGCATGCGCCCCCCGCATCCATTGCAGCACACCGCTGGCAAGCTTCGTGGTCCCATAGGGAGCTCCGCCGGAGGCACCACTTGCCCTCTTCCATGCGTCCCACGCACCCATATCGGCACATCCCTCACACGTTCCGTGGCCCCAAGGGGGGCTCCGCCGAAGGCACCAGTGACGGTTCTCGCAGGCGCCCCACGCACCCATTCCGGCACACCCTTCACACGCGTAGTGGCACCATGGGGAGCTCAACCGAAGGCCCCAGAGGCGGTTGTCGCATGCGTCCCCCGCGCCCATTTCTGCACATCCTTCACACGATTCGTGGCCCCAAAAGGAGCCTCACCGACAGCCCGCACTCGATGTTCTCACATGCGCCCCCCGCGCCCGTTTCGGCACACCTCTCACACGTTTCGTGGCCCCATATGGAGCTCCACCGAACGCCACAATGGCGGTTCGCATTCGCCCCCCGCACCTATCTCCACACACCCGTCATACGGCTCGAGGTCCCACAGTTTAGCCCCACCGAAGGCCCGCAATGGCAGCTTTCGCGCGCGCCCCCAGCGCCCATTTCGGCACATCCCTCACAATTTCGCGGCCCCGTCAGGAGCTCCACCAAAGGCCCGCGTTCCCCACACCCGTTCTGGAACACCCGTCGCACGTTTCGTGGCCCAAGACAACTGGTGAATGAAAGCCTGTAGTTGCTGAATCTGCTCCTCCGGGTCATGATACTCCTCCAACTGCTGTTTCTGCTGGTGTTTTTCTTCCTCCTCTTCCTCCTCCTCCTCCTCCTTCTCCTCCTCCTCCCCCTCCTCCTCTCCTCCTCTCCCTCGCCTGAGGTTGAAAAGGAGGCAAATCAAGGTGAGGGGGGTGTCCCAAAACACACAGGCTCCTCGCCAGCCGCCACTCGCCTCGTCGTGTAGAAGCGGCCCACGAGGCGGCAGCCGTACAGCATCGGTTGGCCCCAGCAGAAGGACCCGGTCGCTGAGCCGACCAGGGGGCGAGGGCTGCTTGGAAAAGACGAGCCAAGGCAATCCCGAGGGAGCAATATCTGGCAAATCGGCTCGGACCTGGTGGGTGCCTGCCTTTTGTTGTGGGGGGGTCGGCGTGGCAGTTCGGACCGCAGCAGGCTGCGGAGGAAAGAAACAGGAGCAAAAGGAGGGAGGGGAGGAAGAGAACGACGCCGAGTGCAAGAAAGGCGAGGCGGAGCCAAAAACATATTAGCCCGCACTCGGCCTCCCCCCCGAGCCCTCCTGCCTGCTGCTCCCCCCTGTCCTCCTGCGTATACTCGCCCTCCTCCCTCCTCCCCCCTTTATTCTCTCTCCCTCCTCCCTCGTCCTCCCCAACTGGTATCCCCTCTCACTGCTCACTCTACTCCCTTTCCTTATCAATGCTCTCTGTCGCACCCTGAAGCCAGTCAGAAGGGCGGGCTGGGCGTTTCGATTGAGACTGACTCACCACTCATGATCCTGAAGCTTGAGATGTGCAGCAATTTAACCGATGGAGGGCGACCCGCTTGCAAAATGTGGCTCTTGCCTTAAAGCCCGTTCATCCGCGTGACAACTTGTAAGAGCTTTACGGATGGAGGGCGGGTGCTCGAATTTTGCATGAGTTTCACGGGTTGAGGGCAACTGGTTTTTGAAGTGTGGCTCTCGCCTGAGCGCCGCGCAAATCCGTGTTAACAAATTGCAGGAGCTTCGGGGACGGACCACGAAGAACTTTCAACATGTGGCTCTCGGCTTAAGGCCGCGCACATCCGTGTTAAACAACATGCAGTAGTTTCGCTGATGAGGGCGGTTCCTTTAGAAACATGATGCTTTCGCCTGAGTACCGCGCACATTCGCTCTAAGAGCTTACAGCAATGTCAAAGGCTCTCATGGTTAACGTACATCATGTTTTTGGGTGCGCGATATCGGAGTATTAGGGCGGAGCTATGACATTGGTTCGCGCTGTTATGGCACGAGTCAGAGTCGTCAAAAAACAACCGTGACGGCCACTCGCGGCATTGAAATCTCAGGAATGGTGTCCTGGCGCATTTCAAGATATTCAAGCGGTCGTCTTCCAGCGGGGTAGTTACTTCCTCCAGTGACACTGCACCCTCGCGGGAGCCTGCGAGGAGGAGGCTTGGAGGGAGGGCTGCTTGCAATCTGTTCGAGGAAGCTTGGGCTTGCAGTGGTCCTCCTTCTCCTCCTCCCCCCCTCTTCTGCGCCCGTCCGTCCCGCCCGGGGTCCCTCGGGGTGGCCGGGGGGGGGGCGGGCCCCGCACGTGCCACGCGGGCGTATCCCTGGTGGGCGCGGGCCCGCGGACCCCAGCCACGTTGGACCGCTGGCCCCCTCTGGGTGGCGGCGCGTGCGTTCGGTCGGGCAGGTCTCTTCCCACAGGCGGCTTTTTGAAAGGAGAAGTGCATTTCGTCAAGACAGGCTAGAACATGGTCAACAGAGCACGAAACATGTGCCCCAGACCACTGCTTGACTGTTTCTAGAGATTCGTCCTGTTGAGGGGCATGCCCGACTTGACGAGGGATTCCCTTACTTTTTGAGGGCGAGTCCCTTAATTTTCGAGGCCTGGAGAGATCCGCGGCGGGCCTCCTCCTCCTCCTCCTCCTCCTCCTCCTCCTCCTCCTCCCCCTCCTCCTCCTCCCCCTCCTCCTCCTCCCCCTCCACCTCCCGCGCCCCTTCTCCTCCCACCCCCTTCCGAAGGAAGACCTCTTTTGTGGCGCCGGTCCCCCCTCGCACCCCCGGCCCTGCAGGACCGCCGAGCGACCGTGGCAGAAGGACGTGTTCGGATCCTCGCAGTGGTTGTGCAGGGTGGCGTACCTCCGGCGAGGCGAGGCAGCACACACGGGGAAAAGTACAGGGCAGTTTTTTTCTGTCTGTTTGTTATGTATTTATTCAAAAAATAAGTATATAAAAACAGTGGATGCTTAAAACATATAGGATGTTTAAACAACATGATTCATGTATGAATAAGTTCAGGCATGAACGACGCAGAACGACGCACGGAAAGGGACGAGGAGAAAGGGGTACAGGGCAGATTCTAATACATGGGATTTTTTTGAACATACAAGATTTGTAATCCATGGTTAATCTATGCTTAAATGTATGCATGAACTCATCGTTGTTTTTACTACTCAATCCCTGCATGTTTAATCCATATCCGCAGGCGGAGCATGTATTCAAAACGGCACTGTACGCAGAACGACGCACGGAAAAGGGACGAGGAGAAACGGGCAGGTGGGAGGCTGTGCGCGGACGGTGGCGAAGTCGAGGGGGAGGGCGACGTTCCCAGGGGGCGGCCCTTGACACCCGGGGCACCCGAGGCCCAAGATCCGCTGGCCCACGCCGGGCGGGCTGGCCAACATGGGGAGCACAGGGGGAGGGAGAGGCGGGATGAGGAGGCATCGCACGGACGTTCCTCCTTTTCCTCCTCCTCCTCCTCCTCCTCCTCCTCCTCCTCCTCCTCCTCCTCTTGCATTTCCTCCTCCTCCCCCTCCTTCTCCTCCTCCTCCTCCTCCAGACAAAACTCCCCGGCAAACAAACGCTCGGGAACCCTGGCAGCCGCCACGCGCAGCTGGGCGGGATCGCAGGGCCAGGAAGAGCAAGCTGCGGCAGATGCCAAGAAGCTGCGGCTGACACCAGAAAAGGACGGAAGCCTCGCCCCCGGCAGCCCACGCGGGAACTGGGAGACGAGGGGGGGGAAAAGAGAGGGGGGGGGGGCAAAAGGAGAAGGATGGAGAGGTGGGGGGGGGGGGAAATCTGATGAAATCGGGGGGAGGAAAGGGACCTGCACTTCAGACTTGCTTTGGCGCGTTGGCGGCCCCAGCTCGCAGGCCGACTCATCACCCCAGCGTGGACTAGCAACCGCCCCGCTGGGCCTGTGGCTGCCGCGCCGGGGGCGCCGAGCATCACCGCAGTGCGGCCCGTCCTGCGCCCCTTGGAAGGGGCGGTGGCGCCGCGGGCACGGGCATGGGGAGGAGGAGGGGGGCGAAGGAAAAGGGGCGGGGGGGGGACGAGGGGCGGGAGGGAGAGGCCAGAGGAAGAGAGAAAGAGAGAGACAGAGCGAGGGGGAGAAAACTAAAAACACTATACCAAAACAGTGGGGGGCAGCTGAAGCGGGATAGGCAGGGGAATGAGGACCAGGAGGAGGAGGAAGAGGAGGAGGAGGAAAAGAAAGTGGAGGAAGAGAATGAGGAGCAGATATGAGGAGCCATGAGGGCCAGAGGAGGAGCAGGAGGAGGAGGAGAAAGGCCCCGGAAATGACCCCTCGCATCCAGCGATCCGACTATTTAGTAGCCAGGTTCCTCGGGCTCATCAATCCCTCAAGCTAGGATCCTAGCCTCATAGTCGAGATGCCTTTCGACACGGCAAAACTCCACCGATTCACGTGGGTCGACAAAACCATGCCGTTGCGCCGCTCGATACATATCCAAGGCCACGGGGATTTCCCACTCACACGAAACGACGGGGTCAGCGCTCCTCACCGAGGCCTCAGAGGAAACAAGCCTACCTTCCCACTAAGCTCGGACCCCTACCGACGGCTCATCGAAACACCGAGATTCGGGGGAGGGGACGCGGTCGAATTGGTGTGCAAGCCGCTCCTGGGCCTAGACCTCTGGGTGGCAAGACCAGCGCGACGTGGTCTTAGGCAGGACCCCGGGAGATCCTTTCCCAGGCTTGTGGCTACGCTGGACAAAAGCACCGCGCAAAATACAAAACAGCACAAGGACACCAGACTCGTCACCGTGGACTGAGGCCTGCACAGCATTATGACTCGAAGACTTCCAAGTCTGACAGCTCACTCTCTCTTTATCCCCGAGAAACAAGGAGGATCGGGAGGACAGGGCGATGAGCCGACCGAGGAGGGGGGAGCCTCGCCGTAGAGGCGCGCGGGGGTGGCCTCGAGCAGGCCCTCCCTCTCCCGCAGCTCCAGGCGCTCGAAAAATTCGCCCTCGACCTCCGAAGAAACTTCGGCGCCGTCCAGGTCGAGCACTACTTCCGTGGCCCCTCCCGCCCCCTCCGAGTCTTCGAACCCTCTATCATGGCGCCAGCGGTGCCATCGACCGAGCAAACCGGCAGCGTGCACCACGCGCCTCTCGCAGCCTTCTGCAACAAGTTCCCGCCCCTCTGCTACCCCACCAGCTGGGCGCCTTTCTGAGCCCACTCATCGGCGAGGCGATTCCCCAGGAGCATCCACATTTCTTCCACGGAGGCCGTTTCCTGCCGCGGCCGATGGGCCTCGACTTTCGCAGCAGCGACGGGGTCCCCAACTTTGGACCAGCAAAGTCACAGAGACTGTTGTCGGGAGACAAGACGGTGGACGAGGGGGCAGCACAAGCAACGGAGCCAGCAAAATCGCTGAATGCCTCACGCGGAACGCCGGCATCACCGCCACGCGGGGACTTGCTAAACCTAGCCATCATGTGAAGCGCGAAATCTCCCCCATCCCGCGCCCACTGGCAGGGCCCCCGCCTCCGAAGCGCCGCCCCGCGCGGGCAGGCCGCGAGCTGCCCGGTACATTTGGCTTGGACAGCGGCGCAGCCTGCCCGACGACAGGCTCCGAATATCGCGTGGAAGGCCGATCCATCGACGCAAGTGGGCCCGCCCCGTCTCCAGGCACCGCTCCGACGAGCCTGACCCGGTGCTCCTCGGGGGCCTCGGGCTTGCAAAGCAACGCGCTGGAGCGGGGGGAGACACCTGGCAAACAGGCCAGCTCCATCCGCTCCCAGACTGGCCACCCTCCGAACGACCCATTGGAGGCCGGGGGGAAGGTCCGCAATGAGTGGCCCATCGCAACAAAGGCAAACGAATGCGCGGCGGAACGCGCCCCTGCATCCGCGCAGCAGACACCCGTCTGACGCAGTTGGTTTATGCCTGGCCAACCTCGCCGAAGGCCAATGGGTACCAGGGACGAGACTGCGGACCAGATTGCGCCCATGCTGGGAGAGACCCCTGGCGGCCTTAACATGCAGGACTGTGCCCGGAGGACTCTAGTAAACCCCCGAGCCTCATCCCGACGCAGATCGTGAACCCAAAGAGGCGCCCACTGCTGCGTGATCTGATCCATGGGCGCGTCCCTGCCGAGCGGCATGATCTGCTCCTGCTCCTCATCCAGCACTTCGAACACAGACGGCTGCGCCGGATGTCCAGCTTGAAAAAACTGCCAAAACTGCTCGACCCCGCTCTCATGGGCAACCGCACTCGCCCATGCTTTCCACTCGTTGTGGTTGTCAAGCACGCCCCGCCGCCGCGCCTCGCCCACTTGCTCGTCGATGGCTTCCAGCCAGTGCCAAGAAGCAGCGGGAATGCCAGCGCGAAGAACTGCAGCCACTTTGCGCCCTGACACATTGACCAGCGCACCGCGAGCAGGCCACCAGCGCGCCTCCATCACGAAGTCTTCGACGACACGCCGCTGGCGGTTGAGGCAGGAGAACCTGGGCCCGCGCTTCGGCGCCATGTATGCCTTCTGCTGCGCTGCTCGCCTGGCTGCCGCTGCGGACGATGCCCGGCGTCAACTATCCAGTTTCGACCTCTCCTTGAACTGGCGACGTCACTCCTTGGCGAGCGGCGCCTTCACCAGCTTGAAACCTGCAGCGTGCCCGCGTCCTCTCTCGTAAGTATCGCGCAGCTTGCGCAGGTAGTCCTCGGCGTGCGAGAAGCAACTCTCGGCCTCGCGCCGCGCGCCCCATGGCGAGCTAGAGGCCCAGGGCCACTCGTGATCCCCCACTTCCCGCGGCGCATTCCTGGACGGTGGGGGGCGCTGAAGGGGGGGGGCCTTCAGGGTCTTCAGCCATCGCGAGAACAGCGCGCGAATGCATGCCGTGCGCGGCGAGGACGCATGGCGCGCGCGGGCAGACAGAGGTGCCGAGAACAGCCTGGACGCCCCGGCCCAGACTTGCCAGGGACCTGGAGCAAGCGAACAAAACCAAGTCGCTGCTGCCACAAGTGCCCCACGGGGTGCGCCGACGTCAATCGCGCCAGCTTGGGCCAGCTCGAGGTTCCAGTCGCCACCGCTGGCCCGGGGCCCTCAGAGCAGACGCAAAAGCTGCAGCTGCGCACCCACGAAAACTATGCTGGGCTCCGGAAGGCCGATCTCGTTCGCGAGGTATGCCGAGATGACGTAGACTGGCAACTTGAGACCCGCGTCAACCGCCGCAGTTTTACACTGGCTCTCAGGCGAGCCCCTACGCAAGGTGATGGGGACATCTCCACCTCGCACTGGCGCGAACGACGCAACTGCCACGCGCGACGAGGACTCCAGCACCCCAAGGCCTGCGCTGTCTGTTCCCCCGACCTCCATCTCGCCTGCCTCTGCGTCGCGCTGATCCCATCTCCCGGCGGCGCCCACCTGCTTGTCATAA
Source organism: Prorocentrum cordatum (assembly GCA_963575745.1). Taxonomy (NCBI): domain Eukaryota; class Dinophyceae; order Prorocentrales; family Prorocentraceae; genus Prorocentrum; species Prorocentrum cordatum. Next base: position 133,662 of record CAUYUJ010012969.1, on the reverse strand, counting down.
TTGAGCCGACGCTCCTGACAAGGAATTGCGTTCGGCGCGTGCCTCTGAGCACCTGCCTCAGCATTCCATGCGCGAAGATCCTGAGCTTTGGACCAACTAGAGACCTTGGCCGACATCTTGCGTGCATTCTGCAGCTCCCGGCCAGCCGCGCTGCGCTTGAGTCGAGCTGCTTCTTAAGCAAAACGACGGTAGACTAGCCTGCTGGATCCGCGCGAACTACTCGAACGCACCCCCTAACATTCCAGCCCGCGCCCGGCGCAGCTCGACGCGCTTCTTGCCCAGGATGGAGCCAAACTCGGCGACTGGCTCCGACGACTCGGGCGGGTGCTCCAAAGCGTTGCACTTGTCCAAGAGCCTTTATACGAAGCCAAGGAGGTCGTCCGAGCCTGCGGCCGCGAGCTTGCCCTCGCGTGCTCAGCCTAGAACAAGCGCTGCAGATGCAAGGTCCTTCTTCTGGATGCCCGTCGATATCTCCGCCATCGCCTCCTTGTGCCACTTATGGTGCGACAGCTCGTGCCCCAGCTCCTTTTGCTCGGCCGCCAGCGATTCGCGCGCCGCGAGCACCTGCTCAGAAGCTATCTCTGGCTGCTTCTCCATCTCGGTCCTGCGCAGGCGCAAATCCTGCAGCCCTTTGTCCAGGTCGGCTTTCGCAAGCAGCACCTCCTCCGCAGGTGGCGGCGCAACGCGCGCCTCTGCGACTGGGCTGCTCGGCCCACGTGCCATGCTTAAGCAGCACTTGCTAGAACGCCAGCTTGGCTGCCCGAGTTGCATCTCCCTCGCTCGACCCCGCTGCGCCGGTGGCAGGGCGGCAACGAGAATGACGGCCCCCGCCGGGCCTCATGCAAGGGATCGCGTCGATTACCCCGGGAGGCGCCTTCTTCCCGCGCTGCTGGCACTGAGAGCGCCGACGGCGGTTCTCGCGCCCCCCGCGGCGCCCGCTGCGCCGCCGCCGGCGTAGCGGCGCGGCGATATCGCGGCTGGAGCTGGGCGCCGCACAACCTCGGCTCGCGACAGCTGTGCCATGTCCAAGAGCGCCGCGCCGCAAAGATTTGCTGATATTGAGATTTGGAAATGGCCAGGAGGAAGGGGAGGAGGAGGCGGGCCAGAAAGAGGAGCAACAGGGGGAGGAGGAGAAGCAGGTCATCTTGTTGGTTTGCCTCCTTTGCAGGTTCCAGGTGAGCCTTGAAACCCTGGACTGCAGCCCTGGCTGTTGCTACCCATCTCTGAGGGACCCTGATACAGGCTACCCTCCTTTCACAACGCACGCGGTGCGCACTTGGGTCCCCACAGGGTCTGACCCCGATCTGCAGTGTTCACCCTCGCTCCTCACCTCCAATTCCTTTTCTTACCAAGAGCAGGCGCCCTCCACTGGTGCTGTGCATACCAGCAAAGCTTTATACTTGCCGGCGACTACAATGGGTGCGGTTTGCGAAGGGTGCGGTTTGCCTCCCGTCATATCTGCCCCTCCCGCCCCCGGGAAACTGATGACATTGTCACTCAATGCGACCGAATCACATGACACTGTCGCTCCTTCTAATACAGTGGAGCACACATCGAGGATGACAGTGACGACAATTATGACACTGTCTCTCACAAAAGCCAGCGGAAAAAAAGGCCGCCACAAAGCAACTCGCAAACCGCACCCCGGCGTAACCGCACCGATTGTAATCGCCGGGTCTGTCCTACTGGCATTCGTACCAGCCGGGCCAGACTCACACACTTCAGGCACCTCGACCTACAGGCCAGCCTGTAAAGGCCAGCCTTGAATAAGGTTGACGGACGTTGCTGTGGTGAAGGGGTGGAGGTCTCCAATGGGTGGGGCTGGTGGGGGAACCTACCAGCTGTGCTTTGTCTCTGGCTGACCTTCGTGCCAATTGCCAAACTCACGTTATTATTCTCGCCTCGGCGGCCTACAAGCCAGTCGGCGAAGGCCAGCCTTTGCACCTACACGCCCCACCTTCCCACCTCTCACACCTATCCCTTACATGCTCATTTATTGCTCACAGATGCAGCCTGCTAGCACGGTGCAGTCATTCTCTTTGGAACTTACGGGAATATGGCTGAATTTCTGTTTTTACGGGAGACGGCGGAGGATTCACCCAACAGAAAGGGCAAGCACCACTCCGTACATGTAAGCGTTCTGCCCACATGAAGAGCTCGAGCACCAAATGCCGCTACACTGCAACACACCAGCAGCACAGACCCGTCTTCATTTATTGGCAGCACTTTTCTCTAGGTCTAGGTACAGGAAGCGGCTGCATCCAAAGAGCTGCTAGTTGACACGGCTTGTACCAGCAATACAAACCACCTCTTGCCGCATACAGTGTGCACCTGGGTCTCCACATGGGGCCGTACCCATCAGCACAGGCACCCTTCTCTCAAGCCAAGCATACCAACAGTGGTATTGTTTAATGCTGGCATTCGCCCCAGCACGCCATGCTCACATTTGATGAACCTAGACCTACAGGCCAGCATTCACAGGCAAGCCCTTGCAGCGTACCTGACCAACTCCTCACCACGTTCTCAGATGCCTACCCCTCATTCTCCTGACACCGATACGGCGACGGTGGCCGCCTCCACCCAGGGACCGACGAGCGGGCCTACTGCTGGCTAGAACAGCGGGCCAACAGCTGGCAAAGAGGGACAACTGCGCATCCAGCAATTCCTTTGTGAATCATAGCAACATCCCAAGACATAGTGTTTTACCACGGTTTGGGGTCAGCCAAAACCCGAGGCAGCAACCCGAGGACTGCTACAGCCAGCTCTCTTTCTTGCTCACAGATGCTGCCTGCCAGGACGGCACATACTCTTGAGGAGGCTCAGGGGGATGTCGCACCTAGAAGTGAGAGGCGAAGGAGGATACATGCTCAGCACTAATACACAGCAGCAGCGCCACACCCACAGGCCAGTCTTCCAGTCCGGCCTTCAACGCTGCAGCGTGCCGCGTGTCAGTCTGTGTATACCCTTGCCTATTGCAGCATGTCCCGGACTAGACGGGTGGCGGCGTGGGCCATGGAGGGGCGGGGAGCCCCACTGATCACTCAAGCCGTCTGACCTCCAGCGGCTGAGGGGCGCCAGCCCTGCAATGGGCTGCTCGTCGCCATGCGCTCACTTGCGCAGCGATACTTTGCTCAGCCGCACACCTTTGGCCTTGTCAGGCGCCAAGTTAATATGTATTCAACTCCTGTCACATTGCATAGAATTTGAACCTGTACCTGAAGCAGCCGATACCAGAGAATATCGGTTTGGGGGGTTATGTATAGGGGCTGGCGGCGAGCACTTACCAAGGCGTTACAGCTGCCCTTTTCCCCCCCAGACGGCACTACCAATTGAACCTGTCGGGCTTACTCTAAAGTACTTACTCTACGATGTCCTTCGGCTTATCTTGCTAAGGTCATTGCCGTCTTCTCGAACCTGGCGGCCACCTACTCAATTGTCGATTGATTTCCTTTCCTCGCTTTCCTACGTTACCTGCGGCGCCCGCCAGATTCTTTTTGTTCTGAGTCGATTCGCGTACCTGCTTTCACACATCAGAAATGCCACGGAGGAGGAGAAGAGTGGAGGAGGAGGAGGAGGAAGACGAACAGGGGGAGGAGTAGGAGGAGGAGGAGGAGGAGGAGGAGGAGGAAGAGGAGGAGGAGTAGGAGGAGGAGGATGAGGAGGAGGAGGGAGGATGAAGCGGAGGAGGAGGAGGAGGAGGAGGAGGAAGAGGAGGGAGGAGGAGAACGAGGGTGGAGGAGGAGGAGGAGGAGGAGGAGGAGGAGGAGGAGGAGGAGAAGAGTGGAGGAGCAGGAGGAGGAGGAGGAGGAGAAGGAGAAGCCGGAGAAGAAGCAGAAGACGAGAGCAAGGAGGAGGAGCCAGGATGGCCAGGAGGGCCAGGGCGGCGAGCGCGGCGCTCGAGGCGAGGGCGGCGGAGGCCCGCGCAGGGAAGCACGGATCGACCAGCGCTTGCAGTCGGCCTCGTCGAGGAGGTCGTCGGACTGGAAGACGTCGTCCTCTCGGACGGGTGGCACTTGCAACCGAGGAGTCTCAAGGGGCCCTCAAAGGGCCCTCTTTCGGGGGCCCTTGAGGGACACCGGTGGGGGAGGTGGCGAAGAGGGCCCCGAGTGGGGCCCTTGCAGACCCCTCTTGGGCCCTTGCGCTGGCTCCAAAGGCAGCCCCAAGTGGCCCGTCTTGGGGATCGTGTCTTCAGCCCCCATGCAGGTCACCTCCCTTTGCCACCCGCCCGATCCTCGAGGCTCTTCTGGCCGCCCGGGATCAGCCTCGAGGGAGCGATCCCGACCGCAGCCGCACGGCGGGTCCACCCAAAACCTGACCCAGACAAGACCTGGCAATCTTTTGGGAAGCCGCTCTTGACCTCCGCCGACATTCCGCTCGCTACCGCCGCCGGAGGGGGCCTCGCGTTACGTCCGCCGGCTCCCACTGGCCTTGGGTCGGGCATGTCCTCCTACAGGCGGATTTTAGACGAAACAATACAAATACCCGTAACATATTCAAACATAATCCAAAATGAAATTAAAAAGTCGTCCCCAGACTATGTTTGACGTTTCTGGAATATCCCTTCTGCAGACGGACACGCCCGAATCGACGCTGGACTTCCGCCGCCGGTCGCCGAGGAAGAGCTCGCACCCCCGCTGGCCATCGAGAGCGAGGCCCTCTCTGGTGGGATGCCTGCCGTGGCGGCGGCCCCAGGTCCCGGGCTTTGATCGCGGGTCCAGCCCTCTGGACGGATCCGCTGTCTTACGGATGCAGGCGCACCTGGACACTCCGAGCTTCTCACTAGAAGCGTCGGGGGGGGCGTCACCCCCGCCGACAGCCCCACAGCGACCCCCGTCGCGGGTAGCCACCGCGCTGCCAAGGCGCTCCGACCCCCGCCGCGGCGCGACGACGCGGCGAGGTTGACCCCCGCTGGGGGGGTACCCCTCCACGCTTATCGAGAAACCCAGGAGCAGGAGGTGCATCCGATGCGTGGGGCGGCGGCAGATCCAGGGCCCCAAGTGCGGACAGAAACGGGGCGCCGGATACCCTCTCCATCGCTCGGACGTCCATTCCCTGTGCTTTTTTGGGGTTTCGTGCGTGGTTGTATCGCGAAATGATCAAGGATGCTCCTCGATGGACCTCGCCGAAGGAAAAATGCACACGTCCGAGCGATGCCAAGATACCTGGATGATGCTGGGAGCGTTTTCTCAAGATGACGGGCCCACACCAGGGACAGAGGAGAGGACGACCGCCTGCAGCCTGCGCCCTGCGCCCCTGGCTGGCACGGGCGAGAAGGGCCAGGGGCTTTTTGGGGCTTGCCGTTGGACTATAGCTGTTTTCCCTGCGTCGTTCCTGACAGGCCCCGGCCACGGGCCCAGGCGTCTGAAAACCTTGAACGCATTCACCCCGCTCGCCCTCGACCCCTCTTCTTCATCCTGACCTCAAGTACCTTCAGGCTAACGGTGGATCCTGACCTTAAGAGATGGATGTGGAACCTGACCAGCTGCAGACGTCCGAACCCAACCCCCGCCAACCACTGTTTCTCCGGAGTCGATGTTGAGGAAGGGGTCGGTTCCGGATTCCGCTAAGAGCGTTTGATGACATGCGAACCCTACCCTGGCCACCCATCGAATTGCCTGAATCGCCTCGTCCTCCTCCTCCTATTCCTCCTCCTCCTCCTCCTCCTCCTCCTCCTCCTCCTCCTCCTCCCTCTTCCTCTTCCTCTTGCTTCTCCTCCTTCTCCTCCTCCTGCTCCTCCTCCTCCGTGCTCTTGGGACGGCCTGCCCGGAGACTCGTGGATCGTCTCCCCGTGCGCGAAGTCTCGCCCAGCGAAAACCCCCCAGCCATGCACCGCCGAGGGCGCGCAGAAGAGGCCCGAGGAGGCCAGCGTGTGCGACGGCGGCTGCACGAACCTCGTCTTCCGTCGGAGCAGGGCGAGTCGAGACTTGGCACGAACGTAGTGGGTACGGAAAAGAAGGGCATGGCCGACTGCAGTTCCTGTTCATGTTGAGCAGGACTCGCTGCCGGCGTCGCCGCGGGCGTTGTCCGCTTGAGCCGGAAGGCTGCCTGGCCAACGCCGGACGCTGTCAGTTTTGGACAGCGTCTGTTGCTGGGCACTGTGCGCTTTTGTTTCGCACCCATTCCGGGCGTCCAAAAGACAGCGGCAGCTCAAATCGGTCGCTGCAATCCTCCCAGGGCCCAAGCGCACAGGATTGCCGAGCTGCGGCCCGCGGGGGCGACCGGGGGGCCGCCGAAGACCAACTGCCCCGTTGCTCGGGGAGGTACAGACCGGGGTCCATATGCAAACCTGGGTCCGTCGGGCTGTGCAGCATCCTGCGAGACCCTGCAGGGCCCTTCGGAATCCAGCACGCTTGCCCGAATCAATGCGGCCCTGGCTCTGAGAGGCCTCCCAGATGGGGGCGGAGTAGATGGGGTTGGAGGATCGCGCCGCATCGCCGATGCATCGGCGATACACCGCCGATGCGCAGGCGACATCGGCGCTGCATCGGCGACGCCAGCGTGGAGAGAATCGGGCTCCACATTCCACATCGATCGCGGATGCATCGACGATGCGGCGCGATCCCCCCAAGCCATCTGCTCGGACCCCGTCTGGGAGGCCTCGAACTCTGCAGGAGCCTGTCAGCTCTGGCGCCCTGGCCAACCCCCGTTTGCCTCCACTTCCCGTCTCAGGGCCCCCGAGCCCGGCGGACGCCGCCAAGGACTACACCAGAGGATATATTAACCAATAATTGGCTCATATTTATACTTATGTATTTATATTTTTATATGTATATGTATATATATGTGTGTATATATAAATATTTATATATATTACAATCAAATAGAACAACAAAAAAAAACAACCGAGCCGTCTCTCTTCGCCCTCCTGCGGCTCTGGCCCTCGGCGGGGGCGCCGAACGACCGGGGCAGCCGCGGGGCCGGGGAGCCCCCCGCGGCCCCGCCGCGGCCGCGGGGCAGGAGCAGCTCCTCGCCCTCGCGCACGGCCCGCCTCGCGGCGAAGGTGCCCAGCAGGCAGGAGGGATCCTTTGGCGGCGCGCACGAGGGGGTGCGGGGAGGGGGGAGGGCCTCTCAGAGGCAGGCTGCTTCTTAGAGGGCGCCGGCCTTACATCTATAGAGAAGGCCCGCGCCGTCTAAGAAGCAGGGATGCTTCTAAGAAGCCCTCCCCCCTCCCCCCAGCCCCCTTCTGCGCGTGGCTGGATCCTGCGCCAGCCGCTCCCAGCAGAAGTCCACGTTCGGGTCCTCGTCGCGGTTGTGCAGGCTCGAGAAGCCGAGCCCGACGACGGAGGCGTTGGCCTCTGACGACACCCACCAAGCCTCCCTCCTCCTCCTCCTCCTCCCTCATCCTCCTCCCTCCTCCTCCTCCCTCCTCCTCCTCCTCCTCCCCCTCCTCCCCCTCCTCCTCCTCCTCCTCAGTGAATTTCCGGCCACTCCGTACCATCGAGAGCACAACTCGGAGCCTGTACCCCCCCCCCACCCGACATCTGAGGGGGTCGGGAACCTTCGGGTTGGGTTGGGGTGGTTTGGTACGCAGAGCGCCTCCCTCCCGACGCCGCTGACCTCGCAGGCCGGGAAGACGTCCGCGTCCCCGATGCGCCCGCCGCGCCCCTCCGCCAGCCGGCCGAGGGCCTGGTGGACGACGTCGCCCGCCCCGAAGGCCCTCGCGGCGAACACGCCCCAGCCGTGCTGTGGCGACGATGTTGGAAGAACGACACGCACGGCACAAGCACACGCGTTCGACGGTCCGCGTGGACTTCCTGGGACGGCGCCGGAGCCCCCGGGGAATGAGGAGGAGGATGAGGATGATGAGGAGGAGGCGGAGGAGGAGGAGGAGGCGGAGGCGGAGGAGGAGGAGGAGGAATCTGAGGATGATGACGATGAGGAGGAGGTTGAGGGGGAGGAGGAGGAGGAGGTGGCGGAGACGGAGGCGGAGGAGGGTGAAGCGGTGGATGAGGAAGAAGAGGCGGCGCCCACGGGGCCCAGCGCAGAGCCAAGAAATCCGCGCGGACCGCCTCTGAGAGCCAGCGTCACGAACAATCGGCACCGTGCAAAACAAGGCCTGCGGGCCCCATCTTGCTGCCGCACGTTTCTTCACGCCGGACCGATCTGAAGGGCCACGCGGCCCGAAAGAACGCGACATCGCCTGGCGTGGTCCATATTGCGCCACCAAGTGCGGGCAATGCTTGTATCCATATCCACTGCGTCTTGGAATTTCGGGTTCTCTTCCCAGAAACCAACGCAGCTTCAGTCACGCACCCAGGGACCATGAAGGACCGCTCGGCCCCCTCACTCTGCTATACCTTGCCCGCGCCGAAAGCTCAGGAGTCGAGCGTTCAGGCTTCGCGGGCGAAACATTGAGTCGGGCTTGTCCCCCTACAGGGGATTTTCGATGAAAAATAAAACATACCCCAAAAATAAATCAAAAAATAATCTGGGGACTATTTTCTGAGCATTGCTGACCTTTTTGGGGTATTCTTGGGGGTCTGTTTGATTTTTCGTCGAAGGTCCCCCTGTAGGGGGACACGCCCGACATAAGCGAAACACATAGCCGCAGCCGCGGCCACGTGGTCCGGGCCCCGTGGGCCGCGACCCCGCGGACAGAGGCTGCTTTTTCGCGCGGAGGCCCGTGGGCCGCGACCCCGCCGACAGAGGCTGCTTGTTTGCGCGGAAAGCACGCGCGGAGCGTCATTGTCCGTGCGACCGCGCACCCGCGGGGGCTCGCGGGTTCCGGAGCCCGGACCGCGAGGGCGCGGACACAGACTCCTCCTCCTCCTCCTCCTCCTCCTCCTCCTCCTCCTCCTGCTTCCTCCCCCTCCTCCTCCTCCCTACCTCACAAGCGCCACCACAACGACCCTTAGCTGGGGTCCTGGCTATACCCGGCTGTCCTCCTGCTTCCTCCTCCTCCTCCTCCTCCTCCCTCCTTCCTCCTCCTCCTCCTCCTTCCTCCTCCTCCTCCTCCTGCTCCTCCTCCTTCCTCCTCCTCTTCCTGCTCCTCCTCCTGCTCCTCCTCCTTCCTCCTCCTCTTCATGCTCCTCCTCTTCCTGCGGATGCAGGCGTGCTTGCCGCTCGTGGGGAAGCCACAGAAGGTGCCGATGCCTCTACAGGGCTGTTAATACATTTTATTTTAAGAAATACCGGATTTTAGTACACGATTAATGTATGGATGAACTTATGTATGAACTCATCGTTGTGTCTAATACTAGATCCCTGCGTTTTCAATACATGATCCCGCACGCGGAGCATGTATGAAAAACGGCACTCTACGGTCAACCGGTATAGTAAGGATGCGCGACAAGGGTGCAGGGGCCTCGGACGACCATGTCGAGGCTCTTTTCGAGCGGGCCGCGGCCCACGACGGTGTCCAGGGCTGGACCGAGGAGGCAAGGATGCGAGGGTACCCTCGGGAAGGCCGCCCCTCCTTGCTAGACTAGTCGACTGTGCTCCCCGGTCCTCTTCCAGGGTGCGTTCTGACAAGGATTTCGGGGATGGACAGACCTCCCTTTAGTAACACGTGGTTTGGTGAAAACGACCTGAAGCCCAAACGTGGCGGACGCAAGCCTGGAAAATAATTAACGGCCGAGGCGCCCTCTCGAGAACCGAACACGGCCAATTCACTAATCGATGGGTCGCTGTTGGGGGTCCTGTCCACCCCCGATTCTCCGGGAGCGCTGCGGTTTCTGGGGCAACTCCAGTTTGGGCCCCGGAGGCGCGCTTCCCAGTTCCCCCCCGCGCTGTGCACAAAGTCACGACGGGAGGTTTTTCTCGCTGCGTTCGTCATCCGAGGGCCCTCGCCGTGCCTCGGGACCGTCCAAAGACGAATCAGGACGACACGCCGGTCCTAGGGAACCTCCTCCTCCTCCTCCTCCTCCTCCTCCTCCTCCTCCTAATCGATGGGTCACTGTTAGGGGTCCTGTCCACCCCCGAAGATTGCGAGGCGCATCCAGCGGTGGCCACGAGGGCCTCCCAGGAGGGTCAGGGACGAGGAGAAGGAGGAGGAGGATGAGGAGGAGGAGGAGGGCGGAGGAGGAGGAGCGAGGAGGAGGGAGGAGGAGGGAGGAGGAGGAGGAGGAGGAGGAGGAGGAGGAGGAGGAGGAGGAGGAGGAGGGAGGAGGAGGGAGGAGGAGGAGGAGGGAGGAGGAGGAGGAGGAGGAGGAGGAGGAGCTGGACCCCACTCTTCAGCGCCGTTTGTCGAGCCAGACCGACCTCTGATGGCCCGGAGGCTCGCACCCCGGCGAAAGCGCCCGGCTCGAGAGACTGAGGCCCTTTCCTCCTCTGACCTTGTCCCTGCACCGATCTTGCAGACGTGCTGCAGCGGATTTGTGTCGCGTGGATTTTCGATTCAAAACCCTGCAACGGCGGGCAAAACACAGTGAATTTCGCGTGGAGTGCTTCTAGTCTTCATTCCCTGCCAACGCAAATCCCAAAGCAATCCGGAACGCAATTCTCCAGGACACTCTGGGCCAATCCCATATCGGCTTCCGAACGACATCCGCTCCGCGAGGCTGGCGCCATGAAACTCGTGAGGGCTCGTGCCGCCCTGCCCTCGTCCGAGCTGCGCAGACGACGCCGTCCTCGGGGATCTTCTGACCCGGGTCAATCCAGACTCGGGTCAGCAAGAAACCAAAAAACTGCAATGCAGGAACGAACAAACTGCAACGCAGGTCTTCGCAAACCCGGGCCAGCCAATATGCGCTGCCGCCTCGCGGCCACGAGCGGCTCGCTGACCCGGGTCAGCCAGAGGGGGTCTTCGCAGGACCCTGCAGGATCCGGTGCTCTGGCTGACCCCCGTTTGCATTGACCCCCGTCTCTTGAGCCCCGAACGCCGTCCGCGCAGAGCGCCCCGGCCGGCGCGGGCGCCTCGGCGGCCCGCCCCGCCGCGGCGGCCCGCGCCGCGGCCACGGCGGCCACGGCGGCGGAGCGGTGGGCCGCGGCCGCGCAGCGCCCCCAGGCAGGGAGGGCGGCGCCCCGCAGCACGAGCGCGAGCTGCGCGGAGCCTGGGGCCCAGGTCGCGGTCGTCGTCGTCGCTGTCGTCGTCGGCGTCGTCGTCGCCGTCGTCGTCGTCGTCGTCGTCGTCGTCGTCCTCGCCGAGGTCGTCGTCGTCGGCGGCGTCGTCGACGGCGTCGTCGTCGTCGTCGTCGTCGTCGTCGGCGTCGGCGTCGTCGGCGTCGGCGTCGGCGTCGGCGTCGTCGTGGATCGCGCGCAGCATTAAATATTTTACCATCGCGATGTTGGCAAGAGTAATTTCCACGCCCGCTGCGCCTTGGGCTTTCTGGGAAGGCGCCAAAAAAGGACCGAGGCGCTGTGCGCATGGCTGAACATCTAGCCCCAGTGGCCAGACTCTGATCCATAGCCATTGCGCCTCTGGTTTCTGGGGACAGGGGGCCCGCAGGTCCACGACGCCGTGGGCATGGAACACACACACACACACACCTCGCCCGCACGCGAAGGAACGCAGAGGACAGGGCGAGGAAACGAGGGTGGCTGGGCTTCGGGGTGTGCACAGGCAGCCCTCTCACGCCATGCAGCCCCAGCCTTATGTAGCTCCCATCGTACTTAAGAACCACATCCCAGAACTAATGCCGAGCACCCAGACAAGTGCCGAAAGAGTGTCGGAACAGCGCCGAAAAACAGTGTCGGACGAATGTCTCCCAGGGCCCGGCACGTGAAAGCCCTCGTGTTTCGGTACTGTTCTGGTGCTCGAAATTCTTTCTGGCGATCCAGGCTACATCGGGCGTTGGCAGAACTGGGTTTAGTGGAACCTGGTTTAAGGATGTGTACTGGGGGACGCCCCCCCCGCCCCGTTCCACTGACCGGAACTGCCGCCCCCCCGAAAGAACACCAGCTACGGCAGACCTGGTCTAGTGCTTCTGGCCGATTCGAGGGCTCCAGGACCCTACCACTAACGGGGTCCCCTCAACTGGGGTCCTGGCTATACCCGATACAGGATGACCTGAAGGAGAGCCCGAGGGGGCAAGAACCATCCAGTACCCCAAGACATTCCAATGACGGTGAGGTCTTCGCATGTGCAGGTCTCCGACCGCCGAAAGTGGTCCAAGAGGCCTCCAAAGACAGCTCCAAGATAGCACAGAGGGCCCCCCAAAGGGGCCCACAGTCGGCCTGAGAGGACCCGCGGATCGGCCGAAAGACTCCCGAGAAGGCCCCGACACGGCATCTGAGCGCTGCAAGCGCCACCAAAACGGCCCAGAGGGGCCTCAATGAAGGCCTCCGAAGATGTCAGGCGGGTCACAAGCTCCATAAGACGGCCCGCAAGCCCCAAGAGGAAACCAAAAGGCTCCCAAGAGGCCCTAAGATGTCCTCTCCGCCACGTCGTATGTTCTCCCTCCCCTCCTCCTCCTCCTCCTCCTCCTCCTCCTCCTCCTCCTCCTCCTCCTCCTCCCGACCGCGCAAGCGCCACCAGAACGGCCCTCAACTGGGGCCCTGGCTGTACCCGGCTGCAGCAGCTCGGAACGTCGCGACCCCAGCCGCCGGCCCCGGCTGGCCTCCCGAGGCCAGCCCGGGGCGGCCTCGAGAAACACCCTCGGAGCGCCGCCTCCGGCGGCGCTCCGCGCCTCGGGGCCGGGGCTGTGGCGACGGCCCGAGCCAGGCGGAGGAGAGGAGAGGAGGAGGAGGAGGACAAGAGGAGGAGGAGGAGGAGGAAAAGAGGAGGAGGAGGAGGAGGAGGAAAAGAGGAGGAAGAGGAGGAAAAGAGGAGGAGGAAAAGAGGAGGAGGAAAAGAGGAGGAGGAGGAGGAGGAGGAGGAGGAGGAGGAAAAGAGGAGGAGGAGGAAAAGAGGAGGAGGAAAAGAGGAGGAGGAAAAAAGGAGGAGGAAAAGAGGAGGAGGAGGACACTCGGGAGTGCTGCTAAAGGCCAGCCGGGACTGGCTGGGGGGCCCTGTCCGCGCGCACCCCGGGGCCCTTGCCGAGCCTACAGGCCCGCCTCGCACGCCCCGGCCCGAGCCATCCCCGCCGGGCCCGGCCGCCCTCGCATCGGGGGATATCGGCTCGGACTGGGCTGTGCGCCGGCTCTGCCTGCATCGGCGCTGTGCCAGCATGGGGCCGCATCGGAGACCAGAAGATCGGATTCCACGGACCGCGTGGAGCCCACCAAATGTCGGCATCGGGGCGAGCCGGCAGGGGCCCTGCCCCAGCTGGCAGGATTGAAACGGGTCACGCTTGTTCTGCAGTTTTCAAGCCCCCCAGGCCCTGCACGGGCTCCAGGACCATAAAAAAGACGACTCCCGATGAGAAGCTGGTCCTCGGGAACGCCCCGCGGTCTTGGACCCAGCTCCCTAAAGACCCCTTTCCTTCATGGCGACTCCTCCTCCTCCTCCGCCTCTTTTTCCTCCTCCTCCTCCTCCTCCTCCTCCTCCTCCTCCTCCTCCTCCTCCTCCTCCTCCTCCTCCTCCTCCTCTATTTCCTCTCAACGCCCCACAAACGGGGAATCCACTAACGGGTACTTTGGCCAGTGACCCAGCGAACCCAACCCTTCCCGATGCGGGCAACGCTGCATTGCCAGAAAGAGGCCCTAAAGTGGCAACCTTCGGCAAAAATGCAAAGTACCCGTTAGTAAGTACCCGTTACGGTGCCGTTGATCCTCCTCCTCCTCCTCCTCCTCCTCTCCACCGGAATGCGCATGGCCAGACAGCTTGGTGAACGTCAGCGATGGGCGAGACGGAGGGAAAGACTGGGCGAGCGCCAGGCCGAGAAAACTGGCCCGGCACGGAGCGATCTTTGGAACGTCTGCAATGTTTGGTCGGCGTGCTCGGCGAGATGCCCCAAGCACAGAAACGCTGGGCCAGATGAACGATGGCAACGCGCCATAAACCCCCTGCCAGACTGCAACAAGCTGTTTCCGTGAAACATCGGCCCCCGAGCAACTCACTCGCCTGCGCACTCTGGGTCACAGGGTGGGCCCACGATTCAGCGCCAGCGAAAGGATGCGATCAGGATGACGAAGAGACAGGCCCAGGGAGACACACATAAGTATACACGGGACAGAGTTTCCAGAACTTTGGTGATCCCGTCTTCCCCTCCACTTCCCATATTTCTTCATTTTCTCATGGGAATCGGCGCTTGCTTGTGTCGGTGCCTGTCTGTCCCTCAAGAGATGCGGGCCCCGCCAGGCCAGGGATAGATTTAAGTCGGGCGTGTCCCCCATACAGGGGGATTCGACGGAACAAAAAAACTCAAAAATAATAAAAAATAGTCCACACATAGTCTGGGGACTATGTTTTTGATGCTTTTTTTTTACCTTTTTGGCGCAATACTTCCCAACCAACCTGTGCTGTTGGGTCCTCGTTTTGAAGAGACGGTCCCCGCGTTCCTCCTCCTCCTCCTCCTCCTCCTCCTCCTCCTCCTCCTCCTCCACCTCCTCCTCCTCCTCCTCCTCCTCCTCCTCCTCCTCCTCCTCCTCCTCCTCCTCCTCCTCCTCTACTCTCCTCCTCCCTCCTCCTCCCTCCTGCCCCTCTTCCCTGCGTTTCACCCACCCAGTACAGCGCTTCGTAGCCCCACAGGGAGGAGCTCCATCGAAGGCCCCAGTGCCACCGTCCACATGCGACCCCCCCACTCAGTACAGCGCTTCGTGGCCCCATAGGGAGCTCCACCGAAGGCCCCAGTGCCACCGTCCACATGCGTCCCCCCCACTCGGTACAACGTTTCGTGGCCCCATAGGGAGCTCCACCGAAGGCCCCAGTGCCACCGTCCACATGCGTCCCCTGCACTCAGTACAGCGCTTCGTGGCCACATATGGAGCTCCACCGAAGGCCCCAGTGCCACCGTCCACATGCGTCCCCCGCACTCAGTACAGCGCTTCGTGGCCCCATATGGAGCTCCACCGAAGGTCCTAGTGCCATTGTCCAGATGGCTTCCCCCCGCTCAGTGCAGCGTTTCGTGGCCCCATAGAGAGCTCCACCGAAGGCCCCAGTGCCACCGTCCACATGCGTCCCCCCATTCAGTACAGCATTTCGTGACCCCATAGGGAGCTCCACTGAAGGCCCAGTGCCACCGTCCACATGCGTCCCCCCCACTCAGTACAGCGCTTCGTGGCCCCATAGGGAGCTCCACCGAAGGCCCCAATGCCACCGTCCACATGCGTCCCCCCCACTCAGTACAGCGCTTCGTGGCCCCATAGGGAGCTCCACCGAAGGCCCCAGTGCCACCGTCCACATGCGCCCCCCCACTCAGTACAGCGTTTCGTGGCCCCATAGGGAGCTCCACCGAAGGCCCCAGTGCCACCGTCCACATGCGTTCCCTCCACTCAGTACAGCGCTTCGTGGCCCCATAGGGAGCTCCACCGAAGGCCCCAGTGCCACCGTCCACATGCGTTCCCCCACTCAGTACAGCGTTTCGTGGCCCCATAGGGAGCGCCACCGAAGGCCCCAGTGCCACCGTCCACATGCGTCCCCCCCACTCAGTACAGCGCTTCGTGGCCCCATAAGGAGCTCCACCGAAGGCCCCAGTGCCACCGTCCACATACGTCCCCCCCACTCAGTACAGCATTTCGTGGTCCCATAGGGAGCCGCACCGAAGGTCACAGTGCTACCGTCCACATGCGTCCCCCCACTCAGTACAGCGCTTCGTGGCAACATAGAGAGCTTCACCGAAACCCCAGTGGGACCGTCCGAATGCATCCTGAAACACCCAAGATGGCATTCTCACACACCCATTACAACGATTCGTGGCCCCACAGGGAGCTCCACCGAAGGCCCCAGTGCGACCGTCCGCATGCGTCCCGCACACCCAATGTAGCATGTTCACCCACCCAGTGCAGCGTTTCGTGGCCCCACAGGGAGCTCCACCGAAGGCCCCAGTGGGACCGTCCGCAAGCGTCCCGAAACACCAATCGTGGCATTTTCACCCACCCAATCCAAAATTTCGTGGCCCCATAGGGAGCTCCACCGAAGGCCCCAGTGCCACCGTCCGCATGCGTCCCGAAAACCCAAAATGGCATTTTTACCCACCCAATACAGCGTTTTGTGCCACCTTAGTGAGCTCCACCGAAGCCCCCAGTGGGACCGTCCGCATGCGTCCGGGACGCCCACTTTGGCATTTTCACCCACCCAGTACAGCGCTTCGTGACCCCATAGGGAGTTCCACCGAAGCCTCCAGTGGGACCGTCCGCATGCGTCCCGGAAGCCCAGTTTGGCATGTTCACCCACCCAGTACAGCGTTTCGTGGCCCCATAGGGAACTCCATCGAAGCCCCCAGTGGGACCATCCGCATGCGTCCCGAAACCTTATTTGACACACCACTCACCCAAAACAGCGTTCCCCCCCACCCAGTGCAGCGCTTCGTGGCCCCGTAGGGAGGGAGTTTCACCGAAGAAGATTTTCAATTGCGGTACCCACAACTGCAGATGGTCGGGTCCTTCGCCAGGATAATTTTATATTTTTTATTTGTCGTCGAAAATCTCCCTGTATGGGGGACACGCCCGACATAAGGATAGATTTGGAGATGCCAGCGTGACGGCGCGTGGGGCCCGGCTGGATGGGGCCCGAGATGACCGCCGAGGGGGAGCTCTCGCGCGGGAGGCGGAGGCACCGAGAAACCCATGCCGTTCGGAGTGCAGGGCAGTTTTTAATACATCGGATTGTTTAATATAAGATTTTTATACGTGGTTAATGCATGGATGAATGTATGCATGAACTCATCGTTGTTTTTAACGCTAGGGCCCTGCATTTTAATACATGATCCGCACGCGGAACATGTTAAAAAAACGGCAATGTACAGGCATCGCGCTAACCTTGCAGCCGGACCCAGATCTGAAGAGCACCCCCTAAGAGCGTGAGACCCTCCGCCGGCCAAAACAATCACAAGCATGTGATGCACTCCGTCGGCCAGACCCGACAGAACATCCAAGGGTAACCCTCCCCAGGATGCACAAGAACGTCCAGCAAACACTTTCTGTTCGTGGGCGGCGAGGCAAGTAATCACTGCGCCAGCGAGCGACGATCCGGAGCGACCGATACGCGAATTGGCCGGCGGGCAAGAGGGGAAACACAACAACATAAATACAGACATCTAATTATGGAGGAAGGTTGGGAGGAGGAGGAGGACGAGGAGGAGGAGGAGGAGGAGGAGGAGGAGGGAAGGAGGAGGAGGAGGAAGAGGAGGAGGAGGAGGAGGAGGAAGGAGGAGGAGGAGGAGGAGGAGGAGGGAGGATGGCGAGGAGGAGGACGAGGAGGAGGAGGAAAAGGAGGGGGGAGAGGCGGCCGCGGAGGACACTCCGACGCGGAAGCATTCGCTGCCGAAGCGTCTCGCAACTACACGAAGAACACCAGGGCCCGCCGAACCCCGGCCACGAAGGGGCTTCCGGACCCAGATCTACGGCACGACCCTAAAACCAGAGCCCCTCCTCCTCCTCCTCCTCCTCCTCCTCAACCTCTTCCTACTCTTCCTCCTCCTCCTCCTCCTCCTCCTCCTCCTCAGCCTCCTCCTCCTCCTGCTCCTCCTCCTCCTCCTCCTGCTCCTCCTCCTCCTCCTCCTCCTGCTCCTCCTCCTCCTCCTCCTCCTCCTCCTTGTCCTCCCCGAGCCAACCTCGATCTGTCTGCCTCGCTCTGGCTGTACAAAGGCGACCGACGGCTCCGGAGCGCACGCGGGGCTCTCTCTGGCCAGGCCGATCCCCGGCCACGCGCACGCAGAGGCTCCACGGCCGAAAGAGAAGGCAAGGAACGGCCCGCCGCGTGCGCTGTGCGAGCCCGGGCCTGCGAGCCGCGGCCCCCGACACAGGCAAGTGATGGGCCGATGTCCCACCACCTCTACCATAGACAGGAGCAGGAGGAGGAGGAGGAGGAGGAGCAGGAGGAGGAGGAGGAGGAGGAGGAAACACGGCCCGCGTGCGATGTGCGGGTGCAGGCCTGCGAGCCGCGGCCCCCGACCCAGGCCGGAGTGGAGATGATGGGCCGATGTCCCACCACCTCTGCCATAGGCAGGAGGAGGAGGAGGAGAAGGAGGAGGAGAAGGAGGAGACTGAGGAGGAGGAGGAGGAGGAGGAGACTGAAGAGGAGGAGGAGACTGAGGAGGAGGAGGAGGAGGAGGAGGAGGAGGACCTCCCAATCCTCCCTTCTTCCCCGTCCTGCCTGTGGTAGCGGTGGTGGAACATTGGCCCACCAGGAACGGCACGGACACGAGCGGGGCGTGCCCACTCCCGGCCGCGGTCGCGGGGCCCGGGCAGCGGGAGCAGGCCAGAGGCCACGACGCGCTGCGAGGAGTCGCGGGCCGAGAGCCAGCGCCCCTCCCGGAACCCGGAGTGGTCCGTGTGCTCCTTGCCTTGCTCCGTCGTGCTGCCTCGTGACGGCGAGCCAGTGAGCCTCCCCTCCTCGTTGGGTGAACCTGCGAGGGCTCTACACAAAATAGATCTGCTGAGGAATCGAGGGGCCGGGAGTCCCCTCGCTTCCCCCTCACTCTTGGCCGACATCGTCTCTCCGCAGGCACCCGCCACGCCCCGCAGGCCCCCGCTCGAGGGCCGGCAGTCGACCCCATCGATCCTCAGAAGGCAAGGCCTTGCTGCGTCAGCTGGTGCTTCTTAATGTGGCACTGGCACCCTGGTAGCCCCAGCATTGTCACGGAGGCCCCGATGGCCTCCAGAGCATCTCCCACGAGGCCCTGAGGGCCCCAGATTGTCGAGAGTGGCGCGAAAAGCTGGGAGCATGCTGGGCCAGGAATGCTCCTGGCAACCTCCGAAGACAGGCCCCCCCGAAGGGTGCTCAACCTTGAACGCCAGCGCTGGCGTTGCAACCGCGTCGCTGGCGGCGCAAACACACAGGAAACATAAGAAGTCGCGCCAACGCTGGGTTCCAAGGGAGCTGCCTGAGTTATACGACAGCCACCCGAGCACCGACTCGACCCATTAGACGGGGAACCGGGGCTTGAGGGCCACGATGGGATCCCGAAACACACTGCCCCTCTCCTCCCCCTCCCTTTCCCCCTCCTCCTCCTCCTCCTCCTCCTCCTCCTCCTCCTCCTCCTCTTCCTCCTCCCTTCCTGCACGGCACATGGCCTCCGAGCACCAGCACCGCCCTGCGGCGCCGGCGGGCGCCCCGCCCCGCCATGGCGGCGGCCGCGGCACTGTCCCGCGACATCCTGGGCACGACGGCTTGAGGGTTGGCGGACGAGGGGAGGAGGGCTGGTGGGCCACCCCGACAGAGGGCCGCCAGGGGCGGGCGAAGAGGGCGAGGAGGGGAGGAGGTAATCAAGGTAGGAAGCGAGGAGGGGGGGGATGGCGACAGGAGGGAGCATGGATAGAGGGGGAGAAGAGGAGGAGGAGGAGGAGGAGGAGGAGTAGGAGGAGGAGGAGGAGGAGGACGAGGAGGAGGACGAGGAGAAGGAGGAGGAGGAGGAGGAGGAGCAGGAGGAAGAGGAGGTGGAGGAGGAGGAGGAGGAGGAGCAGGAGGAGGAGGAGGAGGAGCAGGAGGGAGGCAGGCCCCCGAGTCGCGGAGGGGCAGCGGCGGGAGCTGGGGCCGTCACGACCGAGAGCAGTCCCTGGCGACCGCCCCGCGGGCGCGGCGCGTCCGCGAGGGCCCGGCAGCGCACGCGGAGGGCCCACTCGCGGAACCCGCGCTGCAGCAACAGCGGCGGGCGCCCTCCTGCCGATACATCCGCGCTCAGCCCCCCTGCCGATAATGCGGGATGAAGATTAATTAAAAACGGGAGAGAACGACTAAACAATAGTTTTCTGCTATTTCTGCACAGTTTTCTGACTGGAGAAGAACGATTTTTTTTTAAAAACAAAAAAATCCAACCCGCGGCCGGGTTTTTCTAATCGTCATCCCTGGCGCCGCCGCGTGAACACGACCCCTGGTCATTTACTGATCGTCATCCTCCATTACACCCACTTTTCGCGTCGGCGGCTGGGCAGAGGATGCTGCTCTGGCGATCGGGCATCAGTGGGGCGCGATACATGCAAATGGGGCCGCAATGCGCGCGAGGAGAGGAGGGCCGATACACGCACACCCACACCCACACACTGTACGGCGCATACTGGTCGCTCGTCACGTTGTTTGGAGCGGCCCGCACGCGATAGGGTGACTTTATCCTCGCCGAGGCCTCGCGCTGGTTTCGCCTGGATGTGGCATTGCCAAACGGGCGCGAGGCATGCTTCCCAAATCCAGCCCCTGCTTCACGGCGAGCGAGGGGGGAAGTGAGGAGCAGGCCTTCTCGGAAGGCGGCGGGACTTCTCAGAAGCCCTCGCGTCTTCAGATTTAAATGTATTCTCGAGGGTCAGGGAACCGAAACATGACATAAATCCGCCGATCCGGCGTGTAGGTTTGAAAAAGCCCAAGCTATAGCAGCCTACAGCCCACAGCCTGAGCTTCAGCTCTGCTGGGGGGGGGGGCGGGGTGGCTCTGCCGGGGAAGGCGGGGAAGGGGGGGGGCGGGGGGGGCGAGTTGTGCTCCGTTTTCCTCCTCCTCCTCCTCCTCCTCCTCCTTCTCCTCCTCCTCCTCCTCCTCCTCCTCCTCCTCCTCCTCCTCCTCCTCGTCCTCCCCTGCAGCTCCTGCTGCGGACTCCACTCCAGCCCACAGTACAGCTCCACAACAAGCCAGTAGAGAACCCATCTCGGGCCTCACACCATACCCCTGGAAAGATGCAAAGGCCAAGCTTCTCCTTTGAGCATGGGACAGCTTGCCGCCGACGATGCAACACGCGTGGCAGAACTCGGATGGGGCGCGAAGCCCGCGAGAAGGCGCGACATGACGCTCTCGCCTTGGCGTCGCGCTCGTTTCCTGCAAATTGGATTCCCGCGTGGGCGCGGCGCACATCTATCGCTCACCCGCTCGTCCACAGCGGGGTCGCTGCCGACCGACGACGAACGTGTCGCTCGCTCTCGTCGCGGCACCTCGCAGATCTTGCTCTGAACGTGGCGCTCCCGCTTCCGCGGCGAGGCGCACACGTTTCACTCGCCGAGTCGCTCGGGGCGGACCGCGCGCGATACCGTGCCTTACCCTCGCCAAGGCGTCGCGCAGACTTCGCCTGGAAGCGGCGTTCCCGAACGGGCGCCGGGCATGTTCCCCTTGCCCAGTCGCACGAGAGCAGCAGCGGCAGCGGGGCGTCAGGATGGCGCGATTGGGCGAGGGCAGCAGTTCGGCGAACACGCCGTCTTCGCCGAACTGGCCGGGAATCTGACAATCCGAATGCTCTGAAGTTCCGGGCGTAGGCGTTTTCTTACTCTGGGTTTCGACACTTGGCCGAAGGGTGGGGGAGTCCTCGTGACCCAAAAGGGGGTCCAGCTGAAAGGGGGTGGTGCAATAGATGTGGGGCGACTGTAGTGCAAATGTACTGCGCCAGAGAATCGTATTGCATTGTGCTGCAACTCATGTGTTGCAAGTGAGAACCAAACAAGACATTTGCGCACCGGAATGTATTGCACACCCCAAACCGATTGCAATCCCACAAATCTGCTGCACCAAATCTATTGCACCACCCCCTTTTCGCCTCTTGAGTCAACCAGGAGGATGGGGGGGGTCTGGGTCTGGGCCCGTGCGTCGTCGACCTGCCTGCACCTGTCTGAGAGCGTGCCGGAACGCTCTAGAGCGGATTGCTCCTCGTCCTGGCCTTCGGTCGGGCGTGTCACCCTACAGGTGGAGTTTAGAGGAAAATAAGAAAGTCAAACGAAAATAAGTCCCCCAACAGGTTTTAAACAAATAGTATCGATACTATTGTTGGACTAATTATTTTGAATTCTCCTCCTGTGGAGGGACATGCCCGACTTGACCCTGGCCCCGTCCGGCTGCTGGAGCGCAAGGCACAAACACACACGCATAGAAAGACGCGCTCGCACGGAAAAGCCAGATCTGACAGGTCAAGCGGGGGTGCATGCAACTCTTGGGGGGGGGAGGGCCCCACTGCAGCATCCCCTGTTCAGAGAGACGCTGACCGAACCTCGGCCCTCGACGGCCCTCCCCGTTCTCTCCCCGATCCCTGCTCGCGGGAGGCACGAAAGGGCAGGATCGCAGGGGCAGGATAGAGAATCAGCTCACGTAGCCGGTTGCCCTGGCGCCTCCCGGCGCCGGGAGGGGCCCCGTGCATGGAGGGATGGGGGCCTGGCGGGGGGGGGGGGGGGGGGAAACAGCTGCATATGCATCCCCTAAAACGACGCGAAGATCGGGACAACATCGGATCGGGATAACTCGAAATCTCTGAGAATCTTCGGGTTTGGAGGATGTATCGGGCGCCGCGGCCGCTCCAGAGCGTTCTGGAACGCTCTGAGAGCGCTCCGGAACGCTCTGGAGCGATTTATCCCGATCCTAGCCCTGTTTTATCCCCCCCCTTGCCCCATCCTACCCTTTCGTCCGGCCCGATGCTCCCTGCCCCCGCTCACCGACCCCCCTCGAGCGCCGCCCCGATCGAGGGCCCGCCGCCGGGGGCGTCTTGTCGCCACCGCCACGCCCGCGAGGGGGCGCCCCCCCCCCGAGGCCGAGGCAATGTTCTCCGCCAGCGACACCTGCGTGCTCCCGGCGGGCGGGTGGGTCGCCGCCGCGTCGAAGGTCGGGGCGGCCAGCTGAGGCGGGCTTCTTGCTCTAGGGGGCCACATGCGAACCCTCCCCCTACCCCCTACGATTGCTGAGGGGGAGGGTGGGGTTCACTTCCCTTGGGAGCTCCCAAGCGAAGTGAACCCCACCCTGTCCCCTCAGCAATCGTAGGGGGTAGGGGGAGGGTTCGCATGTGGCCCCCTATTGCTCGATGCGCTGGCCCGGTGGGCTCGCGCGCGCGCCGTGCGCAGCACGAGCCGGGCGAGAGGGGAGGCCGCTTAAGCAGAGCCGCGGCCCCGGCCGGGAGAGCCGAAGGCCATCCGTGGGGCGAGGAGGAAGAGGTGGAGGGGGTAGGAGGAATCCGCCGATCCGGCGTGTGAGTTTCTGAGAGCGTGGGCTTGAGCTCGCTCAAGCTTCGCTCTGGGCGGGGGGGGGATCCGGCGAATTATCCACGTAATTCAGTGAACGCTCCAGCGCGGGGGGGGGGCCCAAGAATCGAGGGGGGGGGAGCTCGAGCGAGGACGGGGGGGGGGTCGAGCTCAAGCGGTGGAGGGAGTGGGAGAAATAAGAGTCGAGCAACGGTGCTTGCCTCCAGGGTGCCCTGGGTTTCTTGGGCTTCGATGGTCTTGCGGTGGAGGGCGCGACGCTCCCACGCCAGAGATCCACGGACGTCCTGGGGTCTCAGGGTTGGGTGCCTCGTGGAAGGTCTCTTGCGGTCGGGCCTCCACAGTAGGCGCGCCGTCGTCGCTGCATCTAACATCCTGCCCCATCCTCCCCATCCCCTCCCGTGGCGCTGAAGAACTCTTTTGCATCCGCCGACCGGCGTGTCCCTGAGAGCAGAGATCCCCCAAACGACCTCATCGTGTTATGAGCGGACAGACAAAGGTTCCGTGTACTGCGGGCGGGGGGGAGGAGGAACAGAGGAGGAGGAGGATGAGGTAGGAGATGTCCAGGAAGATGGGCAGGATGGAGAGGAGGATGAGGATGAGGATGAGGAGGGAGAAGACTGAGGAGGAGGAGGCGGAGGAGGAGGATCAGCAGCAGAGGCAGGAGGAGTAGGAGAGCCCAGGGAGGGCGAGATAGACTTGAACTCCTCATGCGCAACCTGTTCACCTTGAACCTATGGCGTCTCCTCCCCCCGCTGATCCTCGTCATCCTTCTCCACCATCCCCCCTCCTTCTGGTTCCCCTCTCTCCAAGATCCTTCATAATATGACTATTATTGCTGTCATGCTTCCTCCCTCCTGCTGCTCCCTCCCTCCCTTTCCCCTTCTTGTCCTGCATCATCCCTCCTCATCGCTCCCCCCTCCCTGCTTCGTCCTTTTTCCCCTCCTCCTTCCTTCTTCCGCACCCCCCTCCTCCTCCTCCTCCTCCTCCTTCTTATTTTCCTCTTGCGTCCTTCTCCTCCCCCCTCCTCATCCCAACTGAGGGTGAACATGCGGGGAGAACTTGCCCAGGGGTGCAGAAACTTCGAGCTGGAATCTGCGATTAGTCGCCGATCGATCGGCGATGGGCCCCCAACATCGAGTCCGCATGCTCCTGGGCGGAGTGGGCTGTCAAGCCCCCGTTGCTGGCGATCAAATGGGCGATGGGGAGCCGAGGCGTCCCCCTTGAGTCCCCTCCCTCCCCCCTGCGTAAATTCCGGACCGCCCCCCCCCCGCCCCCTCATGCCTCCCTTGGATTGCCTCCTCGGGGGGCCTGGCCTGTCCCAACCCGCGGCCCCATCCGTGTCGAACCCGAGTCGGATCCGTGTCGGACCCGTCGAGGAAGACAGGGAAGGCACCAAGAGGAGACACCAGTTTGGGGGGACAGGCGAACCCCCCCCGAAGATGCGACGTGACCTCCCCCCGCACTCCCGACGCCTCGTGCTAGATCGGTCCCCCTGACGTCGAGTCCGCGGTGCTCCTGGGCGGAGTGGGACGTCAGGCCCCTCCTTGTTGGCGCTCCAAGGGGTGGTGGGGAGCCGAGGCGTGCCCCTTTGAGGCCCCCCTCCTCTCGTGCCTCCCCCTCCCTCCCAGCACTGGCGCGCCTGCGGGTGGCACGCCAGGTCTGCAGAGCAGGCATCTGGCAGCCGGAGTCGCAGTTAGCAGTGCACGGTGAAGGGGAGCATCGACGCGGCGTGCACCCGAACCGTAAGCATCTTTGCCCGTGAGCCGCCTCGCGCGGCGTGCGTCGCAGCCACCGCACGCACTTGACCCGGAGACAAAACAATGTATCTGACGCCTCGTGCGAAATAATCCCAGAAATCATCTCGAGCACCCGGAAAAGTGTCGAAAGAGTGTCGAAACGGTGCCGGACGAGTGCCCCCCATGGCCCGACGCGTGAACACCCTCGAGCTTCGGTGCTTTTTTTGTGGTGCTCGAGAGTCTTTCGGGTGCTCACGGCTAAAGTATGTTTAAGTCGGGCCTGTCCCCCTACGGGGGGATTTTCCAGGAAAAATAAGAAATACCCCATCAATAATGAAACAAATAGTCCTAATATAGTCTGGGGACTATTTTTGGATTATTTTTGACCTTCCTCGGGCATTTGTGGGGTATTTTTTATTTTTCGTCGAACGCCCCCCTGTAGGGGGACCCGCCCGACATCAAAGTAGGCTGGAACATCGCAGGCCTCGTGCGAGAAGGGCCAGTCGAACACCGCCACGCTGGGGTTGCCGCGCTCGTCCACGACCTCGGCGGCGAGAGCCCAGGCCGCCCCTCGACGGCGGCAAGGAGCCCTACGGAGATCGATCGGCCGCCCGCCGCTCGTCGCCGACGCGTCGGCTCGTCGATCGCGATCGTGTTCGACGCGTCGATCGCTCGGCCCGTCGAACGCTCGACCCGGCGGCACGTCGGCCCGTCGATCGTGCTCGACGCGTCGATCGTTCGACCCGTCGAGCGTTCGACCCGTCGGTCGGTCGACCCGTTCGACCCGCGAGCTCCGCGAAGGATCGGCCAGGTCGGGACCGCGGTCGGCGGATATCCTGGCGGCGCCCACGCGAGAGGGGCGGAGCGGGGTGGGGGGGGGCGTCTGAGAGGGGGGCGGGGCTTCTGCGAAAGCATGGGGCTTCCCAGAGAGGCCCAGAGTTAGTTCGGGCACGTTCCCCTGCAAGCGGATCTTGGACGACAAATTGAAAACATTCGAACATACACCAGGATTACCAAAAATAGTCAAATCATCGTCCCCAGACTATTTTTTGACTATTTTTAAATTTCTATCGTGTAGAGGGGCGTGAACGACTTCAGCCCAGAGGCTTCCAGGACACCTTATTCGAAGGCCACTCCATTACGCCACCCGCCTAAAGGCACCCGAAAAACGGTCGGCAGCCGATCGCCGATCGGACGGGAGGTGGAATCCGGCGCCCGATCGGAGCGCTGATGATGGATCTTGGCCCAGAGAGAGAGAAAGAGAAAAAACAAATGCGACCCGAGCGTAACAAAACAAGTTTGCTAGTGTGGGCCCCAAACTGTGCGTCGTTGCGCCCTGGATGCATGTGTGGCGCATCATCTGTGGTGCAACTCACGTGGATCAGCATTGTCGTTGCAAGCTACGTGGTGCAATCTAGGTGGTGCAAGTTGTGTGCTGTAATACATAGGTGCCAGCTGTGTGGTGCAACATACACTCACCCATATGAATACATACATGTATACACATTTACATCTATATATGCATAAATACATGTATGTGTATGTATATATATATATATATATATATATATATATATATGTATATTTACATTCACTAAACTGCGTGGCCAAGGAGGCTACATACTGACCCACAGTCTGAGACTACCCGAGAGCCTGAAGGACCTCCAGAGCCTCTCTTTTTTTCTCGGGACCGTGCGCGGCCAGCACACGCTTTGATCTGAAATACACAAGCTCGGAGCGCGCTTGCCAGAGCCGCGATCGCTGCAGGCGCGACCGAAACAGTCACTTCACGTAACAGTTGCCAAGTAAGTGAAGGTAAGCTGGGTTTAGTGGAACACAGCAGGAGGGAGGTGGAGGGGACGCAGGAGGAGCAGAAACAACTTGAGCACATTGGGCGATGGATCGGAGGGACCTGGCCACGACTCATGCCGCAAAGAGACATCAGTGATTGCTGCAATCTTTACATTCACTAAGCTGCGTGGCCAAGGAGGCTACATACTGACCCACAGTCTGAGACTACCCGAGAGCCTGAAGGACCTCCAGAGCCTCTCTTTTTTCTCGGGACCGTGCGCGGCCAGCACACGCTTTGATCTGAAATACACAAGCTCGGAGCGCGCTTGCCAGAGCCACGATCGCTGCAGGCGCGACCGAAACAGTCACTTCACGTAACAGCTGCAATATACCTTGCATTAGACCAAAGGGCTGGTTGACGGAGGGCCGCGAGCAGGCGACTGGACAGAGTGGCAGCGGCGGTCGAGGCAAGGCGCTGATCGCCTGGCTGCAACTTCTGAAACACGGCGTGCAAACGGGCGTGTTTTTCGTATCTAGACACACTGCGATGGTCGGCCCATTTTCCTCGGCGACGCACTTCCTCAAGGGTGTAAGCCTTGGTGTATACATCCGTCGAAGGACCACCGTGGCGTAGGCAGTGGGGTGACAGACGGAGATGCGAGATGCCGAGCCGTACAACCGAATCCTTGAAACATTTCTCGAACTCTCGAAACCCGAAAGGGAAGATGAAATGATCACACTGGACGTGAGGGAAGATGATCGCCAAAACTCAAACGATCCAGTCCCGTCCAGCGACCTCGCCGACCGCGATGCTGTCATCGTAGGCGCCGGTCTTCGAGGGTTGGCCTGATTCGGCCGGGGACAGTCGGAGGCACCAGCGATCATAAACCTCGTGAACTGCAGCAGGCCGTGGCATGACGTGAGGACGGCGCAGGGTGCATCCTGCGCCAGGCCGCAGATAACAGTCAAAGCACAGGAAGACTAAAAAGGCGGCAAGCGCCAGACCATGCTGGAGCATGTCGTCAGCGATCCACCACGCGATATCGAGAGGAGCTGGATCGCGCGTCCCGCCTGGCTCAAGGTTCCGCCATCCAGCGAGCGCAGCACGGCTCCTGATGTAGGGCCTCCGATCTTTGTGAGGCATCTCAGGATGGCACCACGCAACGCCATACAGGGCGGAGCGGGCGACTGACTGCGGCTCCCCGCTCAGGAACAGCAGCTCCATGAACCTCTCCAGCGCCTCGTCGACATGATCAGCGGTGTCCAGCGGCAGACCACTGCGGCGGGCGAAGGCGACGAACTTGTTATTAGCGTCCGTGTAGGCCTGGCGGGCCCCTGCCGACCGGATCGTGTGCGCCCTCAGGAACTCTGGTCCTCCTTCCGCTCCGAGACGTTGCGCACGCGCAGCGGCAAGTTGGACCCGTGCCCCAGGCGTCTGTCGCCCCGGCCCAGGGCGAGGTCCAGCGACGCGGGAGATGGCTGAGCTCGAGCCGCGGCCGTTGGAGACCGGCCCCAGCGTCTTGACGCAGCTCCTCTTGCCAGGCATCCGACAGCCGGGCCTCACCAGGAGCGCGCTCTGCTCCCCTCGGGGCGGCACAGCGAGCGGCCCACGCCCACGATCGGCACAACTGGGGAGAGTACGAGGCTGCAAGACTGGTCTTCCACCTCCAACGATGATGTCCGTCTTGAGCCGATAGTCGTACTTTCCCCCGAAGGATCTCGCGAGGCCCCCGACATTCACACCTCAGACTCAGGCTGTTCAAGGAATCACAATTAGTCGCTAGTAGGGTCGGCTTCTTATATGAACAACCGTATCGACAACAGTCATACTCGACAAAGAACGCGCCCGCGTATTCCAAGGCCTTCAGGATCTCGGGCTGCCTAAACAGGGATGAGGTCTTGGGGTTCTCGAGGGAGAAGTATACCTTCAGATCCGTGCAAGGCTCGACCACCCTTGCAGCGAACCGAACGTGCTCCCGAGACACCCGCACCGACGACTTTGCAGGTCGAGACTTCCTCGCAATACTCCACGGGGTACACGGCGTCCCAAGATGTAAGTACCAGATGCGGCCCTCGTTGAGCCACCTGATCACGACGTCCTGGACCCCCCGCTTCTCGAGATTGAACTCCGGACCCTCGGCGATATCGAACGGCACGGACACCCTGAGGCCCACCTCGGCCATCCCAGAAGTCAGAGCCCCACAGCCAGAGTAGAGCTCCAAGAAGGCTGGCGCGAAGCGTCTCGAAGAACGTGGCGAAGGCGGCGGACGAGACAAAGACTGCTGAGCTCTCACCACCCTGCCTGGCTGACGGGACGATGCAGGCCGAGAGGTACTCATTTTCAGACCCAGTGAATCTCCTGCAAGTAGCATTGCCCCCCGCGGTCGGAGAGGGCGTCGGGCATCGGGCCTATCGCCCCGAAGCCGACGAGAGAGAGCTGACGAGGCCGAGCAGCGCGGAGGGCCCCGAGAGGTTCTGGCAACATGATGTGTTTCGTCGTCGAAACGTCTCGATCCCTCGCCTGCGGGATTTCGTTCGGATTCGATGTATCGGAGCCTCAGGTCGATGCCACATCCAATCGAGTAGGCGGCGCACCTGCGGGCCAAGGCAAGCAGGCCGAAGTCTTTAGCTCGGCCTTTCTCGAGACAGCACAGTGAGGAGAGGTTATCGGACAGCACGAGGAGTCGTCGTCCATGACCTGAACGAGTATACGACTCTCTGCGGAGCGCCATCAGAATCACCATCCCCTCCTTCATATGGATGGCCTCGTCCCTCTTCCACCTCCCCTCGAATAAGGTACGCCACCGACCAGGCTCGACAACGTCCTCGGGAAGGATCGGGACCATGCCAACTATCCCCTTCTGCTCTAGCTGTCTACGCTCCTTACCACGTAGTCTACAGACTCCAGAACGAAAACCACCCGACTCCAGAACGCCCGAAGACGGGTTGGGTCTCCCAGCAGACTCCAGAAGCCACCGTGAATATGATGAGTCAGGCACCTCAAGATCAGCAGACCAGCCAGGGTTCGGGGGCGGCAGGCTCCCAGAGGTCCTCAAGGTGTCCCCGCGAGCCCCCTCTACCTCCACGAACCGCCGACGCTCCTTCCACCTAGTAAGCTTTCGGAACTCCGCGGGGCCCATGGGGGTGTCCATGACGGCGTATCCCTTCCCTGACGCGTCTCCACAGTAGGCTCGATCCGAAGGCGGAACAGACAGCCGTGCCTCGGCCAGGAAAACGAGCCCCGCCATCACGCGGAACTCACGCTTCACCTGGCCAGGTAGCTCACACGTACGTCCTAGGCTGTCGTTCACAAACCGATAGGCGTGGGCAAAGGCAGACATCGCCGGCCCCAGGAGGACAAGGTAGTGGATGCAATGACCCAGCGAAACACGAACTGCCTCTCCGGTCACCCGACGCAACTTCAGAATATACTTAATCCCAAGATACAACCGCCACGCCCTCTCAGGCTTGTGACGAATACTGCACCTGCTCTTGTCTATCACGATGCCCACATTCTCGACCAACAGGGCGTCCCCGCCCTCCTCGTGCAACGTGAACCCCACACTCTCAAGCTCCCTCTTGATCGCAGCGTAATCTGACGAAACCTCGGAGCACGAGAGGCCGACTGCGGCAAGGTTATCCACATAGACACTCGAGACGGGACCAGATCGAAGATCAGGAGCGGGGAGCCCCTCTTGCACCAACCGATGCTTCCCCCCGATAGCCACGGAGGTGAAGTGCTTCACCGAAGTGGTGCAGAAGTGCAGGGCCCAGGACCAGCCTTGTGGCATCCCAAGAAAGACAGGAAACACTTTCTCCGTGGGCCGGGCAGGGCGAAGCCTCTCGAAGTCGTTGTCGAAGATCTGCGAGAGGCCGAACTCGGAGCATCGGACGGGGTCGTCTAGGCCGAACCACTCGGCCATCGACTCGACCGAGAACTGATAGAAGGCGTCCTCCACGTCACCAACACAGACGGAAAGGTTCGGGACCTCGGCAATCGGGCCACACCCCTGCGCCAAGCTAGCGAGCTCATCCTGGTCGAGCCAACCGTCGAGCTGCGAGAGGGCGCCAGCTCCGCCTAGTCTAGTCTTCGGCGGCCAGCGGTGGTGGCCGCTCGGCATCCGGGCGTCCACGATAAGCCTGATCCCACGGCGAGACGACTTCCACACAAAGAATATCCCCACCTTCGCCTTGATACGAGTTCTGAACCCCAGGAGTCCCTTGTCATAGAGCTTACGATAGAGGTCGAGCCGCGCCGACCAATCCTGTCGCAAGTAGGGGTCCCAGTAAGGCCTGAAAGTCGGGTGCTCCTCATTCCAGGCATCGATCTCGGGTTGCGAGCGGACGAGGTACCTATCTGGATCAACCAAGAAGGCCGCCTCCTCGGGCGGCAGCAAATCGACGGCGGGCTTTGGCACCGTCTTGCCCTTCACGATCTTCAGAAGATCGGGCTGGTACGGTGCGAGGTTCTTCCCCCCAACGCAGAACATGTCATTTGCCTTGAGAAGCCCCCAGAAAGCTTCCCGAGCAGTCATCCCAGCCGGCATCGGCCCATAACTCCCAACGACGTCTCGAACACGATTCATCACAGCAGCCTGGGTGAAGGAGAGGCGCGGCGGTAACGAAGTCCCAAACCAGGCACACCCTGAACGAATCGAAGAGGCGGTAGAGGCAGCCAAAGTGTTAAGGCTGCGCACCGCTTCGGCGATCCTGAGCCGTCTGCTTCTTCGAACAGTTAACCCAGGCGCTTCACGGTGTGGAGGGGGCCCACGATCACCACGTCCAGCGACGGAAGGCACTGGCAGCGGGAACGGATCACCATGCTTGGGCCCGCCTCCTCTGTCCAAAAACTCCCCACTTAGTGCTCGGGAGGCTCGGCAGGGAAGTGTCTCATCCTTGCCCCCCGGAGCCAAGGCGGTCATGATGTCTGCCCCCCCTGCTGGCCAGCAGGAGAGGCCTTTGCCTTCGCCTCGGACTTCAGGTCGGGAGGTCCATCACGATTGTCAGAACGATGACGCTCGGCGGCCAGCACCTCACGCCACTTCCGTTGGACCTCCATCGCCTTGGCCTCTTCCTTCTGCTTGCTGCCGAGCCAAGTGTCGTAGCCGTGCAAGCGGGCCCTGCCGATCTCGTCACAAGACCCGATGTCGCCGATGTCCAGGCCAGCAAAGCCGGGATCACGTGGAACCTGCTGGATCACATGGAACCTGAGCACCGCCTGCTCGGTGCAGGCAGGGTTGGTCGAGTCGATCTGGTCGTAGCCGATCTCGAGCCTCACGATCTGGACTAGGTTCCGGAGCTCACGTGCCACGGAAGAGTTCTCGCTGACCCCAGACTTATGCATGAGAGCGTCGAGCCACACCTGAAGGTCACCGCCGTTCTCAAGGTCCGACTCGAGAAACTCCTGGATAACCTTTGGCCCAGGATGAGGCCACCCTGCGAAGGCCTTGGGCGTCACAAGCTCCATCGCCTCCGACAGCGGCAGCACTCGCCTTTGCACAGAGTTCAGGAAATGACCAAGCAGCCGTAGGTCGTCCGAAGCTCCGCCAGGCAGTTGACCCCGCTTCCGAGCAAGCCTCGCATCGTGGTCTGAGTCCTTCACGAGCTTGACCAACTGGGTGTTGCCGTCGATGAGAGCCAACCGCTGAAGTCTGACACCATCATCGCGATCATCGGTGGAGTCAGCGAGCTCCGCGGCAGTGACGACCTGATCGAACTCAGCCGACGAGGGGTCCGCCACACGCCAGCTGGAGCCTGCCACGCCCCCCGCCCCTGGTGCAGGAGCAACCCCCAGAACCTCAGTGATCTCGCGCGCCTGCACGTGCATGGTGGCGATCCGAGCAGGGATTCGCAGCGGCCCTCGAAACGTCGTCGCACCCAGGTCGACCGGGAAGGACCCGCTCCGAGCCAGCGGCCGAACATCAACCCCATTGAAATCCCCCTCATAGTCATCACCGTCTGGGGACCCTCTGACCCACCGACCAGCAGCCACCCTGGTGAACGAGACACGGTGGCTGTAGAGCAGCCCAGCAGCGTCGTCGTCGTAGCAGGCGAGAGTCTGCATCTTGTCTGCGTCTAGAGTCCGATCGATCGCCGCCATGCCTCCACCTCCTCACGAGACGCTGGCCCCTGCAAGGCGGCAGACGTGGACGACCGCACCACTCGGCGACGCCCTCCGCACCTCCCGAACACGTAGCCGAGGGGCAGACACAGCAAGCTGAACCTCACGGCGAACTCCAGTGTCACCGTCCGCCCGCCGTTCGGCGGGCCCGCAAGGGGTGTCGACGCGCCCGGGCACTCGGGACAAGGCGGCGCTGCAGCACAGGTACAGGCGGGCGCCGCTGGGCACGCCAGTGGGCGCCCCACCGCCTCCTTGACGATCTCGAACACGGGCTCGCAGACCTCCGCCGCGGCGGGCGGAGCAGGGCAGGTGCACTCGCACCTGGTCGGTGCGATGGCGTCTCGGGTGAGCGTATATATGAAGTGGGCGGTGGATGAATAGGAGAGGGCCCACCCAACCATATGCTGCTGACCTTTTCAGCAGAAAAAACTTGAGCACATTGGGCGATGGATCGGAGGGACCTGGCCACGACTCATGCCGCAAAGAGACATCAGTGATTGCTGCAATATGTCTATATGTACACATATAACACAGACATATACATATACAAATGCATACGCATACAGTCCCCAAGCAATGCTTGGTTGCGGGTTTGGCGGCTACGTGGTCGCTGTCGCTGCCCCGTCGCCGCCATGTCGCGGCCTGTCGTCTGGGCCCGGATGCGGGTCTGACGGTTCCGTTATCGCCTTCGCCGCCTCGTCGCCGCCTCGTCGCCGACCGTCGCCGCCTCGTCACCTCCCGTCGTCTGAGCCCGTCGGCTCGTCGCCGTCGTTGCCGCGTCGCCGCCGAACAGTTGGTTCGATCAGGAGAAAACATACCTCTGCGTCTCCCCGCTCAGAAGTATCGCCTGCCTCTGGGATGATACAAGTTACTTCCGTTTCTGCCCCAGCGTCCACCTGAACACCGAACCGATACCATCCCGAGCAGGCCAATATCGCAGCCCCTCATCCCTGACACATAATACAGTACGCGCACACTCTTTCACCACAGATTATGATTTTGGATAACTTCTTTGCAACAGCAATGCAAAGTCCACGCGCGCGCGGCGGCGCGCGCCCATGTCAAAGTCCGTCCAAAACCGTGGGCCCCGTAAGGACTCAAGATCGAGGTTCCCGCAAAACATGTAAGCACCCAGCGGTTGCACAACATGGTTTCTGACAAAACTCGGCGGGCGCTCTTGCGAGTCGTTCCAGCGGCCCTCAGGTTTCCAATGCCTGCATCAACGGGCTTCTCGCACGCGCATGTTGGTCGACTTCATTCGGCCACCTTTTTGCGCATTTGCTGGGGGTGGGGGGGCTCAACACCTTTCAATGCTCTGCGGGCCACGTGCGCCCGTTGGACGCGCGCGCATGTCGAACTCCTTCCACAGACTTCATCACAGACGCGTGGACACCATTATCGCCATCGGCGTGATCAACATCGGCGCCGTGATAGGCTTGGCCGCCATGACCGCCGCCATTCTCACCAACATCGTTACTATCTCATCGTGTTTGCCGTTGACGAAGCCGCCATGAGATCGCGCCCGCCCGAGTCACTGGCTTGCACTGGAGTGCCCGCGCGTCTGCGCGGCCTGCGCGGCACGCTGGGAAAACCACAGTGGTCAGCGCCACCGCGGCCGCGTCGGCCGCGCAAAACTGGATGGCCGCTCGGCACGCGAGCCTGCGTGCTCTTGCGCGGCCGCAAAGATGCGCCAGCCAGCGCCGAGCAGTCATCGCAGTCACCGCCGCATGCGTTTTGCAAACCAAATTGCGGGTCGGGGGGGATGATTGCGCGAAGAGTGGCATTGACAGCTCCATATGTTTCCAAACAACGACTTGCACCACATTCGTTGCCCCACCTTGATTGCGCAATCCGGGCTTCACAACATGCTGCAGCACGTACAATGCACCTCATAGGTTGCGCCACATCTAATGCATAACTGCACCATGCATACAACGAGTCGCCAAATACTTATTGCACGTCGGGTGTTTAACCTTCTGTTTCAAGAAACTGCGCCAGGGTGCCGTCTCCGCCGGTTGGTCGTCGCCCCATCGCCGCCCAAGTTGAATTACGATTTCAATTACGCGACGCTCGCACAGTCAAGATCGTAACCAGACGGCGCCGCTCCGTTGCCCCCCTCTTACATTCCAATGGCATCGCAGTGCAATCACATTTCGTTGCGTTTTACTCACATTGCCTTGCAATCGTTTCGCCTTGCTCGGCAATCGCATTGCATCGCAATGTTATGGCGCGTATTACAATTGCAGCGCGCTCCACGGATCACGGATTTGCACTGCCGGACGCACGCGCTATAGCTCCTCTCACCACATAAACTGCTACACGTAATTGAAACCTGCGCCACGTAGGTCCTCCATGTTTTAAAATGGTAAGATCTACCCTCCGAATGAACGGTACCTTCTTTTTGCATTGTACCGCAATTCACATATCATCCAGCCCCATCGTCCATCCATACCATTTCGTGCAGGCCGGTATCGGTACACCCCCCTCAACTTCTACGGAAACACACACTGCGACCGCGCTCGTTTGTGAACAAACCGTAGTTCGCGCAAATCCCCTGTAACAGGTTGGAAGAAGTGCACACGCGCGCGGGTCGCGCGCGCATGTCGGAATCCCTCAAACCATGGATTGTCGCAGCGTTTTTAAAAATCGAGTGCCCTGATAAGACATAAAGAAACATCGTTTTTCAATGAGAAGGTTCACAACAAGTTTGCGCCTGGGCTCTTGCGAATTCGGACACAAAAAAAACGTCGCGGCGCGCTGTGGCGTGTCCGGCGGCGCGCCCATGTGAAAATCCGGCCAAAACCTTCATCACCGACGCGAGGACTCCGTCATAGTCGTCGGCTTGATCATCATCGGTGCAATCACTGGCCTTGCCGTCGATTTTTGTCACCATCGACACTTGTCGCTTGTCTACTATCATCCTCGCGTCTACCGTTGTCGACGCTGCCATGATACCGCGCCCGCGAAAGTCGCCGACTCGCACCGAAATGCCCGCTGGGAAGTTCCCAACGGTCAGCGCCGCCGCGGCCGCGTCGGCACCCCCAAAGTTTCTAGCCGCCGCGTTCGCGACCATGCGCGGGCTAGCGCGTTCGCAGAGACGCACCAGCCAACGCCATGCACTCGTCGCAAGCGCCGCCGCATGGGCGATTGCGCGAGCAATGCGGTTTTACATGCGATTCTGCCCCATCGCCAATCCTAAATATGAACTCATACCACCCCAGGCCGGCCGGCCTCCGCCCCCACCTCATCCTACGCAAAGCGAAACATGTGCGCACACACACGTTTATATAAGAAATATAAGTTTCAACGAGTTCCTTGCAACAAATGGGACGAAGTGCGCACGCGCGCCTCGTCGGGCGCGCGTGCATGAAGCCTTCAAACGACAATTTGTTCAGCAGCGGTGTCAAAATCGAGTGTCCCGAACACATATAAAAAGTCATGGCTCCGCAACAAAAAGTTCAAACCAAATTGGCGCTCGGGCTCTTACGTATTCTCGTTGAGAACAACAAATAATTGTTTTTCTTCAACATGTTCATAACTTTCTACCAGGCGAGCCCCTCGAGCGCGCATGTCGGAATCGACAAAACGAAACAAACATGCACACGCGCACGCGGACGCACGCGCACGCCCAAATCCTTCACACCTCGCAGGCCCCGTAAGGAATTCAAAATCGAGTGTCCTGACATCAGAACCCATGGATTCGCCACACCAATTTTCAAAAATACCTGCGCTCGCGCTACTCGAGAACCGCAAGTTTCTAATCGCGAGTACGTTCTGCCAAACGGGCCCCCCGCGCCATACGTCGAAATCACTCGAACGCCCTTGCCCGCGTGCTGGGGGGGGGGGGCACGATCCGTGTCGAATGATACAATGCGGGCCAATCTCGCGCGTCGGCCGCGCGCGTATGTCGAACTCTCTCCAAACTCTTCATCGCCGAACATCGCTACCAACATCATCGTGTCTACCGTTGTCAACACTGCCATGATACCACGCCCGCGAAAGTCGCCGACTCGCACCCCAACGCCCGCTGGGAAGTTCCCAGCGGTCAGCGCCACCGCGGCGGCGCCGGTATCGCCAAAGTTTCTGGCCATTGCGCCTGCGACCATGCGCGGGCTAGCGCGGCCGCAGAGATGGACCAGCCAACTGCAAACACTCATCGCAAACGCCGCCGCATGGGTTTGGCAAACCCACTTGCGGGTGGGTGGGTGGGATGATTACGCGAGCACTGGGAGTGGACAACTCACTACAAACGTAAATTAATTGCACCTCGCAGATTGGACAGCGTATATAGGAGAACAGATGATGCAAAACGTTTATTGCAATATTGCACAAAGCGTATTGCAACATGTATACGGCGCAGCATGCCTTAGTACCATGTTGCGCACACCACATAAGTTGCACCAAATAGCTCACACCACATATCTCACACCACATATATTGCATCACGCAGCTCGCACTACACGGTTCACTCACATAAACTGCGCCAGATAGACTCCGCCAGTCCAACCCACTCCACCTAGACTGCATTGCGTAGGTTGCTCCACTCAGGTTACAACGCGTAGATATATCAGCACGGGTTGGACTACAGCGGTTGCACGACCGAGCTCGCACCTCATAGATCGCACCGCGCGAAAGTCACCACATAGCTTCCACCGCATAAAGCATTACGTTCTTCACTACCATGAAGATTGCGCCCACTTTGCTGGCAACACATAGCTCACACACAGCATGCGCCACAGAGTTTACACCATATGGCTTTCACCACGTAGACTGCTGCAAATAATAGGCTCCATCACAAAGCCCACGCCACATAGATGAATACACCAGCTCCTCCCACAAATCTTTGACCACGTAGCAAACACCACGTAGATCACACCATATAGATGGCACCACGCAGCATGCACCGCATAGCCTGCACCACAAAGTTAACACCACGCATGTTGCACCATATAGTACGTTAGAGCACGCTGCTTGGGGTCAAACTGGGCTAGCACACGTACATATGTATATAGACATACTTATATATGCAACCCATAGACCACTGAACCACAAATATCGATCACCAGGTCTTGCGCAACATGTGCTGCTCAACGTATATAACACAGCATCGGCATCGACTGCACACCATCGGTTGTACCACAAACATTGCATTAGATAAGCTGCAACGTACATGTTGCGCCGCGTGGAATGTACAACATAGATTCCACCACACAAACTGCATCAGGTATATTGCAGCACGTGGGCTATACCACATTTATTGTACCATCTAGGCTGTACCACAACGATTGCACCACATTGCCTGCACAACCTAGATTCTCCTTTCTACAAAGGGAATAGACTCTACCCCCCCTGGACTTATCGGTTCCCCCTGGGATAGCACGATTTGATTTATATTCTGCACACTCGTCCATCCTAAATGTGAAATCGTATCATCCCAGCCAGGCCGGGTTCCCCCCCTGAGGTTCCCTAGTAAAAAACACTATGCGGTGACATGTGGTGTCCTAACACAACACTTGTCCAAGAGTCCCTTGCAACAAATGAAACGAAGTGCACACGCGCGCGTCGTCGCGCGCGTATGCCGAAATCCTTCAAAAACCTTCGGTGCGGGAAGGATTGCGTAATCGAATTTCTAACAAACATACAAAAACACAAGGTTTCGCAACACAGAGCTGCTAAAAAACGCTTCCGCGAAAGCTCTTGCGAAATCTTAAGAAAACCATCGGTTTTTCAAGGTTTTCACAAAATGCCGAAATCTGTCGAACGCCCTTGCGCGTGTGCCGTCGCGAGAATCCCCTGCAAAAAATGAGACGAAGTGCAGACGCGCGCGTCGTCGCGCGCGTATGCAGAAAACCTTCAAAACCCATCGGTTTCGGAAGGATTCCAAAATCGTGTGCCCCCAAAACATACAAAAACACAAGGTTTCGCAACACGGACGTTCAACAAAAGCGTGCGCGCGCGCGCTCTTGCGTCGTCGTCGTCGGCGTCGGCGTCGCCTACGTCGTCCTCTGTCTTTCCTCGAGTTCGTCATCGTCGTCCTCTTTGGCGTCGTGGTCGTTTCCGTCGTCGTTGTCGCCGTGGTCGTCCTTCCTCCTCCTCCCTCGTCGTCGTCGTCGTCCGTCGTCGGCGTCTCGTCGTCGTCCCTTCTATTTCGTCGTCGTCGTCATCGTCGTCGTCGTCGTCGTTGTCGTCGTCGTCGTCGTCGTCGTCGTCTTCCCTCCTCCCTCGTCGTTGCCGTCGTCGGCGTCGCCGTCCTTCCTCCTTCTTCGTCGTTCGCGTCGTCGACGTCCTCCCTCCTCCCTCGTCATTGTCGTCGTTGTCGCCGTCGTCGTCCGCCCTCCTTCCTCGTTGTCTTCGTTGGCGACGTCGTCGTCGTCTTCGTCGTCGTCGTCGGCGTCGTTGTCGTCTTCGTCGTCGTCGACGTCGGCGTCGTCGTCGTCGCCACCGTCGTCGTCGTCGTCGTCGTCGTCGTCGGCGTCGTTGACGTCGTCGTCGTCGTCGGTGTCGTCGTTATCGTCGTCGTCGGCGTCGTCATCGTCGTCGTCGTTGTCATCGTCGTCGTCGTCGGCATCGGTGTCGTCGTCGTCGTCGTCGGTGTCGTCGTCGTCGTCGTCGTCGTCGTTGTCGGCGGCGTCGAAGTCGTTGGAGACGTCGTCGGTGTCGTCGTACTCGTTGTCGGCGTCGTCGTCATCGTCGTTGTCGCTGTCGTCGGCGTCGCTGTCGTTGCCAAGTGCCATTTTGTACCCACCGTCACGGTCTTAAGAGATTTTGCAAACCAAGTTGCGGGTGGGTGGGTGGGATGTTTGCGCGAGCAGTGGAGTGGACAACTCACTGCGAACAGAAATTAATCCCACCACATAGATTGCACCACGAAAATGTCACATAGCATCGAGTGTATACCCTAGATTGCAGCACACATATTGCGCCACATGTGTTGCACAACCCACATTGCCAGACTTACTCTGTTTGCGGACACCGCTTGCTAACATACACAGTATAGCCAGCGTGGACCCCAAACAGCGAGCTCTTGCAACGTATGCGGTGCAATCGAGGTGGAGCAATCAAGGTGGTGCAGTCGAGGTGGTGCAACACATGGTTTGCAATCTATGTGCTGTCATGTCTTGCAACTCATGCAACACAACGCAAAGCAATGTCAAGCAATGCTATGCAATCAAGTGCCATCCTGACCAATGCATGGTAATGCAATGCAGCGCAGCGTGATCCACCGCAAAGCAATACATAGCAATGCAAAGCAACTCGAGACAACTCAAAGGGATGCGCACCAACGAACAGCGATGCATAGCAAGTCGAAGATCATGCACAGAAATGCAACACAAAGCGATGCCAAGCAATGCAACGCAATGCAAAGCAATGCAAGCCAACGCAAAGCCATGCAAATCGATGCAGAGCAAGACAACTCAATGCGAAGCCATGCAATACCATACAACGCAACACCAAGCAACACGATACAAGGCAAAACAACGCAAAGCCATGCAACGCAATGCAACCCTATGCACCGCAATGGAATGCAAAGAAATGCAACGCAACGAAAAGTCATGCAACGCAAAGCAATGCAACGCCGTGAAACAATGCAAAGCAACGCAAAGCAACGCAAAGCAATGCAAATCGATGCAGAGCAACGCAAAGCAATGCGAAGCCATGCAATACCACATAATGCGACGCAAAACAATGCGATGCAAGGCACAACAACACTAAGCCATGCAACACAATGCAAAGCTGTGCACCGCAATGCAATGCGAAGCAACGCAAAGAAATGCAAAGCAGCGCGATGCGATGCAAAGAATTGCATCGCAACGCAACGCAACGCAACGCGATGCGACGCCACGCAAGGCAATCCAAAGCAACGCGAGGAATTGCCAAGCGATGCAGCGCAGTGCAAACAAAAAATGCACGGCAGCGCGGCGGGAAGGCATCGCGGAACAGTGCAGCGCGGCGGAGGCCTCGGACGGGGGCGGGGCCACCGGGCCCGGTTCCGTACTCCAGATTTCGTACTAAAAGGGAGGGGGTCTGGACCCTCCAAGACAAGCCATTTCAGACCCCCCGCCGTGGGAGAACCCTGCGGAACATCGTCCCCAGACCCCCCCAGGCCCTCCAAGATAGCCTGGAGGAGACCCCCCCCGAACTGAGACCCCCCTCCCTGTATTACGAAATCTGGAGCAACGACAGGTGCGTGCCCACGAGAGCCCCCCGGGTTCCAACACTCCCGGGAGCCTCCTGGCCTCTTCCTGCAGCGCTCGGGAGGCGGCCGCCCGTGGGTCACGACTGCACTCGCCGTCTGGAGTCTGCTCGCGCACCTCGGCGGCCGCGCGTGGGGCGTGCACGCTCCCGCGCAGACCGAGCAGCGGCTGGGCACCACCGATGCGGCTGCGATGGCGCTTCCCCGTGGGAGCGGCCTCACGCGTTTCAAGCGTCGCGCCAACGGGCGGGTACTTCAGCGCGGGTCGGTGATTCGAGCGGGCGCGATAGAATGAACGAGCTGGCGGCGGCGGGAACGATGATGATAGTAGCGATGGTGGTGGCGATGATGACGATGACGACGGCAGGGCCGAAGCCAGCGCCGATACTGGTGGCGACGATGGCGATGATGATGTTCATCAGGTGCCGGTGATGAAGGTGATTGTGCTGATGATGGCGATCATGACGGCGATTGACGATGACAGTAACGACGATGATGCGATGATGCGATGATGCTGATGAGGGAGGTGAAGACGCGCGCGCGCAGCTTTGTCTTGATATGACTCGTAAAACACACGGTCTTGCACGGATTTCGACGCGCGCGCGTGGAGGCGCGCTTGAGGCCCGCAAATTAAAAATTCGATCTGGATTCGTTGATTCGGCGCATTCTGGATCAACGCGGACGCGCCGCTTGGTGAGATGAGAACGCGGACTCCGGACGAGGTTGCCAAAACCATGAAGTGGGCCTCCGATTTCAGCAGACGCACGCGGGCAGAAAAGGTTGCAGTAATAGTCGATGGAAACAGATGGTTGACTGATGTTAGCAATTAATGCAAAACTTGCGATGTTCGACATGTGCGCGCAAGTGTGGACGTCGTGGCATGTGCTGAAAAGGATTCCGCAAAAAGCACATGGTATAACAGATTGTGGTCGGATTGTGTCACCTGGCTGGGATTAGGGGGAGGGGGTCGATCCCGGCCCTCCTGGGCTGGTGCGCTTTCATATGAACCATGAACGATGAGGCTCGGCGGTGGGCAAACCTCCCTTTAGTAAACCTCCCCTTAGTGAAAACGGCCTGGGCCCGAAACCGACGGACCTGGACACGCAAAAATGACGGTCGCGACGCCCTCTCGCGGGCCAATTCCTTAATCGACGTGTCAGGGTAGGAGGTCGATCCACCTCCGAGAGTTAGACTCATGTCTAGGATGCATTCCAAACAAGTTCGCGCTGAAGACCAGGCCCGGGAGGGTGGGAGAGCCTACAGGGCAGTTTTAATACATAGGCTTGCTGAAAATATAGAAGCTTTAATACATGAATCATTTATGAATAAATGTATGCATGAACGCATCGTTGTCTTCCATGCTAGATCCTTACATTTTTACTACACGATCCGCACGCGGAGCATGGATTAAAAACGGCACTGTAATCTCCTTCCCCAAGTGGGCACCACGGGAGGAGGAGGAGGAGGAGGAGGAGGAGGAGGAGGAGGAGGAGGAGGAGGAGAGAACTTTTGCCGCGGACCCCACGTGGGCACCCGCCGGGCGGCCGCCGGGCGACGCCCTCGGCGGACCCGACCGAGGCACGGCGTGCCCACGAGGCGCCACGAGCCTGGCATGAAGCCGGGCCTGCCCCCCTACATTTGGGCGCCCGGGTTATCCGGGGTGACTCGGGCCCGGGGCAACTCGGGTTCGGATTCCCGAAAAGGGAACCCGAGCTAGCCCTAACCCGAGTTACCCCTGATGATTCGGGGCTCTGATACAGGGGGATTGTCAGCGAAAAAAAGATACCGCAAAAATACTTCAAAAATGATCCAACCCTAGTCTAGGGGGACTATCTTTTTGATATTTTTTGACCTTGTGGGGGTATTTATGGGGGTGCGTTTTTTTATACTTTTCGACGACAAGCCCCCCTTGCAAGGGGACAGGCCCGACCTGAACCTGGCACGGAGCGAAGCCCCGGCAGGTCCGCCCAGCGCACGGCACGGAGCGCCCGCGGAGCGCCCCGCGGAGCAGGCCACCGACCAGGCGCAGAGGGCAAAGCCCCGGCGGAGCCACCCGGCGCACGCGCTGCCCGAGAGGAAGGGGCCCACAGACACACAAGCAAATACACACAAATAAAAAGATGCCCCACAGGTTCACACATGCTCTTGGCTCTTGTCCTCCCCCCCACCTCCCATATGTTCGTGTGTTTCCCATTATAATAATGATAATGATACTGCATGCCACATGCCATCTGCCGTATGATCCTGTGAAAAGCCGCCACCAGATCCAGGAAGAGGAAGGCCGCCGATTTGCCCATGCGTGCCGCAACGGCCGAGACTAGCCTGGCTTGATGCGCAGCCATTGTCTGGGGAATCGACGATTCATTGTGTCTGTGTGTTTTTTCCCCCTCCCGGCAAGAGGCGGTCCTGACCAGCCACCAGCCGGGCACCGGGGGGCGGAGGGCCCGCCGCCCGTGGCGCGCGGGGCGGCGGCGCCCCCCCCCGCGCGCGCGGGCCGTCGTGACGGGGGCCCCCCTCCGGGGGGGGCCGTGTGTGAGCAGACCGGGGCACGGCCTTAGGTCGGGCCCGTCCCCCATACAGGGAGATTTTCGAGGAGAAAAAAAAATACCCCAGACATGCTCCCAAGAGGTCAAAAAAAGAGACCTTCGAAACCTAGTCCCCGGAGGAGTGTTTTTGTTTGAGGTGTCTGGTGTGTTTCGTCGAAAAGCCCCCTGTTGGGGGGACAGGCCCGACTTCAGCATTGCCG
Organism: Prorocentrum cordatum; assembly: GCA_963575745.1. Classification (NCBI taxonomy): domain Eukaryota; class Dinophyceae; order Prorocentrales; family Prorocentraceae; genus Prorocentrum; species Prorocentrum cordatum. The sequence continues at coordinate 90,223 of CAUYUJ010012969.1, read as the reverse complement.
CAGGGTGTGACCGCACGCTGGATCAGGCCTGCCGATCTGTGAAACTCTTCCCTTCTCTGGCCGACCTCCTTGCCAGAAGCCCGAGCTATCCGTGGCGCTGGGTGGAGCACAGAAGCCTGACCGCAGGAACCATCGGACTGTTACCCAAATTACATCTAAAGATGCCGCACGGTCATATGCCCAGGGTAGCTGAAGGGGCCCTGGGACATACAAATAAAAACACGCAAATAAACATACCCCCTGTATTTTCTCATATTTTCCGGGTTTTTGTCTTCCCCACCACTACCTATTTTTCCCCAAATTTTCTGAAGAGTCGACGATTAATTGTGTCTGTGTGTTTTTCCCCTCCTGACTCTAAAGATACCGCTTCAAGGTCATATGCCCAGGGTAGCGACGCGCTGGGCCCGTGAAGGGTAGCAAGGACGAACGCCGAGGCCCGAGTCCGTGACGGCGCCGGCTGGCGCAACGAGGTTGAACCTCCGTGCAGCCAGGGTCGATGAAGGTGCCAGCGGGTGCGGCGAGGTGACGACGGAGTGCCTGGCGGCTGTCTGCTCACTGCTCCAACTGACTCGCTGCTCCACAAGATCTGCAAAAAGCATTCTGCACGGGTCGCACCGTGCCCACGCCTCATGTGCGAGCACCGAGGCCCCCCCAAACACACGGCAATGACTCCCCCATGCGCTGACCCACGGGAGCAATCTGGCTACTCATCAAACCCAAGCTTGCCAGGCGCAGTGGAGGGATATTGGCGTTCCTGCTCGTGTGCTGCGCTTCGTCCTGGGGCCGGAGGCAAGCAAACGATACTAGATCACCCGGTGCGCGGCTCGGGGGGACTGCGTCCACGAGGGGGGCGTCCAAGAGGCGAGGGCGTCAGCCACGCCGCATGCCCAGCGGCACGTGCGCGGACCAAGGGGGGGCCGGGGGCGCACTGCAGTAAGAAGAGGCACCATCAAATCTGGGAACATGTCATGGCCCCCGCAAGGATCTCCCCCCCCCCCCTGCTCATCACCCCCTCCTGGCCGTCCCAGACGGGCCGTACAGCCGACTCTGGCAACCCTGATCGGCGGCGGGCGAGGGGGGAAACGAGAAGGAGAAGGCGTTCTCAGAAGGCGGCGGAACTTCTCGGAAGCCCTCGCGCCTTCTGAAGAGGTTTTCTGTGCCTCTGGGGAAGGTTTTGAAAACTTCTCGGAAGGCTGGGGGGCTTCCGAGCCTTCTGAGAAGGCCCGCCCCTTCTCACTTTCCCCCTGGGCTCGCCACCGACCTGAATGCAAAAGTGAACATGTTTTTATTCGGCGTTTCGAAATTGAGCGAAGGTGAGGGGAGAGGGGGCGGGGATGAGAGGGGGGGGGTCTCGCTCTGGACCTTTGCGTAGTGCGACTGTCTGCGGCCGTGCGCCCCATGGGGGAGCCGCCCACCTGCTTGGAGCAAAAAGGCGCCCAGAACAGCCAGGATAGTTAGGGGGGGGGGATGGGCGAGGGCCTACGCCGATCGCGGCAAAACAGTGCACGCGAAAACGATCACCAAAATATGGACGTCCCACTTCTGTTCCCGCCGCGAGGAGGAGGAGGAGGAGGAGGAGGAGGAGGAGGAGGAGGAGGAGGAGGAGGAGGAGGAGGACGACGACGAGGAGGACGAGGAGGAGGAGCAGGAGGAGGAGGAGGAGGAGGAGGAGGAGGAGGAGGAGGAGGAGGGCCCTGTCGTGTCTGACTGCGCGCGGCCTGTGCAAGGGCGTGCGGGCACGCGAAGCACATGAGACTGGCCTCTCCCTCCGCCCCTTCCGGCACGCGCAGTTTCGTGCCGCCGTGCCCTCGCCTGCCCCCTCGCACGCCCTCTGTACACACTGGGCCCTGCGGCTGCGACCCGCTCCCGCTCAGAGGCTGCCCGCTCCGCCCCGTTCGCCAGCGGGCCTGCCGGCGTTCCCCTGCCGCGGGCCGAGACACGGGAGAGTTTGGCGGCGCGCGCACAGGGGGGCGGAGGAGGGGGACGAGGAGGAGGAGGAGGAGGAGGAGGGGGAGGAGGAGGAGGAGGAGGAGGGAGGAGGAGGAGGAGGAGGAGGAGAGGAGGAGGAGGAGGGAGGAGGAGGAGTGAGGGGAGGAGGAGGGGAAGGAGGAGGCGGGGAGGAGGAGGAGGAGAGGGGGAGGGGGCAGGGCTTCTTGGAAGGAGCTCCTCCTCACGGGCGCGGCCTCACAGCTCAATGAAGGCCCGCGCCCCTGGAGGCAGGGTGCTTGAGCAGACCCTCCTCCTCCTCTCCTCTTTCTTTTTTCTTCTTCTTCTCCTTCCTCTTCCTCCTCCTCCTCCTCCATTCCTCCTCCCTCCTCCCTCCTCCTCCTCCCCTCCTCTCTCCTCCTCCTCCTCCTCCTCCTCCTCCTTCCTTCTCCTACTCCTCTCCTCCTCCCTCCCTCCTCCTCCTGCCTCCTCCTCCTCCTCCTCCTCCTTCCCTCCCCTCCTCCCCTCCTCCTCCTCCCCTCCCTCCTCCTCCTCCTCTCCCTCATCCTCCTCCTCTTCCTCCTCTCCTTCCTCCTCTCCCTCCTCCTCCTCCCTCCCCCTCCTCCCCCCTCCCTCCTCCTCCCCCCTCCCTCCTCCCCCCTCTGCGCGTGGCTGCAACGCCCCCGCCGGCTCCTGCCTGGGGCGAGAGAGGGCCCGCCGGCGGCGCGGCCCCGCCTCTGGCGCTCTCGGGGGCCCGCAGATGCGCGGCGCCTGCCCCCTGCAGCAGGGCGCTCGGCCACGAGGGGGACCTGCCACTTAACGGGCGAAGAACGGTATAACATAATTTTTTTCGCCGTCGGGCCTGCCACAGGGCGGCTGGAAAGTTTATACCCTTACGGTGGCACCGTAGGGGTATAAACTGTCCAGCCGCCCAGGGGCAGGTGTCCCCGACGGCGAAAAAGTTCATTTTATACCGTTCTTCGCTCGCTGAGCCAGAGGCAGACCGAGCCCAAGACCCTGGGGCGCCCATGGAATGTGCTCCGTCGGCGGCGAGCACGGGGGGGAGGTGAGAGGGGGCGGGCCTGTTCACAGGGCTCCGGAGCCCCCCGACCTTCCGAGAAGCCTTCGGAGCCTTCCCCCACGACGCACGAAACTTGTCAGAGGTCGCGAGGGCTTCGGAAAAGTCCCGCCGCCTTCTGGGTAGGCCTTCTCCTTCTCACTTGCCTCTCTCGCTCGCCGCCGGTTTGCGTTTTCGAATGTCACGCCTCCCATCGCAAGTTCATCGGAAACCAAGAAGCCCAGGGCACCCTGGAGGCAAGCAGGGCGTTTCTGGGCGTGGGTTGCCACTGTGCCCCAGGGTCTAAGCAGCCTCGGGCTTGTCGGTATCTCTAAGACGGTCAAACCAAAAGCGTTGACAAGCTAAGGGATGTTTCGTGAGAAACCGAGAGAGTCCTGAAGATCGGCATCGGGGTGGGGTGTTGCCGATCATAAGGATAGAGGGTATGTTTTATACTGGTAATCCGAAAGCCCTTATAACGGCGACGAGGCGACGATCGAAAGCAGTGCCCCGGCACTGCTTTGAACGTATGATATGATGATATGATGATGATTATGATTGATGATGATGATGATTTTTTCCAGCGTACACTGTCCGCAACTGCGGCAATCAACATCATGCTCCACTTGCCCGCAACTGCGGCCATCACCAACGCTGCCCCTCGAAGCTCCACGGAGGGCGCTCGGCAGGTCGCCCGCTCGAGCCCCACTCGACTTCACGCTGAGGAGGCGAGCCCTCAGGGGCATTGTCCGCAACTGCGGCATGATCAGAGGGCCACCACTGCGCGCCATCAGCGCCCCATTCGCTCGAGCTCCAGTCCCACCAGGACCAGCCCTGCCATCTCGTGGCGGGACTGCGCGCCTCCCATGCGCCGCTGCCGCTGGCGTCCCAGGACCCAGCCGCCACTGCGGCACAAGAAGGGGTCGCATCGTCGCCGTTGGCAGCTTGCGGCGGTGGCGTGTTCCCAGCTCGCTCAGCCCCAGCGTCTCTCCCCGCAACTGCGGTTCCCATCTGGGGTCGGACGCCCTTCCCCGCAACTGCGGTGTCCGCGTAGCTGCCCTTCTTGCCGCCCTTCTTGCCGCCCTTCCTGCCGCCCTTCCTGCGTTCCAACCTCGCGGCGAGTCTTTCAGGTGACCTGCGGCACGTATTGTGCGTGAAAGCCACCAGAGGGAAGTGCGCTCCGTGCCTCGCCCTGCCGAAGGCGCCATGCCATATCTTGTCGTCGAGGTTGCCCTGCTTCACTCTGAAGGGATAGCGCACCCAATCGTCGCGTTCCCTGCGCGCCATCCTTTGCTCGAACTCCGCAACTGCGGTCAAGGATTCGCCAGATGGCGTCAGGAAGGCGCGCATCTTGTTTTCAACGGGCTCAGCCTTGGGCACGTAAGTCTGAAGCATCTTCCCAGGGCCATTCGTGTAGTCGAAGACAGGGAAAGACGGATCATGCTGGGTCGTCAAGAATCCGCCCTCACGGTCGTGCAGAACACTCAGGCCATGGTGAAGCTTGTACTGCCCAGGACAGTTTATGAACAAAATCGCCATGCTGTCTGCCCTGGGCTGGCCGCCTGCTGTCTTCCAGGGGGTCCACGCGGCGACGTCCACAGTCAGGCCGCAATTGCGGCACCAGGACACAAGCTGGAACATGCACATGTTGAAGTCCCCCATGCAGACCTTCACGTCCCATTCCCTGACGTAGGCGACGAACCAGTTGTAGAACTCATGGAGCTTCGTGACGCCCCAGTCTTGGTTGGCCAAGCTGTGGTGGACGTGCACCGCCATGACGTTGAAGGAGCCCCCCAAATGGGGCACGGCCTGGTCCAGGTGGACGCGCACCACCATCGCCCTGGAGTACTTGTTGTGCAGCTTTGGCGCAGGAGCCTCCGCAACTGCGGACTGTTTCTTCTTCTTCTTCGTTTTGGACTTCTCCTGCTTGTGGAAGAGTCTCGCAAAGTCTACGTGTTCAATGTGGCCGCCACTGCGGTCCCTCATGCCAACAAGGAGGGTCCCTGATGGCTCGCCGCCCTTAACGCACAGGTAGTTGTATTGAGTCCGACTCCGAAACCTATCGTCCGCAACTGCGGCTGCACTGTCCCTCGCGTCGTGCTCCCCACTGAGTACCGCGCAGGTCTCGTCGTCGCACTCGCAGAGGGCGATGATCTGGGCAGGGTTCGCGCGGAGCTGCGCCCACTCGTCCGCGCGTTGCGTGGGTCTAGCTGCAGTCCCTCCGAAGTTGGCCACGTAGAAGCCGACCCGTCCCGCTTCGAACTCCGTTTTCTCCTCCCATGCGTCGACAAGAGCTCTTTGTTTTTCCGACAGATTGCTTGTCTCGATGATGGGCACCCGTTTCCAGGTTCTCCGCGACGACAACACTCTCGGCATGTAGGAGTCATGTGCTGCCGCAACTGCGGCTCCCGCACCTCCCCGGGACTCAGCCTCGTCAGCGGAGGCAGCCGAGGACGCGACGGTGCTGTCGCCATCTTGCGTCCGCTGGTCGTCGTCATCATCCGCAACTGCGGCTTCCTCGTCTTTGCCTCCCTCCTCCTCCTCAGCGTTGTGGATGAACACCGTTCTGGCGAATCGAGGTCCACGGTCCATACTCCCTGAGGATGCGCTCGGGCGCGCGGGCGGCCACATGCTTGCGTCTTCGCGTGCGCCACCTCGAGCCACGGTGGCTACGGAAATGGATCGTGAATGGGCATGGGGTCGGATGGAGGGAGGAGACAAAGAGGATTCGAGGAGTGGCAGAAGGAGGGCGAGGACTCAAAGGAACCGAAAGAACAACAAATGGACTGGCGGAGAAGCAGAAGGAGGGCGACGATTGCAAGGGACTGTGAAAGGATTATTTTCACAGCAGCAGGAAGACCGCAACTGCGGTTTTGCCTCATCTCCTGCCCGCGCGGGAGCCGCTTGGAAAAACAACTTCCCTCTGGACTTCCTGTGGGTCCGCAACTGCGGCCTGCATCACGCTAGGGCTGGGATTACCAGCGCCATTTGCCCTCCCAGGGTTCTCACTGTTTCCGAATGCACGAACTGCGACAGCGCCGAACGGTTCCCAGACGCCGCGTCGTTCGCGACTTTTTGCAGCCACCCAGCAAACGTGAGCGGCCATTGCTCCTTGTGCTGCTTGCACATCTCCTCGTCCCAATGCGTCTTGAACCATGCCCACTCCCCCCTCTGCTCGTCTGAGAGGACGCCTTTTCCGCGAGCCAGGCGATCCAGAGCTGCCATCCTGTTTTTCTTGATCTTGAACTCCTCGGGATTCCACTGCGCTAGGGCGTGTTTGTTAGCCAAAGCCGTTTCCACCGCAACTGCGGCCTCCTTCTTTGCCCTCAAGGCGGCCTCGGCCTCTCGAATCTGCTTCTTGAGATCGTGCAACGCCTTCGTCCTGTCGTTCGCTTCCAGAGCCAGGCGCCGCTTTTTCGCCACCACTGCGGCTTCGTGGTCTCGCTGGGCAGTCAACGCTCGTAGGACCTCGTTGTCCTCCCGCGCCAGCTCTCTCAACCGCTTCTTTTGTTTGTGTCGTTGCTGTCGGCAATCCTGCGCTAGTTTCTCCATGCCCACTTGGCGCAGCATATCTTCCGCCTCGCGGAGCGTTTCTGCCAAGGACGTCGCCACTGCCACCTGCTCGGCCGCCTCTGCGTCGACCACGCAGTCCATGGATACCGAGGATCCTTGAGGCCCAGGTGCCGCAACTGCGGCATCGCACTGTTCCGCAAGAGCCTCGGCCCACGAGGCCTCCTCTTGCTCTTCGTCCTCCTCGTGCTCCTCGTGCACCTCCTCCTCCTCCTCCTCCCCGCCCTCCTCATCGCCCTCCTCGTGGCCTGGCTCCTGGCCTAGCGCTTCGTCGCCGAGCTTCTCCAACACGGAATCTGTGGCGTCGTGTTTCTCGTATTCGTGTATGAGACGCAGCACGTCATTGTAGGACCATTTCAAACGTTTCTGCTCGCATTCTTCCCTCACCTCCGCGACTGCGGTGTCCACTTTTGCTCGCAGCCCCCCTGCTTCCCAGAGTTCCGCCGCCTCTCGGCAAATCTCGAGATCTCCTGACTTGTCGAAGGGCGCTCGAATTCCCACTTTCAGGAAACCTTTCGCGGCGTCCAAGTGCAACTGCACATTCTCCAACACTGACAGCATCAAGTCGGCGCAATCGGAACGCCGCAACTGCGGCACGTGCTTCCCCAACGCCATTTGCTGCACCAGCGCTTTGGTCTCGAGGGCAATGTACCGGCGCTTCACGTGCTGGTTCAAGTCCGTGTCCACGGGCTGCGCAACTGCGGTCGTCCCCCCGCCGTGAATGATCAGCACGTAGCCGCGCTGCCAGGCGAGTCTCCGCACAGCGTCTGCTTTGTGCGGGGAATGGTCGTCGGCCATGAGGATGCGCCACTTTCCCCGCAACTGCGGGTCGTCGGGCCAGGCCCGCAAGTGCCGCTGCAAGAATGATACAACGTCGTCTGCGCGGTAGGACCCCTTCTCGGACGTCGCCGTGCTCACCCAAGACGGATAGCCGCGACTGCGGGCATGTGCGGCCAAGCCCTCAGCGATGACAGATCCCCCCTTGAACATTAGCTCCGCCGGCGGTGGTCCGCAACTGCGGATGTCCTCCGCGTCGCTCGACACCGTCAGGTTCGCTGTCCACCGAGCCCTGCTGTCGTCATGCGCCTCGACAAGCGGGACAATGCCACCCTTCACAGCCAAGGTCGGCTTCGAGGCCGACGACGACTCGTTGTGGTGAAAGGGCGACTGGTCCCAGTTCAGGATGTGCGGGTCGTACCCCAGAAGCTCCTCTGCAGCTGCGCGGACCCTGGCCACGTTCAAGATCATAGTCTCAAAACGAGATTGGAGCAACCATTTTGGCACCTTGTACTTGCGGTTCGGCTTCTTCATGCTCAGGCCGTAGGAGCGCCGCCACTTCACCCACCACCGAGGCCGCAACTGCGGCACCATCGGTTTGCCTCCCCGCTTCATTGTCTCCACGCAGTAGTCCGCGACGAGTTGCTTCGCCTTCGTAACCAGCAGGGATTGGGAGAACCTGGCCAACATCTTGGGCCTCTCCTCCGCAACTGCGGTTCGCTTGGCCACCGCCTTCCAGTCCACGGAGTACCTCATGTGGGACCACCACTCGTACAGAGCGGCTTCCAGCCATGGAGCCTTGTTCGGGCGCCCTTGGTTGCCCCGCGCGCGGCGTCGGCCATGCACGCCCGCCGTGCCATGTCCACCTTGTGTGCGCCAGTTTTGAAACCACTTGGAGACGGCCTGGCGCTGCTGGACGACCCCCATGCCCTTCGGCCACGTGAACCGCTCGCAAAAAGACGCGATTGAATTCCGTGGCAGAACGCCCTCGCCCATCCAACCACAACTGCGTGCGTGCGCCTCCAGGTCTTTGCAAACCAGTTCGCGGTCTCTGAGCATGTGCGGGCACACGCGCCGCTTCTGTTCCGCAACTTCGGGTTTTGGGCGTGCGCTGGCCAGTGCGTGCGCCCTGATCTGCTCCTCCTGCAACGCCTCGGGCATAGCCTCAGCCATGGCAAGCAATATACCCATGTCCTGCACGCCCGTCTGCCACTCTAACGCCGCCATGAGAGCGGGGCGTGGCGCGCTCGCCTCTCTCGGCGCCTCTGCTGGTTCGCCCTCGCCCTCGGAGTCGTGCAGGACCATGGGTCCAGCAGGGCCGCTGGCCCCGCAACTGCGGTACGCCCGCACCTCCTCCAAGGTTAGTTCCTGCGTGACAACGAGCATGTCGTGCAACCACGGTTCGTCCCAGCGGCGCACCCCGAAATCGTACAGTTCCTCCCGAAGCCATTTGCGCGTCTCGGCATTTTGCGGTTTCTGCAACATCATCGCCATAAGGTCAATGCCGCAGTTTCCATCGCAAACAGTCCCTAGGACCCATTGTCCCAGAGGACCGTAGAACCTGTTCAACGCGTCCGCCCCCTCAGAGCACACGCCACCCACCGCAACTGCGGCCACCCAGTGGCGCACCTCATGGAGAGGGTTCTCGGGAGTCACGGGCCTGAGTTCCACCGTTGTCCATTCCCCGAACAGATCCTCAGCAGCGGCGAGTACGCACGCCACGCCGTCGACGGCGCATGGCTCAGTGCACTTCTCCTTTGCCCAAGGCATGTAGAAGTCAAGGAGGTCCTTGCGGTTCTCGCCTTCCCACACGTAAGGTTGACGCCCGAACCGCAAGGCAAACAGCATGAAAGCTGAATACCCTATGTAGGAATTCTCGGACAGAATCTGCCTCAGGAGAGCCATCACGCGGTCAGGCACCGTCGCCGCCACTGCGGCCTGGATCTTTGGCGCGTCTTCCACAGGTACACCTTTCTCTGGCGCCAGGGGTGGCGCCGCGACTCGTGGCCGCAAGGCGTCGCCAACAGGCGCCGCAACTCGTGCTGCAGCCTTTGGGTCTGGGCACGGGAAGAATGCGACCTGCGTCTTCGACCAGTTCTCTGGCAGCGGCCGCGCTGGTGGCAAGCGTGCTGGAAGTGGTGTGTCTTTGTCCGCTTCCACTCCCTCAGGAGCTTCAACCGCAATTGCGGTCTCCTGCGCAGCAGGCGGGTCTGGTGTTGCGTGCACTTGAGCTGGAGGAGCTGGAGGGACTGCTGCTGCGGGTGCTTCGGGCACAGGGGCTGCTGGAGGTTTGGGTTCTGCGGGTGCTTCTGGTGCTGGAGCTGCGTGTCCTTCTTGCGCAGGAGCTGCGAGTTCTGCTGGTGTTGCTGGTGCTATGTGTGCAGGGGCCGAGGGAGCCGCAACTGCGGTGCCGCCTGGAGCCGCAACTGCGGGTGGTGGCGTCGCGCCCGGTCGCCAAGCAGACGGCCGCAAATGAAAGCGAGGCGGCTCAGCAAGGCCGTACTGCGACGCGGGCCACTTCGCTAGGCACGGAAAATCCGCACATGCGTGCACCTTTATCTTCTTGGGGCACGGAACGCCGCTACTGCGGCTCAAGATGTTGGCGAGCCCAGTGGTGCCATACTTCGTTTTCCTCGGTGCGCAGCCGCTGTCGTAATGGAGCCACTCCACCTCGAAATGCGTTCCGTCCTCCTCGCCATACCATGTCCGCCCCACGGGAACATCCATGAGCGGTCGCGTGGCGAACGACTCGGGCCGGGCACTCGGCTGCGGGCTACAGAACTAGGAAGAGGGAGGGGAGGAGGGAGGAGCAACTGAAGACGATGCGGAGGGGCGAAGAAGGAGGTACATTTCAACAACGCCCGCGCGGAAGCCCCAATCATCGCGCGCACAGGGTTTCGATGCTTCACTCCATGCTTCTCTAAGAAAAACGCTCGCCCACACAAGTTGGCGCACTAAGGCGTGCACCCGTGGAACACCCTAAACCTTCCGCCTGCCTCCTCACACCGCCTCGCCCTCCGCGTGTTCACGCGCACCCAGCCACCCCGCAACTGCGGGCACTCAGTAGCCCCACCGCAACTGCGGCCCATACGGCTTCGGGCCTCAGTCGAACAGACTGGGGATTTGGAGCTCGAGGTAATCCAGAGCCGCTTGCTTGCGCTGGTGCTGCGTCATGCCCTCCCACTCGTAGTCGTAGCCCTTCACCGACTGCGCCGACTGCCACTTCTTCTTTGTAAGTTTCTTCACATCCATCTCGATCCTTTTGCCCTTGTTGGCACACTCTCGCGTGATGGTCGCGACCCAAGCGCCCTTGAAGTCCCAAACGACGGTGAAGCCAGAGCCGCTCCCCTGCGCCACGGGGGAGTCGACCTCCTTTTGCTTCGCCAGCGGGGTGGCAGGGTCAACCGCCGTTGCCCAGTCCCTGTCCGCCACTGCGGCCTCGTCCTTGTCGCCGTCGCCGATGTCGGGGACACCGCCGAGGCTCACGTCGTCCACGATCATGTCGATCAGCCACCCAAGGTCTGCAGCGTCCAGCCACAACGTCCTCCGCTTGAAGCTGGCCACCCGCACGTTTCGAACGGCCGTGTCGTGCGGAAACTTCATGGGGCTCTTTGCGGGCATCTGTACGGAGTGCACAGTGGCTATGGCCGACTCCACGGCCTCGCCCCTGGGCAGGCCAGTAGTCGCCGCACGCGTTCCAGTCTTCTGCTTCTTGGCGCTGGTCGGGGTCGCTGCCTGCTTCTTCGTGGCGTCCGTGGAGCTGACCAGGGCCGACATGGGGTCATCTGCTTCGTCCCCCGCGTCGCCGTCGCTCTCCTCGTCCGCAACTGCGGCGCCGCCCTGCTTCGCGAGTTCTTTCTTCAGCGCGTCCCAGGCCTTGGAGGCCTTCAAGGCCCCTGCGGTCGGTTTACCTTTGGCGCGCACCTTGAGCAGCCAAGCCTTTTGCATGTTCACGTGCACGAAGCTTATCTCTCCGAGGGGCCCTGCGTGGAGCACCTTGACATCCTTTTCGGGGATGGGGGTGGTCTGCGCAAGCCAACCTCCACGGATGCACAAGACCTTCTCAACGCACACAGGGCTCCATTCGCTCGAAGTCGGCATGTGTGCTACTGCGCTGGACACAGCCGCAGCTGCGGGCAAGGCGGAGGTGCGGGCAGTGGGGCCGCGCGCGGTTGAGCCAGATGGCGAGACGAACGCCTCCCTGGAGGGCCTCCCTCGGTCCCTGCGATCCTCGCGCCTCCCTGGAGGGCCTCCGCCCTCAGAATGCTTCAAAGCAGTGCCGGGGCACTGCTTTGAAGCACCTGGGTGCTTCAAAGCAGTGCCGCGGCACTGCTTTGAAGCATTCTGAGGGCGGAGGCCCTCCAGGGCCTCCGCCCTCAGCCCAGGGCCCTCCAGGCCCTCCAGGGCCTCCAGGGAGGCCCTCCAGGGCCTCCAGGGCCTCCAGGGAGGCCCTCCAGGGCCTCCAGGGCCCTCCAGGCCCTCCAGGGCGGAGGCCCTCCAGGGCCTCCAGGGAGGGAGGGAGGGAGTGAGGAAATGAGTAGTTTCGGCTTCCAACTTGGGAGGAAGGGGAGAAAGGAGGAGGAGAGAGGGAGGAAGTGGAGGAAGGGCGAGGGAGGAGAGGGAGAAGGGAGGGAGGAGGTCCGTTTCGAACCTCCGTGCTCGATCGTCAGCGGTCCGCTACTGCGGCATCAGCTAACAGAAGCAGTGACACTGCAAACTACACGAGCGTCCGCAACAGCGGTCACGCGTGCGCCCCCCCCTTCGGCCTGTTGCCCGCAACTGCGGTCACGCGAGCAAGCCGCCCTGACTGCCGCCACTGCGGCTTCTGAATTACTTAGAGCGACATCTTCCCGCTTTCGTCGAACCCTTTCTTCGATTTCTTCGGCGCGGGCTGGCCCGAAGGCTTCCCTTTGGCCCTCTTGGCCGCGTCCGTCTTCCACGTCTCCTCGGCCGCCTTCTTCTTCGGTGCGGTTTTGGGTCTCGCCTCCCACAGGAGCTCTTCTCCTTTCTTCACGGCCGTGGTATTCACCAGCACAGGGACATTCACGGCGAGCACGACCCCGCCTGTCCCAGGCACGCACACCGCCAATTCTTTCGTCTCCAGCTCCATGTTGATGCGCGCAACTGCGCTTTCATTACGGCTGTTTCTCTGCTGGATCTCCTGTTCCGTGACTCTGTTGACTGCCCAGAAGACGTGCATTGTCTCTTGCGCATCCCACTTCCATGCTCTCAACCGTGGTCAGCCACGTCGGCGGGCGTCTTGTCCGCAGGCGGCTTGAACTCGGGGTGCAAGTAGAAGGTCGTGGGCGTGGCCCCATTTGGATCTCCTTTCACCCAGACTTGCACGGCCACCCTCTCGGGGTGCGTGCTTGCGGCGTGCACCTTGGATGCCTTTGGGACGCACGGCCACAACTCGATGCATTTTTCGTCTTTTGCAGCGGTTGCCTTGACGGTGCGTTTCTCTGTGTCAGCGTCTTGCAACACCTCTACTTGCGCTTCCGCAACTGCGGACATGTGGCGCGCCCAAAGGCACAGCAACACTGCGCTGACCAAAGCAGGCTCCCGCCCCAGCTCCTTCGCTGCCGCTGAACGCCTCCATTCGGCGATTGGCAAAGGGAAGGATCCGCGTGGAATGGCCGTCGTGTCCCTGCTGCGCTGGTGGTTCGTTGGTAATTGCGTCGTGGGGTCAAAGGAAATGACCGTCGGCATCAACTCGTGCCCCTCTGCGGAAGCCTTTGTCTTCCCCGCCACTGCGGGCTCATTCGGTTCTGGGCGCGGCAACGCGTTGAAATCGAACCAATCGGGCTTCCCGCCTCCGACTCCCACTTCGCCGAGGGCCTTCTCAAGGGCGTCCCGATTGGACTTCGGCTCCACCTTCCCCGTGGCCTCCGCGCAAGCGCGGAGGAGCGCCTGACGATGTCCTGGGATACTTCGTTCCTTGACGTGGGTGTCCTTCAGGTACTGCATGAAGCCGTCTGCGGTCAGTATGCACAGGTTCGCCTTGAACTCGATCGCCTTCTCAGGGCCCATGCCGTCGATGGCCTTGCTCAGCGTGAACAAGTACAAACGGAGAGCCGAGTTCATGTCGATGAGGAAGTCTCGGAACTCCTTCTTCTTCCACGATTGTTCTGGGTCAGGGCACCACACAGGAGTGTCAACGCCCCTCTTCCTCGCAGGCGCGTTCCTGTAGCATCGCATCACCACGGCAACCTTGACCCACGGCACTTCGTCGGGAAGCTCGCTGGCTGCCCCGAAGGCACCGAGCCGAAGGGCCCTTCTCCTGGAGTTCACGTAGACCTCGCAGAACTGGAGCAGCAAGGGGATGAACTGCGCTTTCGTGCTCCCGAGCCCAACAACGAACGAGAACAGCTCAATGAAGTCTGGGTCCTGAACGACTCGATCGAGTTCGTGCATGACGGAGAGCTTGACCTTGTCAAAGGCAACCTGATCCGCAACTGCGGCGTGCAGCTCCGCGTCAACAGCCTTGCACAGAACACGGAGCGCGGTGAGTTCAGTCGTTCGCAACGCAAAATCGGCTCCTTTATTGAGGGACTGGCTGATGAGCGAAGCACCAGTGGGTTCCTCGTCCATGATTTTCCAGCTAAGCACTTCCATGAGCATACCCCCCTGCACGAGTTTCTTAGCGACAGGGTCATGTTCCGCCACTGCGGCCTTGTCGAGATTGCCGTCCTTATCGAGCACGCGCTTCAGCCTCGCGCTCTCGTCCTCCGTGAACTCCATGCCTTGGGGGATGGGCCACTTGGCTCCCAGGGCGCACGCCCGCAACACGAGGCACAAGTGGGAGTGCGAACACGTCCCATACGCAACGTCTGTTCCGCAACTGCGGTCGAAGCACGCAGCGAGGTGGCCGGTCGCTTTTTCCAGATTGTACTCTGTGTACGTCTGGAACTTCGGGTCCTCCTTTTTTCTCAGCACCAGCTCTTGTGCTGGGTACATCTGAACGCAGACACCTTCGTGGTCAGCTTCGGCTTGCGTGAATCCAGCCAGGAAGATTTTCACAGCGAGTTCCCGAACCCTTTCCTGCTGAGGGTAGTGCCCGCCTCGGTTGCCCGTGTGCGGGGCGAGCATGAGCACAGGGAGGCGCACCTTGTCCCCTGTCCTGAATCTAGACCTCAAGGCGTTGGCCCTCTGAAAGATCCCTTGCGTTCCGCCTGGAACTGCGGCTGTCTCGTCCGCCACTGCGGCTTTCTTGTCCGCCACTGCGGCATTATCTGTGCCGACGCTGTCGTTCATATCTGTGCCGACGCTGTCCGCCACTGGGGCCCGGAGCTCCGATATGGCGGACTATGGCACGACGTCCGTCGCTCAGGGTGGAGGCGTGTGTGCCAGGAGCCCAACGACCTGCTGAGCCGAATGCCTGCGGACGACTGAAGGCTCAGTTTTAATCCAAAATATCGGGCGAGAGCTTGGGGGGGGCGCAGGCTGGAGGAGGGAGGGGGGTGCAAGCTGGAGGAGGACGAGGAGGGGAAGGGGAAGGAGAGCTAGGACGGAGGTGGCGGGGGGATGCGGCCTGGAGGAGGACGGAGGGAGGAGGGAGGAGGGAGGAGGGAGGAGGGAGGAGGGAGGAGGGACGACGACGACGACGACTGCTGACGACAGACGACAGACTTGACGACGACGACGACCGACGACGACTGCTGACGACAGACGACAGACGCGACGACGACGACGGCAGCGACGACGACGAGGACGGACGACGACGATGATGATGACCCAGCGCGCGCACACTTATTGCAAACTGCGGCTTCGCAACCGCGTGCTCTCCTATTATACGCAACCGCAACTGCGGCTTCGCAACCGCAACCCCGCAACTGCGGGCTATCCTACACCGCAACATGCACTCCATCGCTAATGGGATGCACTACGCAGGCAGCAGGCGCCCAGTAGTACCGAGCTCTGTTCCGCAACTGCGGCTCCTCGGTCTTGCCGCACTCACCGCTCGTCCGCAACTGCGGCAGATCGCGCCTCTTCGTGCTTCCGCTTGCTCGCCCGACTCTGGCGTCCGTGGCCGACGAAGACGACGTATTTGGTGGATGCCCTCGCACCAGTGCGTGCTGAAGGTCTTCTCGTTGAGCTCCTTCTGAATGACCTTGCCGATTGGGGGCAGCGCTGCCAAGCCGAGCTTTTCTCTGACTCCGCTACTGCGGTCAGGGTCATCCTCCCACTTGGGCATGTACTTCGCTGGGACCCAGCGCCGAGAGATGATGGAGTCGCTTGTTCGATGCATCCAATCAGGGAGCCACTGGGGATCGTTCTTCGACGGCCTCCCTGCAGAATCCGCGTTGTAGTCCGCAATGCGCACGTCGCACGGGCCAATGGGGAGGACGTAATTCGGATGCATGACGCGTGTGCCCTCCACAAGGCCTCCGAACAGGGCGGGTCCAGCCCTGAGCACCACCCCCATCGGGCAGGTGTAGCTGGCTCCGCAACTGCGGCCAAATGCTTGGAGCTGCTCAGGCGGGATGTCAAACAGGCCGCACAAGAACCGCACATCATTTTTATGGATGGAAGCAACCGCGTCCTTGAAGAAACTTGGATGCCACGCTGTTTGTTCTGATTGCGTGATCTTCTGTTGGAGACGTTCGGTGACTGCGTGTCTGGACACGACGGCAAAACGGATCACCGCGGCAGGATTCATGTCGGAGCCCTTCAGGCGAAAGCGCAGGATCGTGACGGCGTGGGTGGCCCCAACAACATGACCCGCAACTGCGGTCTCTGCGATGATGTGCGGGCGCACGAGCACCACGCCCGTGTCTCTGAACAGGCCAACCGTCGTCCAGTAAGGCTCCGCGGTGTTGTTTTTCAAAGTGACAGCGTCTTCGACGGCAGTCCTGAGTCCAACGGGAACGTCGTAGCTGCAAGCGCCTTCGACGTTCCCCGTGCGGAACAGCTCGGGGTCCCATACGACGAAGACGACCGCCGCAGTTTGGTGCAAGATGCACCTGAAGACATCTTCCTTTGTTGCCACCTTCGTGATGACCACCACGTTGAACACCAAAGCGATGGTGGACGGAACCCGATTGCCGTCTGCTGTACGAAGGAATCCTTCGTTCCACTTGGGGCGTTCCCCAACGTAGTTTATCCCTGGAGGGGGCCTGGTCCGCTGCTTCTTCCGCGGTGCTCCCGCATCTTCCCGCAACTGCGGTTCCGACGGAGGCCCCGCGCGACCCCGCGACTGCGGTTCTGACAGCGGCGAGCCTTCCGTGGGAGGCGGCCTTTTCCTCGGCCGCGAATCGGCCGAGGCGATTGTCTCGGCGGCTTTCTCCTGGGAGGCGGCCTCGTCTTCGGGTTGGGCGCCTCGTTTGGACTCGGCTGCGAGCAGCACGGCCGAGGGCGCGCTGCTCCCAGATGAGCCGCGCGCGGCACCTGGCTCGCCGGCCACCCCCGCAACTGCGGTCTCGGTGGCGGCTCCCGTCACTGCTGGTTGGTCCTGCTGCTTCGTCGGCGTCTGCGCCCGAGGCCCCCATTTTGCCTTGGGGGTCAAGTGCGCCCTGCGCAACTGCGCCTCTTCGCGCCTCCCACCAGCAGAGCTCCCACTCGCAGCGCTTATCGGCGGCGGCGGCCGATATTCCCGCGAGGAGCTAGACGACTGCGGGGAGGCCTCGCGCGGCGGTCGCTCGGGGCTTCCGCAACTGCGGTCCTCCGTCGGCTCCGCGACTGCGGCATCCGCGGCAGCCCCTTGCAGGCCGAACCTTTCCCGCAGTTGCTGCTTCAGCTCGGCGAACCGCTTGTCGACCTCGGCTTTGCGACCTGGGTCCATGGCGTGGCCGCGCGCGGCCCCCGTCCGACGGGGGAACTGCGGCCGGCTTGGGAGAGGAAGGACAACGAGGGAGACGGCGGGGATGAGGACGAGGAAGGCGAAGAGGAGGATGGAGAGGACGCGACGGAAGAGGATGGCGCGAAGAGCTCAGACGAGGGTGAAAGGAGCAAGGGGACTGCGACGAGGATGACGGGGCAGAAACGGAGGAGGAGGAATCAACAAAGTCCGCAACTGCGGCCCTCGGGGGGGACTGCGACGAGGACGACGGGAAATGACTCGGCCAACGGAGGCGGGCTACGGCCAACGGAAGGAACTGCGACGAGGAGGAAAGGCGGAGGGAGGAGACTGCGACGAGGACGACGGGGAAGGGGCGACGAGGACGACGAACAACTGCGGATCCATCTGTTTAAGTACCTGTCTCCGCAACTGCGGCCGCGCTAATTAACGTCACGAGTGCTTCAACGGAGGTGATGCGCGCCCGAAGCACCTAATTACAGCGGTCAGTCGTGGGAGCGCCGCAACTGCGGCCAAGCTGTATGAAGTCGCTAGAAGGCAGCGCCGCAACTGCGGCCGAAAGCGCGCATAGTGAGTCAAACGAGCGCGGCGTCACGCGATCGGTCCCCGCAACTGCGGTTCCATGGCTGCGCAATCCCGCAACTGCGGTGTCAAGGCTGCGCGGACCACCGCGGTTGCAGCTGCGCCCCCTTGCTCGCGTCGAACCGCCCAGGATTCGGATGGGCGTGCAGCATCTTCCAGAACGTGAACGTTCCGTGGCCATCGCTCTTGCCGAGACCTGCCCTCGGGCCCCGCACGGGATGCGAGTGCGGCTCCACCTCATACGTGTTGAACTTCGGGCTAGACCAGGATGGGTGGACGCGAATGCCCGAGCCGTCGTCGCGGATGAGGACGAAATCCCACTGGGGCAGAGGGATTCTTTGCGCCTGTCCTCTGTCCACCCCTTTCGTGTGCCTCATGTTGTCGAGACTGCTAGGGCACGGGCGGCACTCGCAGCGGACCAACCCGCGACTGCGGTCATTGTCAGGGCCGCACACGACGCGCAGCATTGTAGGTCCATCCATCTGCGCGACCATCTCCAGCCAAGACCACGGCACTTTGACAGTGTGGTCCCAGTCCCAATCCCTGTTGTCCTGCGCCTTCCCCTTTGCGCGGTACTTAAGGATCTTCGAAATTTCCTCCGCAACTGCGGTACCTCCGAAGACGGGCGTGCGGCTGCCGAAAGGGTTTTCTCGGTCTTCGTACTCGTCTCGGAACCACTTCAAGGCCGCGTTGTGCTGCTTATAATTGCCGTTCCAGTTCGCCCTGAAGTTCTCGAAGAATTCCAACTTGAAAATTGGCAGCGGCTCATTGCGCACAATTTGAAACAGCGCAACTGCGCCTTGTTCTTCGCGCCCTGGGGGAAGCAGGGGACCGCCTCCTTTGCCCGCCGCTGTTGCGGCCGCGGGCTCCGCGGCAGGAGAACCTGCCGAGGCACTCGAGCGGCCACCTTCCCATGCATTCCACCAGCCACCCTCGTCGTCCCACCAGCGGGCGCCCTCCATTCCCCAACCCTCGCATCCGTTGCCGCCCCATCCGCCGCCCTCCCATCCGCGACTGCGGTCACTTCCGTCGCCGCCATCCTGCGCTTTTCCTCTCCATCCGCCAAGAGAATCTCCGCCGCCCCAGCCGCCACTGCGGTCACCTCCGCCGCCGTATCCGCCACTGCGGCCGCCCCAACCCCCACTTGTTCCCCAACCGCCGCCGCTGCTCTTTGAAGAATCCGCAACTGCGGCCCGTGTTTCCTCTTCCGCTTTGTCATCCCACCCTGCACGCATCTCTGCCCCGACTGCAGGCCGCGGAGGCGGGCGCGAGCCCGCCCAACCGCCGTGAAACCTACCGTCGGCGCGGGCTTGAGCCGAACGTGCATGGAGGAGGAGGATGAGGAGGAGGAGGGTGAATGTGAGGAGGATGATGCGTTCCTGGGAGGTGTGCCTTCGCGTGCAACACAAGAGCCCTGAGAATTCCTGAGGCCCCTCCAACAGCCAAGGACGCGGATGACAAGAAAGTCGAGAAGATTGGGAACCGATTGAGGATTAAGAGGCGTGCGACGAAAGGGATGATGATGACGAAGAGGAAGATCAGTGAAGGGGAGGAGCGGACAGGAATTATGGAGGAGTGATAGCAGAGGAGGAAGAGGGGGAAGGGGGAGGAGGAGGAGGAGGAGGAGGAGGGAGAGGAAAAGGGGGAGGAGGAGGAGGAGGAAGAAGGGAGGAGGAGGAGGAGGAGGAGGAGGAGGAGGAGGAGGAGGAGAGGAGGAGGAGGAGGAGGAGGAGGAGGAAGAGGAGGAGGACGACGACGACGAGGAGGAGGAGGAGGAGGAGAGGGAGAAGGAGAACGGGGACAGGAGGACAAGGACGGAGAAATATAACAAATGAGGGGGGGGAGGCGGAGGAGGAGGAGGACGAGGAGGAGAAGCAGGAAGAGGAGGAGGAGAGGGGGGAGGAAGAGTGCGCGTGAGACTGGGAGAACGAGGTAATTAATTAGAGAGGGAACGGGGGAGGAGGGAGGACAAGGAAGAGCATACAGCGACGTGAAGAGGAGAAGGAACAGACGAAGGCTCCTGCTGATCGCATTTCCGCATCGTTCAAAGCAGTGCCGGGGCACTGCTTTGAACGACTGGTGATGTTCAAAGCAGTTCCCCGGCACTGTGTTCCATCGTCGCCGTTATAAGGGCTATCGGATTAATGGTCCACACCATGCTTAAGGATGAGTGCGACTAAAAAATCCTGCGGGAGATGGGGCACAAGGGCCGCAGGAAGACTTGCCGTGACGCCCGCGAGCAGTTCGAGGAAACCATCGGCCCTCTCCCTGGGCCATCTGATCAAGCATGATCAGAGGATGGAAGGCTCCAATACCTGATTCTCGAGCCCACATGAGTCGTACTGTCGTGGATTGGACAGTGAAAGCATGAGAAGGAACCCGGACAGACCCTAACATATTAACCCACGATGTGGTCTGCTGGCACAACTTGTTGGCCTAGATCCCGTCAGTGGTCGATTGCCCTTTACGCTCTCACACCCAAGAAAGAACGAGCAACCACCCGCGCTTCGAAATCAATGTCTGAGCGGTCATGTTCTTCGTGGGTGCCCAAGAAAGAACAGGACGACGCGGGATAAACTATGAACTAGCTCTGGTGTCCACGTAGTACGGGCCCCAAATTCACAAATCAGCATTGAGATACAAGCGGCTGACCAAACAAATCAGACTGACGTTCGAGGGAAGCCCAAGATTCTCATACCCGAGCGGGGCCCGAAGAGGATCTCCAACGGTCCGAGCGAGCAAGCGGCCGCGCCCACAGGTGGGCCAGCAAGCCCCACCCGACGCGGGAGTCGACATGTTGGGGGCCGATGCCTGTCTGACTACCTACCAAACCACCCCAGCGTAACCCGAAGATCCGAATTTCGGGTGGGGGGGGGGACGTGTTCCATACGTGTTATGTTCCCCGATCCCCCCCATCACCACCGGACATGGAGGACACATTGAGGCCTTCGAGTTGGGTTGGGGTGGCTTGGTGGGTGGTGTCCGCCTGCATCCCCCGTAGAGAGCAAGCCGCCAGCCGATTGGGTCGGCGGTGGACGCTTCGCCCAGCAGGCCTCGGAGAGCTCCCGGCAGCCACGCGGCAAACGCCGAACTCCAGGGTCGTCCATGGCCCGAACTCCAGGGTCGTGTAGTTGCCCGCCGTGTAGTTCCCCGTCGCGTTCGCCGTCGCGTTCGAGGCGTTCGAGCTCGAGGCGTTCGCCAGCCCCTCTGGGCTGATCTCCTGAAGGTGGGAGCAATATGTTTACTGACTAGAGCATCCCCGCTTATGCTCGAGTAGAGGACTTGAGTGTACGTTCGAGGATCGGCGATCGTCGAACATCTGGAAAGTTTGACGCCGCCAGGTCACGCTTAATCGTCCTCCGCCGTTGCGCCTGCAGAGAGGTGGAGAGCGCAGGTCAGGTGAGATCACTGCATCTGTCCTCACGGCTCGATGCTCTCTGTCCCTGCACGCCGTGCCGGCGGCCGCGAGGCTGGGGCGCCAATGGCAAAGAGTGCAAAGGACCCTTGCCCATACACCAGAAGGTACTAATCCTCGAGTGCAGCAGGCGCGAGACCCGATTTGCTTAGGGTGCGCTGCCCTGTGCTTCTGATCGCGCAGGCAAGCGCTGACCTGGTGCTGACATTGGGTTTGGGCATGGGTGCACCTTCTCTGAACAGTCATGTGCGAGGCGCGCCTCCCTGGCGCCCCGCGAGCGACAACCATCGAAAGGTTAGGGCACCTGCTGGGGCCCTGGCTAAAGAGGGAACGCACCCGAATTGCGCTAGACTCGTAGATCCGTTCATCCACTCTTCTCCGTCCCGGGCGTCCCCCTGCATGCATCCTCCTCCAATCTCGCCCTCTCCCTTCACCTCCTCCGCCCCTGCCGTCCTTGCTCCTGCTCTTCCTCCGCCCTCTCTCCTCACTTCTCCACTCCTCCTCCTCCTCCTCCTTCCTCCTCCTCCTCCTCCTCCTCCTCCTCCCTCCTCCTCCTCCTCCTCCTCCTCCTCCTCCTCCTCCTCCTCGCACATCGCTCTCCCCTTCTCCCTCCCGGCCTCCTGCCACATGACTATTCCTGCCACCATCCCTGGTCTGTTCCTGGCCTTCGCTCTCCTCGCTCGTCCGCCCCCCCCCCCTCGAGTCTTGCAGAATGCCAGGGTCCCGTGCCTGCGCCAGGCGCCCCCCTCGGCTCCGACCCGACACCAGGACAAGGAGAAGCAAAACGGGGAGCGCAATGAGAAGCACGAGGAGCTGCGAGGCGCTGCGAAAAAGGGGAGATCAACGAGGAGACGCCCAGGGCAAGTGCCAGAGAACACGGGCACTTCCAGCCCATCATCGGCCATGGGGGGGGAGGCCCAGCGAACTCCTCTCCAACCAGGCCCCGGGAGAAGCAGGAGCAGGAGGCACATAGGGGGAGGAGGGTCTCGAGTATACGAGGACACGTCTTGGAGAGGACCGAAGAGGCGTCCTGGACTCTGCGGGGAGGTCGTCCACATGCCCTCACCTGCTTGCGCCTCCTCCACCCCCCCTCCCCCTCCTCCACCTCATCCCGCTCATCCTCCTCCTCCTCCTCCTCCTCCTTCTCCTCCTCCTCCTCCTCCTCTTCTCGTCCTTCTCCTGTTTCCTCCCCGTCGTCGTCCTCATTCTCGTCCTCGCTGTTTCTCCGCGTTCCTCCTTGTCCTTGTCCTCGTCCTCCTCGTCCTCCTCCTCCTTCTTCCCTCCTCCGTGTTCCTCCTCGCCATCGCCCTTCCTCCCGCAAGGTCATTCCCCTCTCCCCCTCCCCTGGCCTCCTGCGTTCCTGCGAGGGACATATGATGGGGGGGGGGGCATCTGAGGAGCGAAAAAGGAGGCAAGCTAGGTGCGCTCGCGCCATACCTGACATCGTACCCCATCCCCCCAACACCCTACCATGTACCCCATCCCCCCAACCCCCTACCATGGCGAAGATCTCCTCTGCAAGTTGGCCGAGAACGCGGGCATGGAGCCGACGATGAGACGGCAGCGCCAGAGTGGAATAGCCAGAGGTGAAGAAACGAAACTAAACATGAAGCGAGATCGCTTTCTGGATGGACCGACAACATCCGGATTGAAATACTCACAAGCGGACACAAGCGTCAAATGAGAGCCGACGGAGGAAGGGACGCGACGTTTGACACTCCAAAGCGTGACCAATACCAATTCGCCGATGTTCAGCAATAAACTTGGCCCGAAACCGACAAATGCCGCTGTTGGGCAAGCGACGTCTTGCATCAAACACGGATACCGTCCGCGCAAAATCTTTCGTTTAGGGAAACGAAGCATGGTATAAACATAAAAACTCGGAGGTCCGCGCGGATTTCGTTGATCCGAGCTGTACCCCCATCCCTGGCGCGCGGAGCGCGCCAGGGGCGGCGCCAGAGACGCCGCCGGGGGGCCCCAGCGCGGATCTGCACGAGGTGGGCGTGCTAGAACGCCACGTGATGCCTGGCAGGGTTTCTGTACGCCTTCTGAGGCTCCCTCCCGCTCCCTGGCGCACTTTCTCGCATCGCTGCCCTCCAGGGCCTCGTGGCTCGTGGAACGGTGGCGGAAGAATACGTTCGAAACCGCGGAAATGAGAAGGCCCCCCTCTCTTTATTCCCACACTCCCCGTGCCGACCAGGTGGCCCCGCCCCTCCTGGCCGCCGCCGTAGCCGAGCAGCCAGCCGCTCTGCAGGCGCAGCTGGTACGCGTTGCCAGGGGTCAGCGGGTGGGCCTCTGCACGGATGCCGCGTCCCCCCCCCCCATCCCTCCTCGTGCTCTCCTCCTCCTCCTCCTCCTCCTCCTCCTCCTTCCTCCTCCTCCTCCTCCGCCTCCTCCTCCTCCTCTGGCCTCCTCCCCTCCTCCTCCTCCTCCTCCTCCTCCTCCTCTCCTCCTCCTCCTCCTCCTCCTCCTGCCTCCCTCTCCTCCTCCTCGTCGCCTCCTCCTCTTCCTCCTCCTCCTCCTCCCCTCCTCCTATCCTCCTCCTCTTTCTCTTCCTCCTCCTCCTCCTCCCCCTTATTTCTCTTCCTCCTCCTCCTCCTCTTCCTCTTCCTCCTCCTGCCGCCGCTTGTGCTCGGGGCGCTCCGGAGGGCGTCGACGACGGGGATGTCCGCGAGGGGGGGCGCAAGCCATGGCCTGAGGCATGTGAGCGGCCCAAGGGGGGCCAGGGGGATTCATGAAAATAAACAGAAGGGTTAGGGAGGGCATGTCCTCCGACTGGCGGGTTTTGGAAGAAACCTTAAACATAGCCTAAAACAGATTCAAGTATTGCCCTATATGTAAAAAAACGGCACCCCATCATATATTTGACTATGTTTGAATATTCCGCCTGTAGAGGGCATGCCCGAATTAGCAGAGGGACCATGCAACCCTCGGAGAGATCACGGTCCCAGCCATGATGTCCACCCGCCCTGGCTTGCCATCGCTTGGACGTCCATCCCCCGTGCATTGTCCGATGCGTCGTGCGTTCCTCTTTTGGAACATGAGCCCAGATGCTACTCGATACTCGACGGTCCTCGCCGAGAAAACATGCGCACGTCGGAGCGATGCCAAGATCATGGCCCCGGCCATGGAGCACATTCTTTTGGTCGCGGCCATAGCGGGCGTTATGGGGGGGACGGCAGGGGACATTACGTAGCGCCCGCAACCACAGACTGTGGTGCCAGGCGCACTGCGGCACTGCAAGGGACGCACTGATGGAGGGAGCGTTACGTGATGGTGGGGGGGGAGAGAAGGGGGGGGCATGGGGCAGCCCAAAGGTACCCATACCGCTACTCCCCGCACCTCTCCCCGGGGTGCGTTCTGGCCAGGACTTCGAGGCGTTGCAGCGGATAAACCAGAGGTTGCAAACGAGGGCCTCCCAGAAGTGGAGAAATCCGGCGAAGGGCAGCGGTATGGATACCTTGTCCTCCTCTGAGGGGACGGGTGGGGGGCATAACGAGAGGTATGGTCCCGCTGGGTGAACCGAGAGATCTCTGGGAGCACGGGGGTGGCCCTGGAGCCTCTTCGGGCCATCCCTGAGGCCCGCGTGGGGGCGAGGGATGGAGGAGGAGGAGGAGGAGGAGAAGGAGGAGAAGGAGGAGGGGGAGGAGGAGAGGGAGTAGGAGGAGGAGGAGGAGGAGGAGGAGGGGGAGGAGGAGGAGAAGGAAAGGGAGGAGGAGGAGGAGGAGGGGGAGGAGGAGGAGGAGGAGGAGGAGGAGGAGGAGGAGGAGGAGGAGGAGGAGGAGGAGGAGGAGGAGGAGGAGGAGGAGGAGGAGGAGGAGTACCCCCCCCTCCCTGGTCGTCACCCCCCTCGTGGGCCGCCCCCTGGAGGAGCGGGGCCTCCAAACCCGCCTGCGCGGGGTCCCCCCCAGGCCCGCCGACATGCATCTCTTCAGGTCGGGCGTGTCCCCCTACAGGCGAATCGTGGACGAAATCAAAGAAAAGGAAAAGTCAAACCATGCTTCGGCATGAACACCCTTCTATCGAAAAACGTCCCCTGACTATGCTTGGACTACTTCTGATGTGTTCCTCCCGTAGAGGGACGCGCCCCACTGATCCCAAGGGGGGGAGGGGAGAACAGGGCGGGCGGCAAGGGGGGGGGGGAAGGCTTCCTGGCAGCAGGCCGCCTCTCCGAGCCGGCGCGGGCCCGGCGTCGAGAGGCGCGGCCCGCGCCCTCTTCCGAGGAGGCGGCCGGGCGCCTCCAGAGGAGCCCCCGCACCTCCCCCGTTGCCCCCTCTGCGCGTGGCTGCCTTGCTTTTTCTGGGGGAACAAAAAGTGGCATAAACATTAAAACGCGGAGTTCCGAGCGGATTTCTCGAATCGGCGCTGGGGTTCCCCCGGCGGCGCCTCTGGCGCCGCCCCTGGCGCGCGGAGCGCGCCAGGGAGGGGGGTCCAGCGCCGATCCGAGAAATCCGCGCGGACCTCCGAGTTTTTATGTTTATGCCATTTTTCGTTCCCCTATCTTCACCTCTCGGTCTCGGGCGCGTGGCACTAGGGGGTGGCCTCAGCGGGTGGGAGACAGCCTCACGCGGGGGCCCTGTGAGGCCCCCTTCTGGTGCCAGCGGGCCCTCCTCCTCGTCGTCATCGGCCCAGACCGATCGCTCCCCCTCAGCCTCGCAGCGACGACGCGCGGGCTCGGAGTGTGCAGCCATGCGAGATGTGAGGCCGTCTGGGGCGAGCCGGCCACGATCACGTGCTCGGGTCTGACATGTTGCAGGGGGCCCCCTTTCACCCCCCGAGCCGGGGCCCCCTCTGGAGCCAGCAAGGCCCCCTCTGCGCGTGGCTGCTTGCTCCTCGCTGCAACAGCCCAGGCCCGCCCGTCCTTCGCCGAAGTCCCAAGGGCGGGTGGTAATGGTGGGCGTCGTCGTCGTCGTCGTCGTTGTCGTCGTAGCCGACGGGGTTACGATCGTCGTCGTCGTCGTCGACGGGGTCATGTTCGCCGTCGTCATCCTCCTCGTCGTCGTTGTCGACAGTCGTCGTCCTCCTGCTTTCTGGGAGGTCTTTGTAAGAATTGTGTGGCAACTCATAGGAGCCTCTCATGCCATCTTGCTGGCTCTTGCGAGTCGACGCTGGCCGACGCTAATCGACGCCTAAACCCATACTAAATCAACGCGAATCGACGCTAGGTAGGCGCTTGCTCCTCGTTTACCAGACGTCAGCCTACATGAATGCACTCGGGAAACGGGATTGCAAGGACATGCAAGGCTCCCCCCTGCCCGAGGTCTTCATAAAAAAACGATCATCGGCTGCTTGGCCAGCTTATGGGTCCGCCGCGGTCTAAAAACTTTGAATAGCGTGTCGCGGCGGCGGCCCGAGCAACACGCTATGCCTTGCGAGTGGATAGCGTGTCGCTCCGCTCCGCGGGGCGGGAATCTCGGAAAGGCTCGGAACATTAACGCTCAGGGACTGGTATGTGGATAGCGTGTCGTTCCAAAGCGTGGTGTGCCAGAGCTGGCGGAGCGATACGCTAAGCCAAAATTCTTGACCGACGGCGGGACTGGCTCAGACGAAGCCCCGAAGAGCGGAGTTAGACGGGACGGCGTTGCAATAGGCTGGCATTCGACCACGGATACATGAGCACCGATGCCAATGTTCAACCTCCCAGCACTTGCGCCCTAACCTCCCGGCCCGTTGAGCAGGGGCCGACCGTCCTGGCATTCCTATAGGACGATCACGGGATTCCATTATAATAAAGAATGTTTCATGACACAAGCAATGTTCTTGGAACGCAAGCCCGATGTGCTAAAACAAAACACCTTCCGCTGGAAATGATCTAAGAGCATCCCGTGCAAACCTCAACATGTTATGATAACACCATTTGGCACGCCCGGAGGCGAGCCGGGACGCTTCGCCAGTGCTTGAGGCCGATCTCTCCCCACCTTTGCATGCCGAGTGCGACCAGTCCCCTCGCGGTGGGGCGCGCTCTCACCGAAGACCCTCCCCGACGGTGGGCCCCACCCCGGAGCGATCCCGCACGACGCCCGAGCGCAGAGTCCTCCGTGCTCTGGCCTCCGGGCGCCTCGAGGCGAGGCGAGCCTTGCCCGGGGCCATGGGCCGACCGTTCAACAACAGCGAGAGTCCGGCCCGCTTGTCCTCCTCCTCCTCCTCCTCCTGCTCGGGCATCCTCCCTCCCTCCCTTCTCCCTGCCCGGCCCCCCCCTCCCATCCTCCATCCGTCCGTCCGCCGTCGGCCCTCGCCCCCCTCCCGCCCTCCTCCCGATCCTGCACCTGTTCCTCATTCTGCTCCTCTCCCTGCTCGTACACGACCTGCCGGCACTCTCCTCCCCGTCCCTATCCCCCTCCTTCACGCCTCCCCCTCTTCTCCTCGTGCTACTCCGCGTGCCTCTCCCCTCACCCGCCCCACTCTTCCAACTCACCCCTTCCAGTTCAGGCACCATTCGTGAAAGTATGTCTCTTCAAATCCTCGGCAACAACACATAACCTCCAGCAGTACATATCATAACTCCAGCCGCAACTACCAGAACGAGGGGGCCCTTGGCCGGGAGCCCTGGGGCACCCCGAGCGGCCGCCGAGGCTGCCGCGCCCTCCACAGCTTGACAGGCAGCCGGCGGCGGGCGAGAACGGGAAGGGAGAAGGAGGAGGCCTTCTCAAAGGCGGCGGGGCTTCTCAGAGGCCCTCTTGCCTTCTGACAGGGTCCCGGTGCCTTCGGGGACGGCTCGGCAAGCTCAGCTCCTCGCCGTCGGCCAAAGACTGGGCACTCCTCCGGCTCGCCGTCGACCGAAGACTGGGCCACCCCCTGTCGCGCATCGCACCCCACGGAGCGAGGCTGCCTCCGCGCCCTTCGCGGCGCCGCCTCCGCGCCTCTGGAGGTGACCTCCCCATCCGACCTTCTCACGGGGGGAGGGGAGCGGCTGCCGTCGGGGATCTGCTGGCCCGGGTCAGTCCGAGCCTAGGTCCGTCAGGCCTGGCAAGCCCCTGCAAGATGCTGCAGGGCCCAGCAGGATCCGGCACCGCAGACCCGGGTCGGTGCGACCCCGGCCCTGCAGCATCCTGCAGGATCCTGCGCTCTGACCAGCCCCCACTTGTTGAGCAGGGACCGACCGTCCAGGCATTCCCATAGGCCTACCACGACATTTCTTAGAACCCCCAAAACGTTCTCATAACAAAAACACTGTGCTTGGAACATGCACCCGATGCGTTAAAACAGTACAGCCTCAGCCAGACATGTTCTAAGAACATGTCGTGCAGACCCCCAAGGCTTCTTCGAACCAGACGCTTCGCCACTACCTCGAGCTTGCATTGAACCCGTCTCTTGAGCCCCTCCTCCTCCTCCTCCTCCTCCTCCTCCTCCTCTTTCTCCTCCTCCCATTCCTCCTCCTCCTCCTCCTTCTCCTCTTCCTCGCCAGCCCGCCAGAAGATCTAGCCTTCTGGACGCGCCTGGTGATGGTACAGCCATCGCCTGATACCTTCCCTCCTCCCTCGACGGCGACGGACCCTCTCCTCCAGGACGGCGACGGTAATCCACTGTCCTTGCAGGAATTTGTCGAGCGCAGCGCTAAGTGTGACATCGTGGTCGATGGATCGGCCTCGCAATGTATCATGGCTGATCTGAGGAGAGCCAGTTTTGCTGCCGTGTTTTTGGAGCCAGGGCCCGAGTACAAAGTTCGGATCAGGATGATGGCCCCGATTTGGCCGTATCGTCATCAGACGCCGCAGGCGGCGGAGAACGATGGGCTTGCCACTATTTGTCTGTTCACGTCTGGCCACAACACCCATTACAGTGATTGCAAAGGGGCTGTGCGAGTGCACAATGCGTCGGATCAGGCCCAACTAGGACCAAAGCAGATGTTTGCGGGAGTGCGTCGCGCAGCCCAGCAGGCTGCGGGATATAGTGCTGCGGGGAAGGCCTGGCACACGCCAGCACACCGCTCGGAAGATGTCATCCTCGCGCTCCCTCCCGACGAGAGGCGCATTGCTTTAGGCAATGAGGACGCCGACCGTCGTCTCGCCTGTACGCTCTCTCCCTCCACCTTCAGGCTGCACCTGCCGATCTTGAGAGGCTGGATAGTCAGGTGCAGCTCCTCGGTTCTTGTGCCCGCATGTTTGGGGTTGTTTTGCCCCTCTTTCCGAAGCGTGAGTTTCAGCGGCCTCCCAAGGCTGCGCGTGTCCCGCGGGTGAAGCCACCGCCTGGCTGGCATGTTTGGGAGAGTCTGGAGTCGGGCACCCGTTTTCGGTGCCGCTCCGGTTTCCAGGTCGTGTTCGAGAACGGCGAACGACCCATGAACGGCTGTCGTGGGCCCCCGACGGCCCTGAGGCGCCTCGAGGGTGCTGAGTCGATCCGTGGTCACCAACTGGGCTTCGCCGAGCTGGAACGATCGGGTCAGATGTTGTTTTTCTGTATACGCTGTGCATGGTGCGTGTACCAGCCACCGCTGCCACCTCTTGGGCCAACAGTGTTCCAAGGTCCTGAGGCCCTCTAGTGAGTGCCCTCGATCGTATAGGCCGCGGTCTTCACCCTCACTACAGGTTGAATTCAGAGGGTGACAATCGGTGTCGCGAGCACTGCCCAAGGCAATGCTCCTTGCTGCCCCTCCGCCGTCCTCGGCTGTCAGTGCACGGCTGATCGACAACGACCGCCTCCGTGCGCTGGCTGAGAGGATTCGGGCGAAGGAGGCAGCTCACGACCCAGCATAGTCGTGGATGAAGCTGACGTTCTGCCCCAAGGTCGTTGCGTCCTCCTCTTCCTCTTCCTCCTCCTCCTCCTCCTCCTCGCCGTCGTCCTCCTCCTCCACTTCCTCTGCCGTCAGGCCGAGGCAATTTTCAAATGCCTCGCCACCGCGGATAAGCGGTGCAGCCTGGGCTCCGTGTGGCACCGCCTGAATGCGGTGTGGGTCCGATGATGTCACGCTCCTTATCCCGCCCGCTCGCGGGTGCGATAAGGAACGGGCGGAGGGCGGCACTTCCCTCTGGGAGGTTCGTGGTCGTTCGTTGTCGTCCTTCGTGTCTCGTTTCGTCGTCGTGTCCGTCGCCCCTTTCCTCTTTGGGAGTTGCGGCACGGCCCTGGATTAAGTTCCGGGGTGGACGTTGTTTGCGCTCCTGGGCCGGAGAGTGGCCCCTCCCCCCTCCACGCCCTGCTGCCGCCGCTGTCGCCGTTGCAGCTGTCAGGCCAGGGCTTTTAGTGCCCTGCCACCTCGGCCAAGAGGTGCGGCCTGGGCGCGGGGAGACCCCAATGGCACCTCCTGGTCTGAGGTGAACCGCCGTTGACGATCACGGAGGCGGGGCCCGCGGCTTCCCGCCTGTAACCTCTTGGTTGCAGTGCTCTTTGCCGCGGGCACACTGTTGCCGTGCTTGTGAGGGTTCGGGCGCTGGGCAACGCTCCGTGTATTGTCCATTGGGCGCCGATCCCGAACCCCCACGCGCCATTTTGGCGCGGGGTGTAGGGCGGTCCTTGGTTTGCTTTCTTTTTCTTGATTTCTTCCCTACGGCACAGCGTTTCTGGCGCTATTGGGAGTTAGTCGAGGAAAGAAGGCCGGAGGTCAGGTCCCAGCTTGTGTCCGTGATTCCCTCTTTTTGCGCGTGTGCCCTTGGTTTTGGCCGTTGGCCACTTTGGCCGTTGGCCAGGGCACGTTGGCCCGCGCTTTGCTGAGCGCCACGGTTTGTTCCTCCTCCACTCCTCCACTTCCTCTTCCTCCTCCCCCTCCTCATCCTCCTACTTCTCCTCCTCCTCCTCCTCCTCCTCCTCCTCTCCTCCTCCTCCTCCTCCTCCTCCTCTCCTCTCTTCCTCTGCGAGGCCCCCCCGTCTCTCGAGCCCCCAACACCGGGGTCGCAACGCCCCCCGGCCAGCCCCTCTTTAAGGCCTCTTCGGCGCGCAGCCTCCGGCGAGGAGGGGCCCCGCGCCCAGCGGCGCGGGGGCCCTTCGAAGGCTCGGAGGCCCCCAAACGGGGCGGTGACCACACCTCCCCCTCCTCCTCCTCCTCCTCCTCCTCCTCCTCCTCCTCCTCCTCCTCCTCCTCCTCCTCCTCCTCCTCCTCCCTCCTCCCTCCTCCTCACTCCTCCCTTCTCCTCTTTTTCCTACTTCTTCTCTTCCTTCTCCTCGGGTCACCGCACGGTTCTGGGACTCGAGTCCCTCTCCGAGGACGTCTCGGGCGACGGGGGCATCCGAGGTCCCAAATCGCGTGCGTGGACGGACCGTGCGGTGAGGTCTTGGGGGATTCCGAGGTCACCGCACGGTCTGTCACCGCACCGCTTCGGGACTCCAAAGCGGCCCGCCACGGGCCCCCGGCCCAGAGCGGGCCCCCCAGGACTACCTACCAGAACCACCCCACCCCTACCAGAACCACCCCTACCCACCCCGTCGGGCTGGGGGTATGCTGCTCCTATCGTGCTCAAGGACCGCATCCCAGAAATAATTCCGAGCGCCCAGAAGAGTGTCGAAACAGTGTCGAACGAGTATCGCCTCTCAGGGCCCGACACGTGAAAACACTCCAATTTCGGTACTTCCCTGGTGTTCGAAATTCTTGATGGCGATCAAAGCTAAAGTAGGTTGGAACATCATAAGGCTCGGGGTCGATCCGGTTCCACATTAATGTTTCTTTCCATGTTCCCCGACGCCCCCCCGCCCCCCACTGGGAATGGCGGGCGACCTGGGGCCTTCGGGTTGGGTGGGGGTGGTGTGGTGGGTGGCGATCCCGGAGGGCTCACGTCGGGGATCTTCTGACCTGGGTCAATCCAGATCCGGGTCAGTCAGGCCTCGCAGAATCTTGCAAGATCCTGCAAGATCCTGCGCCCAAGCCCGGGTCAACGTGAAAGATCCTGCAGGATCCTGCCCCCAAGCCCAGGTCGGTGCAACCCTGGCCCTGCAGGACCCTGCAAGATCGGGCGCTCTGGCCGACCCCCGCTTGCACGGAGTCCCGCCGCTGGAGCCCCGATCGCGACTCGGCCTGGGCTTCCGGGGGCCCCGGCCCAGGACACCGCCGGAGGATCTGCGCCTGCTCGTCCGCGGCGGCGCATGATGGGCCCATTCTCCACCATCACTGCCATATGTGGAAAAGGAAAAGAAAGAGGAGGAGGAGGAGGAGGAGGAGGAGGAGGAGGAGGAGGAGGAGAAAACGAGGAGGAGGAGGAGGAGGAGGAGGATGAGGAGAACCTTCTCATCCTCCCTTCTCCCCCGTCTTGCATATGGTAGTGGTGGTTGAAAAGTTGCCTATCAGGCGCAGGGCCTCCCGCCCCGGCGGCGGCGGCGGCGGCGGCGGCGGCCCCGCGCGCGGCGCGGGCCAGCGAAGACCCCGCAAGCGGCTCCGGCAGCTGGCCGGCGGCGAGACGGACCTGAGCCGCCCAGCGCGCGGGGCGCCGAAGGGGTCGTCGGGGGGAACGAGAGGGGGGGATGGCAAAGGGAAGGGTAGAGAATCAGCTCACGTAGCTGATTTTCCCCGCGCCTCCAGGCGCCGGGAGGCGCCCATGTAGCAAGGAATGGGCCCGGCGGCGGGGCCGAAACCAGCTGCATGCAGCAGATTTCGTAACCCCCCCTTCACCTATCCCCCCTTTTCGTTCGGCCCGAGATGGGCGGGGAGGGTGGTCGCTACAGAATGGAGAACGCCAAGATGGGAAGTCTCGCCGAGCCGACGAGAAAAGTATGCAGAAGGTTCGTAGACCTGTACGCAGTCGAAGTGCTTCTCGCGTGGATGCGACGAGGGGATCCATGTCGGAGCAAATCGAGTATGTAGTCGATCTCCTACTGCCCTGGATGGAAAATGGCCCTGGGGAAAAGACTAAACGCTCCTGGGACCCCGTACTGGCAAACAAGTAGAGTTCCAAACGATCCCCACCCAAGATGTTCAACATATCAACATTAAGGTCCTTAACGTGTGTCAGTCGTGTACACTGCTGATGTAGGTGATTGGTCTGTAATATTGATGCACGTCCTTGCAGTATGTGATTGGCGTCTGATCAGAAAAACCTGTCCCTGGTGACTACGCTACACAATTGCGTGCATTCGGCGTGTATTGTTGATGTCTGTTCTCGGCGACAGCCTTTGAAGTACGCAAGTGCCTGGCACATGGAATTGGTACCTGCGTTTGATGCGTAGTAGTCGCACATGCTGACACTATGTTCTTGTGGTGTATCAATGATGGGCGTTCCTGGCGTGTGTTATTCATGCCGCTGGTGCAATTTGCGGTGCTTGCTATGTACAAATGATCAACATAAACATGCTAAAGTGTGTCTGCCCTTGACGTCAGCTATTAAGGTATGACATTGGCCAGTCCATGGTGTATGTTAGTGATGCATGTTGCTGGTATGGTATGCTCGTAGGTTAGTGGTGCATGGTGTTGGCATGCTCTTGACGTATGTTATTGGCATGCGTCCCTGATGCATGTTTTATTGGTGAATGCTACCTGATGTGTGGTGTTGGTGTATGCTGGTGCTGCATGTTGCTGATCTGTCCCTAACGGTCGTTTGCGGTGTATGTGTTTGGCGTGTGTCCCCAAAGTGGGCGGTTGATGCACATTCTTAGTGTGTGTGCCCTTCAGGTGTGTCCAAGACGTCTGTGGATGCCTTGACGCCGTGACGCCTAAGACGGCGCGACGTTCCTCTGCGAGGGCGGCAATGCCATGGCGCCTGTTGTACGGGTGCTTCCTCCTCCTCCTCCTCCTCCTCCTCCTCCTCCTCGTCCTACTCCTCCTCCTCCTCCTCCTCCACCTCCTCCTCCTCCTCCTCCTCCTCCTCCTCCTCCTCCTCCTCCTCCTCCTCCTCCTCCCCCTCCTCCTTCTCCTCCTCCTCCTCCTCCTCCTCCTCCTCACTTGTGCGAATTTGAACATATCTGCTCGGTGCGCTGTCATGGGGCTCTCGGGGATCTCCGGGGCCCGACGACCGCGCGGGGCGGGCGGGGCGGGGCGGGGCGCCCCCGGGATGACACCCCGACGGTGGGGCCCGGCGGCCGCAACATGTGCGGGGCGGGCAGCGCGGGACGCCCCGGGCTCGCACGGATCCCACTGGGGCCGGGCGGTTGCCGCATGGCAGCGCGAGGCGCCCGAGGACCCACCCCGGGACTGTTCCTGGCCATCGCTCGGACGTCCATTCCCTGTGTTTTTGTGTTCGGTTTCGTGCGTGGTTTTGTCGCCACATGATCAAGGATGCTCCTCGATGGTCCTCGCCGAAGGAACAAAGCACACGTCCGAGCGGTGCCAAGGTTCTGGCATGGCGGTGGCGGCGTGCAGGACGGGCGCTGCGGGTCGGGGGCGGGGAGCCTTGACGCTGTGACGCCTAAGACGGCGCGACGTTCCTCTGCGAGGGCTGCCATGCCATGGCGCCTGTTGTACGGGTGCCTCCTCCTCCTCCTTCTCATCCTCCTCCTCCTCCTCCTCCTCCCCCTCCTCCCCTTCCTCCTCCTCCTCCTCATCCTCCTCCTCCTCCTCCTCCTCCTCCTCCTCCTCCTCCTCCTCCTCCTCCTCCTCCTCCTCCTCCCCCTCCTCCTCCTCCTCCTCCTCCTCCTCCTCCTCCTCCTCCTCCTCCTCCTCCTGACATGTGCGAATTTGGATATACCTGCTCGGTGCGCTGTCATAGGGGCTCTCGGGGATCTCTGGGGCCCGGCGGCCGCGCGGGGCGGGCGGAGCGGGGCGGGACGCCCCGGGGGTCCACCCCGACGGTGGGGCCCGGCGGCCGCAGCATGTGCGGGGCGGGCAGCGCGGGACGCCCGGGGCTCGCACGGAGCCCACTGGGGCCGGGCGGTTGCCGCAGGGCAGCGCGAGGCGCCCGAGGACCCACCCCGGGACTGCTCCTGGCCATCGCTCGGACGTCCATTCCCTGTGTTTTTGTGTTCGGTTTCGTGCGTGGTTTTGTCGCCACATGATCAAGGATGCTCCTCGATGGTCCTCGCCGAAGGAACAAAGCACACGTCCGAGCGGTGCCAAGGTTCTGGCATGGCGGTGGCGGCGTGCAGGACGGGCGCTGCGGGTCGGGGGCGGGGAGCCTTGACGCTGTGACGCCTAAGACGGCGCGACGTTCCTCTGCGAGGGCTGCCATGCCATGGCGCCTGTTGTACGGGTGCCTCCTCCTCCTCCTTCTCCTCCTCCTCCTCCTTCTCCACCTCCTCCCCCTCCTCCTCCTCCTCCTCTCCTCCTCCTCCTCCTCCTCCTCCTCCTCCCTCCTCCTCATCCCCCTCCTCCTCCTCCTCCTCCTCCTCCTCCTCCTCCTCCTCCTGACATGTGCGAATTTGGATATACCTGCTCGGTGCGCTGTCATGGGGCTCTCGGGGATCTCTGGGGCCCGGCGGCCGCGCGGGGCGGGCGGGGCGGGGCGGGACGCCCCGGGGGT
Source organism: Prorocentrum cordatum (assembly GCA_963575745.1). Classification (NCBI taxonomy): domain Eukaryota; class Dinophyceae; order Prorocentrales; family Prorocentraceae; genus Prorocentrum; species Prorocentrum cordatum. The sequence goes on along the minus strand of CAUYUJ010012969.1, from coordinate 54,791 downwards.
CCACCCCGACGGTGGGGCCCGGCGGCCGCAGCATGTGCGGGGCGGGCAGCGCGGGACGCCCGGGGCTCGCACGGAGCCCACTGGGGCCGGGCGGTTGCCGCAGGGCAGCGCGAGGCGCCCGAGGACCCACCCCGGGACTGCTCCTGGCCATCGCTCGGACGTCCATTCCCTGTGTTTTTGTGTTCGGTTTCGTGCGTGGTTTTGTCGCCACATGATCAAGGATGCTCCTCGATGGTCCTCGCCGAAGGAACAAAGCACACGTCCGAGCGGTGCCAAGGTTCTGGCATGGCGGTGGCGGCGTGCAGGACGGGCGCTGCGGGTCGGGGGCGGGGAGCCTTGACGCTGTGACGCCTAAGACGGCGCGACGTTCCTCTGCGAGGGCTGCCATGCCAAGGCGCCTGTTGTACGGGTGCCTCCTCCTCCTCCTTCTCCTCCTCCTCCTCCTTTTCCTCCCCCTCCTCCCCCTCCTCCTCCTCCTCCTCCTCCTCCTCCTCCTCCTCCTCCTCCTCATCATCCCCCTCCTCCTCCTCCTCCTCCTCCTCCTCCTCCTCCTCCTCCTCCTCATCCTCCTCCTCCTGACATGTGCGAATTTGGATATACCTGCTCGGTGCGCTGTCATGGGGCTCTCGGGGATCTCTGGGGCCCGGCGGCCGCGCGGGGCGGGCGGGGCGGGGCGGGACGCCCCGGGGGTCCACCCCGACGGTGGGGCCCGGCGGCCGCAGCATGTGCGGGGCGGGCAGCGCGGGACGCCCGGGGCTCGCACGGAGCCCACTGGGGCCGGGCGGTTGCCGCAGGGCAGCGCGAGGCGCCCGAGGACCCACCCCGGGACTGCTCCTGGCCATCGCTCGGACGTCCATTCCCTGTGTTTTTGTGTTCGGTTTCGTGCGTGGTTTTGTCGCCACATGATCAAGGATGCTCCTCGATGGTCCTCGCCGAAGGAACAATGCACACGTCCGAGCGGTGCCAAGGTTCTGGCCTGGCGGTGGCGGCGTGCAGGACGGGCGCTGCGGGTCGGGGGCGGGGAGCTCGCCGGGCGTGGCCTCGAGGCGAGCCGACGGGACTGCGCCACTCACAGAGAACTGCGGCGACCGATGGCGCGGTGCACTCCCGCCAGGCCACCGCGAGAGCACTGGCGCGCCCGAAGTCGCCCAGAAAAAAACGTATTACAGCTGGGGGATGGAGGGAAGGGGGTCAGGATAAGCATGAGGAGGGATGAGGAGAAGAGACATGATGTGGGCCAGGAGCACGCGCGCGCCTGGCAAGAGGAGCAAAAAGGAAACGACCATAAGGAACCCCAAACAGTACCACACACTCGACAACAATAGTGCTGAACCAATGTCAGCTGCCACGGGCACCAATCAACGATCTGTTTCGATATATGCGGTGTTATCGAGGTCCTGCGATCCACGCGGTGCCATCTGGATGGTGCAACCCATGTGGTGCTGTCAGTGTGATACAAGGTCACCCTGCCGAAGGTGAAGTTGTCAACTCCAGCGCTCGCGCAATCATCCCACACACCCACCCACAACTTGGTTTGCAAAACCCATGCCACGGCGATTGCGATGACTGCTTGGCGCTGGCTGGCGCATCGCTGCGGCCGCGCTAGCGCGCGCAAGCTGCGCGCAGAGCGGCAAGCTAGTCTGGCGCGACCGACGGGGCCGCGGTGGCGCTGACGAGACTTCGAAGCGCGTCTCGCAGGCCGCGCTGGCGCGCGGCCACTTCAGTGCGAGACGCTGATCTTGGCGGGCGCGGTATCATGGCGACGTCGACAACGGCTGGCACGATGATGAAACCAGCGGTGCTGGTGACGATGATGGCAGCGCCGACGGCAAGGCCGATGACGGCGCAGGTGCAGATTACGCCGATGACGACGATGGTGTTGCCGTGTCGGCGATGGAAGCGTGGAGAGGATTTCGCTGTGCGCGCGGCCGACGGGCGCAGTGGCCCGCCTCGGGTTATTAATTTCACAGGGACCGTCCGCCCCGCCGGAACGAGCGCGGGGCCGATCGAAGGATCTCGACATGCGCGCGAGAGGCCCGCTTTTTTTTTTGAGGGAGGAAGAGGCGAAAAGGAGACAACGCACACGCCCGCTTGCTGTCCATCTCGCATATCGTGCCGTGGAGTCCGGGGGCCACGCCACCCTGAGTCGAAAAACAGCACAACAGGACGTGATGAGAGGTAGATCCGCTTCCCCTCGAGGGGGCTTGCGCGCGAGAGGCCCGCTTGGTCGAATGTGATGAACACGTTGAGGCAACACATGCTTTTTCTCCGAAGTGCGAATTCACAAGAGCGTGCGCGCAGTTGTGGTGGGAGCCCTATGCTGGAGAACCATGGATTGTTTTACATGTTGCAGGAAACTCGATCTTGAAACAATTACGCACCTAAGGTTGTTGAATGATGTCGACATGCGCGCACGACGACGCGCGCGTGGAATTTGCCACATTATGTTACAAGGGATTCTCGAGCATGTATATTTTCTGATAAACCGAGTGCGCACGCATGGTATCATTTGTCAGGGATGAAAGCTTCCGGGCTCGATACCAGCGTGGCTGGGACGACATGAGCTCATATGAACGAATGGCTGCTGATTGCAATGCACGAGACTGGGTGGATACATCCAGGGATAGCCGTAAAACGAACACAAACAACATGCAACGGAATGCGAAGCAATGAAAAGCAGCGCAGAGCAAAGTATGCAAAGCAAGGCAGAGCACGGCAAGCCAAAGCAAGGCAAGCAAGGCAAGCAATGCACAGCAATGCAACGCAAAGAACCGAAATGATCCGAAATGCAACCCAAACCAATGCACAGCAACGCAAGGCAATGCAAAGCAATGCAATACACAGCAACCCAAGGCAAGGCAACGCAAAACAAGAAACGCAGTGCAACGCAACGCAGCGAAGTTCAAGGCAACGCCACGCAACGCAAAGCCGCGCAGTGCAAAGCAGTGCGAATCAACGCATGCGGAGCAGGTCAATGCACGGCAATGCGACGAGGCCTCGGCAGAGCGGCGCCGGCGACCGCGAGGACGCGGACGCGCTCACGGAGACCAGACGGACGACGGACGGCGACACGGCGGCCACGGCGACCACAAGGCGGCGGAATCGACAACGGAGCCCAGACGACGGACGGCGACGAGGCGGCGACGGGGCGGCGACGGGGCGGCCACGGCGACCACAGGGCGGCGGATCCGACAACGGAGCCCAGACGACGGGCGGCGGCGAGGCGGCGACGGGGCGGCGACGGCGACCACAAGGCGGCGGACCCGACAACGGAGCCCAGTTCCTCAGAAAAGACATAATCGCCCCCAAGTGCACGCACTGTTTGGGGAACATCTGAATGCTACTCGCAACGTTCCATGATTCTGAGATGCTGGGCGAACGCGTTGGGGCAACTCTCCAAAGTCTCTGGAGGCTGTGGGTAAGACTGAAGAGGTCGGGCGGTGGGTGAGTGAGTCGCGCGGTGGGTCGCGAGTGGGTCGTGGGGGGGATCCTAGATGGGGTCCGAGCAGGTGGGGTTGGAGGGCCGCGCCGCATCGACGATGCACCACCGACGGCGTCGACGCATCGGCGACGTCGGCGTGGAGAAAATCGGGCTCTGCGTCGGAGATGCGGCGCGATCATCTGAGGGGGTGCGATGCGGCGGCGGAATCGGCGATGCGGGCCCATCTACTCGGAACCCATCTAGGAGGCCTACCCGCCAGTCGGACGAAGCAGGTGAAAATATCCTATAGGAAGGCGCCTGAAACAGATTGGGACCTGGGTTTCCAAAAGTACCTACTCTGAAAGACCGGGCGTGTAGCCGGAACCAAAAGGTACCGATAGCGCTACTCCCCAGACCTCTCCCGAGGTGAATCCGGCGGTGGCGACGCGGGCCTCCAAGGAGGCCCGAAAAGGGGAAGGCGAGGGAAGGGTGGCGGCATCGGCCCCCTGTGTCCCCCTCTGAGTGGAGGGGCGGGTCGCGGGGCGGGTTGCGGGACGGTTCGCGAGAGGCGGGTCGCGGCGTGGGCCGCGGGGAGGCCTCGCCGCCTGTGCGGGGCCGCGGCGGGGCTGCGCACCGAGGCAGGGCTCGTTGGCGGGCCGCGGCGGGCGCGCGGGGCGGCGCGCAGGGGCAACTCGCGGGGAGCCTCGGGTGGCGGGGCAGCCCTGTCGCTGGGCAGGTCGCGGGTCGCGGGAAGGGTCGCGAGAGGCGGGTTGCAGGCGCGTGCTCTGCTCGGGGATCTAGTCATCCAGGTCATATCCAGACCCAGGTCAGTCAGGCTTTGGGCCAGTCAGGCTGTGCAGGGTCCTGCACGATCCTGCAGGATCCTGCACCCAAGCCCGGGTCGGTGCGCCCCTGGCGCTGCAGGATCCTGCAGGGTCCGGCGCTCCGTCCGACCCCCGTTTGCATGGACCCCGTCTCTTGAGCCGCGATATGTTTGTGTTGTTGCCTTGCTGGCTCCCTCACGGCATGGGGCAGTGTCTCTTGGACGCGGCCGTGGTGCGGAGCCGAGCGTGTCGAAGGGCCCTCGTGCCTGCGAGTCCACCCGGGCGGGTCGCAGGCGCCTCCCTGGGAGTTCCGTGGGGCGACGACGACGATAACAATAACACCCCTCTGCGGAACCGAGATTCGGCTGCGCATCCCAGGACAATGTAAGACGGCTCGACGCTCCAACTCGGAGGTGGCACATGCACGCTAGATGGCGCGGGCACAGGATGCATCGTTCACGAGGCGTGCAAAACACGATGTCTGGATGTAGACTTTGAGAGGCGATGCACCCTTGAGGGGAGAACCTTTGGATCCGAATCCAAGGCCTCCTTGCCAGCAGACGTCGTACGTAATGGCAGCCCCCACGCGACACATTCCAGTGGCCAAATCTGGGCTGAGTTTCTCCTTATGATCCTGCTACATATCCTTCTCCACCTCTTCGGCTACGGATTCGCTGAATGTACGCAGCTGCTGCGCCGACTGACCATGCATGCATTAATGAGGTCACCATGGCATACACGAGATCGAGGTCCAGGAAAGCACGCACCGACAAAACCGAGCGCAAGGCGTGGTATTCCCGCGATATGTTCGAGCTGTTCAGGCTGCTCGCGTTGTGAAGGAACACCCGCAACGAGTATGGCTGCGGCGCATCATTGGTTTTGCAAAATCTTCTGGGGAACCGAAAGGCAATGAAGGGGGACGATCACTGGCGGGGTTCGGACAATGAGGGCACCTCCTCGGGCGTTACATCTAAATAATCGCCAAGCAACGTAAGTTAGCAGCAATGGTAGCCCACAGCATGCACCGGACAAAAACACCCCGTACTCTCTTATTCCTGCTCGTTCGCATCCTATTATGTGCCTTCCCCTTTTACTCCCCCGTTCCCTTCAACCTTCTCTTTCCTGAGGTCCAGACGCAAACGGCACAAGGATGCCTCGACCACTTCCACCGACTGCGGCTGGAAACTTTCTCTCCTAGTCTTGTCAATCATTCCTCTGTGCTGCCCAGATGGGCATGCCAGCATTATTCCTGGGCGAATGGGCCTGCTATGTGCAGCGTGTTGGAGGTCGTGGTGCCTCACTCTGGCTGCCCAACAAAACAGATCGCCGCGTCCTGGTGAACGGCCTGAGTCACCAACGGGTCCAGCATGGCGGCCCAGAGCAATACGTCTGCCTGCGGAGCTGCGAAATGGTGGTCAAAGAGGACTTTTCGAGTACGGACCCGGGACAGGGAAGAACATAAGACATCATCCAAGAGAGCAGACCTTGTCCTGGCTGACGGGCTTCTGCAGGATGGCCTAGAGTTCCCACCTCTTGTTCTATTCAAGACGTTTGTTCGAGGAGAAAGAAGACGAGGACGAGAAGAGGGGAGACGGTGAAGCCAGCAGCAACTCGACACACGACCTCCGTGGGGGAGGAAACAACACACTAGCGCATCCGCCCCCCGTGTCATCCCATGGCAAATCCCTGCTGCTACCATGGGCCCCTGGAGAGGCCTTTGGGGCGGCCTGGGCTCCTGCCCGCCTCTAAGACGAAGCCCAGACCAGGATCAATTCAGGTGAGGATGCATCGAGAATCTCTCAGATCCGCCGGCTCTAGAGGATGTCGCGGGCGCCGCGCCTTCTCAGAGCGTTCCGGAACGCTCTGGAACGGATGCGTCCTCGTCCTGACCCCGCCCGATCCTCCCCATTCCCCGGAAGCAGCTGTTTGTCCAGTGCCTGGGCTGAGCTCGGTCCCAGGGGCAGATCCACGAGAAGTAGACCACGGAGGCGTGCAGCAGAGGGGCACGCAGGCATCCTGCTCGCAGGGGTGGCCAGCAGGCCGCCTCTCCTGCCTGGGGGCCTCGCTCCCAGGGAGAGCAGGAGGGCCTGCTCCAGCGAGGAGTAGGATGGGCCAGGTCGCAGGAGGCAGCACGGGTGCAGGGTTGGTGTCGGGCCAGGGCCTTTCCGATGATCAGAAAAGAAGCGAGAGGGGGCAGGCCCTCTCAATAGGTAGCGGGGGGCTTCTCCAGAGCCCTCCGGCCTTCCGGGCAGCCGTCTCTGTCTCTGGGGGAGGCGGTGGTGAGAGACTGGGGTTCGGGGTCGAGCTAAACAGTGTGTTTCGTTTTCGTGTTGTTTTCGTCATCCCCAGTTCTGTCTTCGCTCCACATGTGCTGCAAACTGAAATCAAAACGAAAACGGTCCACGAAATTGCCAGAACAGCGTTTCGCTCGAGCCCTGGGCTGGGGTGGGGGGTCAGGGCTGGTGTCGGGCCAGAGCCTTCCCGACGAGAGAGCCCTCCGAAAAGTGGGGCCCCTCAGCTGAGATCTGCGGATCGAGCCGCATCGCCGACGCATGGTCGATGCATCGGCGATGCACCCGCGACGTCGGAGATGCACTGGTGCCGTGCGCGTGGAACACATCTAGGGGGAAAACAAACCTACCTCGCTTTTGACCACCCTCGCTTCCAAGAGATACCAAACGACGCCAAATTGCAGCTTGTACTGGTCAGGCCGCTTGACGAGGAGGCGCGTGGTGTGGCTTGGTTTTGCCTGGAAGTGAAAGCGGGGTAGGTAATTCACGCTCTGAACATCGGGCTCCACACCGAGCCGCATCGCCGATGCCTCGGCAGTGCGGCGTGAGCCTCCGACCCCATCTGCTCCGACCCCATCTGGGAGGCCTGGAGATGAGGCGCCGATCCCCTCCCGCATGCGTCGCAGACGCCCCTCCCGCTCCAGGTTTATTCTACCCCACGCCTCGTCGGCGCTGCTGCCGCAGGCGGCCCCGCAGTCGTACAGCTCGATGCGCTTCTGCTCCCCAAGGCCCGCCACGTCCTCGGAGGCCGAGCG